>BSBM01000067.1:15152500-15690000 GCA_027924585.1 Larix kaempferi
GATGATGATGATGATGATGATGATGATGAAGATCAAAATGATGAGGATGATGTGTTGCATATTCATCATCATCATCATCATCATCATCGTCGTCGTCATCACCCTCTTCCTCATCATCATCATCATCATCAACAACAACATTTTCGTCATCGTCATCATCATCATCATCAATGATGATGATGAAGAAGATGATGATGATGATACGAAGATGATGATGAAGATGTCAATGATGATGAGGAGGAGGGGGAAGATGGTGATGACAAGTATGATGAAGATGATGATTATTATGAAGAAGACAATGATGATTGTGACCATGATCATATGATGATGAGGAGGAGGAGGAGGAGGAGGAGGAGGAGGAGGAGGAGGAGGAGGATGAAGATGATGATGATGATGACTAATGAATATGATAATGATGATGATGATGATGAAGATGATGATGAAGATGTTGATGATCATGATGATGATGAAAATGATGATGATGATGAAGATGTTTATGATCATGATGATGATGATGATGATGATGATGATGATGACGATGATGATGATGATGATGCTAATGATGATGAATATGATGATGGTGATGAAGATGATGATGATCATCATCATCATCATCATCACCATCATCATATTCGTCATCATCGTCATCATCTTCATCATCATACTCATATTCATCATCATCCATCATCATCATCATCATCATCATCATCATCATCATCGTCATCACAATGATGAGGATAATGATGATGATGATGAAGATGATGATGATGATCATGTTGTTGATGATGATGAAGATGAGGATGAGGATGAGGATGATGTGCTGCATATTTGTCATCATCTTCATCATCACCATCATCATCATCATCATCATATCCATTAGTCATCGTCATCATCATCATCATCATCATCATCATCATCATCATCTTCATCATAATCATCATCATCATCATCATCATCATATGATCACGGTCACGATCATCATGGTATTTGTCATCATCATCATCATCAACATCATCATCATCATCTTCATCACCATCATCTTCATCTTCATCATCATCATTGTATAATTTCAACAAATCATAATTCACATTTTAATATTGGTATATTTTTATTTTTATATAACATTTAACCTCATAACTTGCCTATAATCCCTATAACCTTTAATTCTTAACCTACAATCCTTATAACCCTAACCCCAAAACCCTTAAACACCTAGAAGCACTTAAATGCACTTAGGGATTATGGGTTAGAAGAGGGCCTAAAGGCCTTTATGGGGGAGGGGCTCTAGGAATAAACCGACACATTTAGATTTGTTGGGTAATAAATGAAGTGAACGTTACCCACTGAACTATACAATGTTCAATAGGGACATGCACGCGCTCCTAGTGCGTGTCCCTATTGAACATAAAATTTAGAAAATCACCCGCGCTCTTCTCCCGCATTTTTTGTCTGATTCATCGTGTTTTGTTAGTTGTTTTCATGCACAGTCTGAAAACCATTTACATTTTATATTGAATTCACACACCATTTGGTGCTTCCTTGACCATTTGGGTAGAATATACAACATTTGGGGCTCTATTTGGCTCTTTAGATTGAATACACACCTCTTGGGCTCTATTTGGATCATTTGAGTGAATACACAACAGTTGGACTCTATTTGGCTCCTTGGATTGAATTCTCATTCTACTTGGACACACATGAACTCTTCTTACATATAGTGGACACATCAAAAGAGAATTTTACATTTGAAGCAAAGAGCAATCATAATCCTTGATAAGGTATGGTGACAATTTTATCTTGTTAAATGTATTTTAGTCTTCATTCACTTGTTTGAATGGCATCTATTTTAGTCTTCTTAATATTCAACATAGAAAATAAAAACATCTTACCAAAAAAAAACTACAACATGCACCAAGCAATGCTTTCAACCTTTCATGAAGATAATAAAAAAAAATTACTTACATCACCACCAATAACATTTCATAATCACATTCCTCCATCTAGTACACAAACATTTGTTGAATTCCTCATGTTTTCACTACAACAACTCACACAAACACCTAAAGAATTGAAAACTCTTAATCTTTTGGGGCTATTTTCCCTCATCCATAACATGAAAATGAAGTGAGTAGGAGATTATCCCTTGTAGGGAATTTTCTCCTACTAACATCCCATACCACCATCCAATACCATCCTACTGATTTCCTAGAGGCGTTGTAGTTATATCTAAGGCATTCTCAATAGCTTTTAAGATTATATGAAAACATTCTCACTAGTTGTTGTTGTACACAATCAATTACTACATCGAGCTTTAATAATCATGCACATCGAGTTTTAATATCTTATTTGTTGTTCATTCTTGCAGGGGTGATATTTTTGTTTTTTTCTTAAACACATTGAGTATGGGAAACATACATAATAATAAAAGAAAGTCTAGAAGGAAGGAACCGCCCCTTGAAAAGGCCCATGAGAGAAGAGAAAAGGCTAGGTTGTACATGGAAAACCGTAGAAATCAAAATGTTAGTGCCTTAGATCCATCAACAAGCAATGACGAAGTGGTTGAAGTCAATCAAATCTTTCCTGATGTCGAGTATGAAGGGATGCATGTTGAACAAGTTCTTAATTGGAAACCTCCCCAAGAAGAGCACACACATGGAAAACACACTCCCTTGCAGGACCAATTTGTGAACGAAGGGCCACAACAAACCGTTGATGAGACTCGTACTTCCTTGCCGACTCCCTTGCCTCGACTATCAAGTGGACGACGAAGAACTCCCAGATGTATTCATGTGGATGAAAGTTCATTTTCAGGACTTGAAGGTAAGTTTCCCAAACACACTATTGATTTCCATTGTAGCAATATAATCAAAGAATTTTTTGAATCCAAAACCGATGCAGAAAAATGTCAATTGTTCCTTGCTTTGTTAAAATCACATTGTCTAGCTCATGTTAGGAGAATTTTGGGCATAAATGTAGTTAGAATTTCAGAGGCCAACAATCATGTTGTTAGAAATCTACAATCTCCATTTAATTTGATTGGAAAAACTTCTCGTACAAAATATTTTAATGCGTCCCGTCGTGTACTATCAGAATCAGTTGTAGACAAATCCACAAGGCAACGTCGCCTACTATCACACACATGTAAAATATTTAAAGTAGATAGAAAGGTTGTTCAAAAGTATTCTTCCCTTAGAGAAAAACTTGAGACCCCAAGCCAAAAATATTGTTGGGCCTTTGTTGGTAGGTTAACTCGTTTAGACATGAAGCTCATTGACGTTGTTAAAAAACTAGTGGAAATGTTTTGGCATGATAACACTAGACCGTCATCAAATCAAAGAGATGTTTTAAAGTTGAGAAAAGGTGTTAGGGGGGGTGAACCCCATCTCAAGCACTTCCTTGACACGACACAAACAGAACTCTATGAGAGGTTCAAGAATGAGCACACACAATTGAACTTGGGCCAAAGGTCCTTTGAAAAATGCAAGCCCTGGTATGTTAGAATTTGCATTGATTGCAATACATGTTGCTATAGATACCATGTAGAATTTGAGTACTATTATGATACATATAGACATATATTTTGTGATTTGCATACTAACACTGTGCAGTATTTCCCATCGTTACAACCACCAAATGCATCCAAAGAATTTATACATAGCATAATGTGTCCAAGACCTAAAGGAGGAAAATATTATAAAATATCATGTTTATATGGGACAAGTTCCACTTGCAATGGATTTTCATTATTGAGCTGCTGCATCCACGCAACCAAGGAGCACGAATTTGGGAGGATGTCAGTAGAAATGCAAAACTTCAAGTACATAACATATCAAGTAGATAGTTTGAAGGAAAGAAAAAAAATTGCATTGGTGAAGTCACAGGTAATCTAATTTTGCATACTTTCATAATGTACATTTTGAATTTATACATATATATTTAGCGTGCAAATGTCACATTGTATTAATGCCCTTGGTTTTGTGGAACTAGGTACAAATTTGTGATTTCTTGAAGTAATTCTACCAAAAGACCGAGAAGTATGTACAACATGTCCATGTAGCACGATGGCAGGATGAACAATACAGACAAAGTAGGGACACCTTTCCCAATGGCACAATATTGTCGATTGTGGACTTTGCTGAAAAATACACCCTACAGCCACAAAATGAGATTCAAAGTCAATACTACCATTCAGACCAAGTTAGCATAATGGTTCATATCACGGATAGGCACGCGCCAGAGAGCAGCAATGACATGAGGATAATATTGAAAGAGACCAAATTCTACATCAGTGACGACAGGTGCCACGAACTGCATTATGTGCAACATTTCTTCAAAATTTTCTATGATCAGCTAAAGGAGAGAGGTATATAGATGGATTAGCATTGGATATGGTTAGATGGTTGTGCAGGCCAGTTCAAAAATGCGCGTGTATTCCAGTGGTTGAGTATTTTTCACAAGACTTATTATGTGATGCATGTATGGAACTATTTTGAGACCAGGCATAGAAAGGGAGAGCATGACGGGGCTGGAGCATGTCTCAAAACTGCCCTACGAAGGGAGATGAGGTGCATGAGAAAACCTCATATTCGGGATGCAAAATCTATAGTTCAATGGTGCTCTACAAAAATGTCAGATCGAACCACGGAACAACACATACCAACAAGTAGAGGACATGCTGTCAGAAATTTCTGGCATGTAGTTGATATAGGTCGATCGCGTTCTTATAGTTGTAGTACTGTGCAAGGCAATCGTGGATTTCATTCGGTTCGAAGCTCAAACAACCCCTTATTTGAAACATGGATGCGATTGCTTGCTTTTGTGGGTTTTGCAGCAGTTGTGAGTGGGATGAGTGTGAATCAATGGATTGGGTTGATGAATGGGATCATGTATCACTTGCAGTGGACCCACGTGCAGTTGTTGAAACAATCCAGTTATAGGAAGGCCAGTCCTTTATTTCGAGTGAATATGATCATATATCTGATATTGTACAACCAAGTAAACATTTCTGCATGCATATCCTGGTTCCCTCCTTGTTTATATGTAATTATCCAAGTTATCAAACCACTACTTGTTGGAATATGACCGTAAAATGCATTTTTGCAGGACACATCTACCTAGTTGTCGCCCTGACAGACAGTGCAATTGGGATGAATTATTGGTTGGCACAATGCATCCAGGGGAAGCAAACCCTCCTCGCATCATTAACGGATAGTGAAGGCAATAAATACCTTTCTGACTGGCTCGATGGTTGTTCAGGGGGAATATCTTACAGTGGATGGAAAGGGAACAAAGAGAAATGGCTACACATACAAGGATTATAGACCAAGGTCACGGGCGTATCACTTTACGCACTTAATCATTGGTACAAACATCCAACTACAGACAATGTCAACAAAGTCATCAAACAAGGTACGCTACTTACTACCTCATGCAGAGCACGAGAGGTTGTTTGAGACAATAAAAAACTAAGAGGATCCAGAAGACCTAATTGATGCAAGTACATAGTATAGTAATGATTTGATGGTTTATTCATGCATGTCTAATGTTATTCATGTTAGACTAGTTTATTTGATATCGTTATCTTCTTTTGTTTATTTGATGTTTGAGTTATGATTAAGTTACTATTACAAAACATTGATGTTTTACACCAACCACTCCAATTCAAGTTTCCATCCCTTTAGGAAAACTTCATGGAAAATACATGCACACATGCAAATATCTATGCACATAAACAAAAAATTACATGTTAGAAAAAACACACATAGGCAAAGACTTACATAGGCATTAGCTCTACTCTGCATGTATTATGTTAGGGAAATGTTCTTAGAGTTAGAACAAGATGCTCAACTTTTGACCTAATTTGTCACTTTCTCAAAATTACTTGGAATTTCCCTTTGTGAGGCCTTTTACTTGGGGTTCCCAATTATCTCACATACTCTTAGACCCTCAACCATGGGAACACAAAAAATCTCAACTCTACTATCTGTCGATGGATATCACACACATCTAATGTAAATAAATCCTTGGCTTTGCAAGAAATGTGGTCCATCTGGCTTACCCACAATGAATGTATACGTTAGAATATTTTAGCATGCCCTTAGAAAATATTTTATATACTTAAATATGGTAGGAGAAAACACATAAATCCAAAGCCTCTGAAACCTCAAAGAGTATAGTTTCACCTAGTCACAATCACTTTTGTGCTTTAGTGAATTTGCATGGAGCCTCACAAAAATATCCTAGGTCTTATATTAGATTTAGTTGCATTGAAAACTTATCATGCATAAACCAAATCTGAAAACTCACTTTTACAACAATTATAACAATAATAAAACAACCCTTAACTTATTCAATGATGATGTCAAATCACTCAACACAATTATCTTTTACTTATGATAAATTAGCAATGCATATATAACTATAAATTACAATTCAAGAACATGCATGAGCTCCTTATCCCAAGGCTAGTACAAATCACTAGCTCTCCAAAACACTAGCTAGGGAAAATAGTGAAAGCCCTAGCTGAACCAAGGAGATATAACATGCATGAATCACTAAAACAAGTCGTCCAATGCAATACATATGCTTCTCTTCTTATTTAGAAAATGCACATAGGGTTTCATCACAAAACCCTAATCATAAACCTCCAAGGGATGTAACCCTATAATCTCAAAAGGATCAATCTCAAGCCAAGTTGTCCTCCCTAGACTTCATATATCCTCCTAGGGGTGTTTTCATGAACCATAGTGAATTCCTCCATGAAGCTAATTACAAATAAAAGAGTGTGATATT
This sequence comes from Larix kaempferi, assembly GCA_027924585.1. Taxonomy (NCBI): domain Eukaryota; kingdom Viridiplantae; phylum Streptophyta; class Pinopsida; order Pinales; family Pinaceae; genus Larix; species Larix kaempferi. The sequence continues at coordinate 15,159,293 of BSBM01000067.1, forward strand.
GATGGTATGACAAGGAATAACTCCTTATTCTATATATCATTGCAATTAGAGGTCTCCTCTAGTATTGACATCCAAAATCATGTTAGGTGTTAGCTCCACTCTCCATGTGTTCTAGTATGTAAATGGCCTTAGTGTTAGAACAAGATATTAGTAACCTTAGTGATCACAAGTCTTCACAAATCTGAAAGAGAGGTGATCCAATTTCGCTCAAGGTGGTCATTTTTGGTTCGGAGGCTCCTGGGCATGCATGGCCATCATGAGCATGTCCACAATGTCAATACACACGCATGGGATCTGACGAAATCCAAGTCCAGTAATTGGTTTGGGTTCCGTGGCCCTAGAGCAAATCCTCCAAGTGTCTCTGAATGGCCCCGGGGTGCTCGAAGAGAATGGTCGCGGCAGCAAAACCGTGACTCTGATCGTGAATCCGTCAATTCCGATGGATCTGGGACACCGAGTTTCAACTAGGGGACCTCCCACGCCGTGCCTCAAAGACCTGGAAACGGTGCCAATTTTCCATCTCCAGAGCTAGGGTTATGCTCAGTGAGGGCAATTCCAAGTTCGCTCAAGGTGGTCATTTTTGGTCCAAAGGCTCCCGGGCATGCGTGGCCATCATGATCACGTCCACAATGGAAATACACATGCGTGGGAGCCAACAGAATCAAATTTCGGTCGCTGGTTTGGGTTCTGTGGCCCCGGAGCAAATCCTCCAAGTGTCTCTGAATGGCCCCAGGGTTCCCGATAAGAATGGAAGCAGCAGCAAACTGTGACTCCGATCGCTTTTCCATCTGTTTTGATGGATCCAAGATGCTAGGTTTCAGCTAGGGGCCCCCCCCACACCATGCATCGAAGACCCAGAAAAAGTGCCAATGTGCCATCTCCGGAGCTAGGGTTTTGCTCAGTGAGGGCAATTTCAATTCGCTGAAGGTGGTCATTTCTGGTCCGGAGGCTCTCGGGCATGCGTGGCCATCATGAGAACGTCCACGCCATGCACGCCTGGGAGCCTCCAGACCAAAAATTACTACCTTAAGCAAACTTGGGATTTCCCCCACTGAGCAAAACCCTAGCTCTGGAGATGGCACATTGGCATCATTTTCAGGTCTTCGAGGCACAGCGTGGGGGGTCCCCTAGCTGAAACCCGTCATCCCAGATCCATCAAAAATGACGAACTTATGATCGGAGTCACGATTTTGCTGCTGCAGCCATTCTCATCGGGCACCCTGGGGCCATTCAAGTACATTTGGAGGATTCGATCTAGGGCCACGGAACCCAAACCAGTGACCGGACTTGGATTCCATCATCTCCCACACATGTGTATTTCCATTGTGGATGTACTCACAATGGCCATGCACGCCCAAGAGCCTCTGGACCAAAAAAATGACCACCTTGAACGAAATTGGAATTGCCCTCACTGAGCAAAACCCTAGCTCTAGAGATGGAACATTGGCACCATTTCCGAATCTTTGAGGCATGGCGTGGGGGATCCCCTTGCTGAAACCCGGCATCCCGGATCCATCGAAACCAATGAAAAAGCGATCGGAGTCACGGTTTTGCTGCTGAGACCATTCTCGTCGGGCAACCCGAGGCCATTCAGGGACACTTGGAGGATCTGCTCAAGGGCCACGGAACCCAAACCAATGCCTGGACATGGATTCCATCGGCTCCCACGCATGTGTATTTCCATTTTGGATGTGCTCACGATGGCCATGCACACCGGGGAGCCTCCAGACCAAAAATGACCACCTTGAGTGAAATTGGAATTACCCTCACTGAGCAAAACCCTAGCTCTGGAGATGGCACATTGGCACCATTTCCGAGTTTTTGAGGTACAACGTGGAGGGTTCCCTAGCTAAAACCCGGTGCCCCAGATCCATTGGAACTGACGGAAAAGTGATCGAATTCATGGTTTTGCTACTGCATCCATTCTCGTCGGCCATTCAGCGTGGGGGGTCCCCTAGCTGAAACCCGGGGCCATTCAAGGACACTTGGAGGATTTGCTTCGAGGCCACGAAACCCAAACTGGCAACCGTACTTGGATTCCATCAGCTCCCACACATGTTTATTTCCATTATGGATGTGCTCACGATGGCCATGCACGCCGGGGATCCTCTGGACCAAAAATGACCACCTTGAGCGAACTTGGAATTGCCCTCACTGAGCAAAACCCTAGCTCTAGAGATGGCACATTGGCACCGTTTCCGGGTTTTCAAGGCAGGGCATGGGGGGTTCCCTAGATGACACCCGGTGTCTCGGATCCATTAGAATCGACGAATTCGCTATTGGAGTCACAATTTTGTTATTGTGGCCATTCTCATCGAGCACCCCGAGGCCATTTAGGGACACTTGGAGGATTTTCTTCGGGGCCACGAAAAACAAACCGACAACCGTACTTGGATTATGTCGGCTCCTAGGCATGTGTATTTCCATTGTGGACATCCTCATGATGGCCATGCACACCCGGGAGCCTCCGGACCAAAAATGACGACCTTGAGCGAAATTGGAATTGCCCTCACTAAGCAAAACCCTAGCTCCAGAGATGGCACATCGGCACTGTTTCTGGGTCTTTGGAGCACGGCATGGGGGGTCCCCTAGCTGAAAATCGGCATCCCAGATCCATCGAAACTGACGAAAAAGAGATCGGATTCACGATTTTGCTACTGCAGCCATTCTCATCGGGCACCCCAGGGTCATTCAGGGACACTTGGAGGATTTGCTCCAGGGCCACGGAACCCAAACCGGAGACTGAACTTGGATTTTGTCAGCTCCCATGCATGTGTATTTCCATTTTGGATGTGCTCACGATTGCCATGCACACCCAGGAGCCTCTGGACCAAAAATGACCACCTTGAGCAAAATTGGAATTGCCCTCTTTGTGAAAAACCCTAGCTCCAGAGATGGCACATTGGCACCATTTTTGGGTCTTTGAGGCACAGTGTGGGGGATCCCCTAGCTGAAAAAGCAGCGCCCCAGATCCATCGAAACCGATGGAAAAGCAATCGGAGTCATATTTTTGTTGTTGCGGCCATTCTCGTCGGGCACCCTCGGACCATTCAGGGACACTTTGAGGATTTGGTTCGGGGCCACAGAACCCAAACCGGTGACCGGACTTGGATTCCATCAGTTCCCACGTATGCTTATTTCCATTTTGGATGTGCTCAATATGGCCATGCACACCCGGGAGCCTCCGGACCAAAAATGACCACGTTGAGCAAAATTGGAATTGCCCTCACTGAGCAAAACCCTAGCTCTAAAGATGGCACATTGGCACCATTTCCGAGTCTTCGAGGCACAGCGTGGGGGGGGGGCCTAACTATAACCCAGCGTCCCGAATCCATCGGAATCGGTGGATTCACCATCGGAGTCACGGTTTTGCTTTTGTGGTCATTCTCATTGGGAACCCCGAGGCCATTCAAGGACACTTGGAGGATTTGCTCAGAGGCCATGGAACCCAAACCAGCGACCGGACTTGGATTCCATCACCTCACACGTGTGTGTATTGCCATTTTGGACGTGCTCATGATGGCCATGCATGCTCAAGAGCCTCCGGACCAAAAATGACCACCTTGAGCGAAATTGGAATTGTCCTCACTGAGCAAAACCCTAGCTCTGGATATGGCACATTGGCATTGTTTACTGGAAAAAATTGAGAGGCATATTTAGAAGTTGTTGGATCAAGGGCACATTCGTCTCAACTCACCACCCTATAAATTAGCCAATGTATTGGTTCCATAGAAGGGTAGAAGATGTAGAATGTGAATTATTATTTAACATAAACACCATTATGAACCAATGTCTCTTGTTGAACATCAATGGCCCACTAGATCTTCTCTAGGGAGCAATATTCTCTATTAAAATTAACTTGAAGTTTGATTATCATTAGAGCCATATCAAGTAAGAGGATATGTGGAGGGAAACATTTTAAAATGTGGCAACTTAGGATTGTTTGAATGGTGTTGATGTCATCTAATCTTATTGTTGGCTTTGTGACATTTATGACGATAATGAACGGAGTGCTAAGATTGTATTTTGACTCATTTGTGATCCTCTATGTAGTTGACATTCTTCTTTTTAGCAAGACATGGGAAGGTTGTTTGCATCAATTGGACCTGGCACGTATTTGTAGCAATGTGTAGATAAACGTTGGTCAACATGAAATACTCATGCAAGCCAACGTGCACAGAGCAGTGATCATGTGAAGATTTCAATTATTGGCAATGGCATTTCACATTGGATGTGTTCACGATGTCCATGCATGCCCAGGAGCCTTCGGATCATAAATGACCACATTGAGCGAAATTGGAATGGCCTTCACTGATCAAAACCCTAGCTCCAAATATGGAACAATAGAATCGCTTCCGAGACTTCGAGGCATGGTGTAGAGGGTCCCCTAGCTGAAACCTGACGTCTTGGATCCATCGGAATCAACAGATTCACGATCGGAGTCACGATTTTTGTGCTATGGTAATTTTGGTCAGGAACCCCGTGGCCATTCAGGGACACTTGGAGGATTTGCTCCGGGGCCATGGAGACCAAACCAACAAGCGGACTTGTGTTCTATCAGCTCCCACACATGCAGATGGCCATAATGGACGTGTTCACGATGGTCACGCACGCCCGGGAGCCTTCAGATCATAGATGACCACATTGAGCGAAATTGGAATGGCCTTCACTGAGCAAAAACCTAGCTTCCGGTATGGCACGATAGAAATGCCTCTGGGCATTGGAAGCATGGTGTGGGGGGTCCCCTAGTTGAAACCCGTGGTCCTGAATCCATCAGAATCGACGGATTCACAATCGGAGTCACGATTTTGGTGCTAGGGTCATTCTTGTCAGTCACCCCGTGGCCATTCAGGGACACTTGTTTCATTTGCTCTGGGGGCACGAAACCCAAACCGATGAGCAGAGTTGGGTTCCGTCATCTCCCACATGTGAATATGGACATTGTGGACATGTTCACGATGGCCACGCATGCTCGGGAGGATTCGGATCATAAATGACCCCATCGAGCGAAATTCGAATGGCCTTCACTAAGCAAAACCCTATCTCCGGAGATGACACAATAGAACTGCTTCCAAGAATTCGAGGCATAATGTGAAGGTCCCCTAGTTGAAACCCGGTGTCCCGGATCCATTAGAATCGACGGATTCGTGACCGGAGTCACAGTTTTGGTGCTATGGGCGTTGTTGTCAGGAACCCCGTGGCCATTCAGGGACACTTGGAGGATTTGCTTCGGGGGCACAAAAACCAAACCGGTGAGGGAACTCGAGTTTTGTCAACTCCCACACATGCGTGTGGCCACTGTGGAGGTGTTCATGAGGGCCATGCTCGTGGGGGAGCCTTCGGATCATAAATGACCCCCTTGATCAAGACTGGGATGTAGGGTTGGAATTTCATTTCATCTCCTCCCTTCAAACTAAATTTTTTTACATTTTGAATTTTTGCGTTTCCCTTCACACAAAGTTTTAGTGACAAAATAACCCTTCAGCAATGAAGTTAGACTTAAAAAAATATCATTTAATAAAAAAAAAATATTAAAGAATAATTCGTGGAAGTTAATGTTTGGCCACATGTAATGCAACAAAACAAAACTTTCAATTTTAACACGTTGCATTAATGGTGTAATTGAAATTGTGACATTTTATTCCAAATTACTTGGCTTTAAAGACCAAATAAATATAGTATGCCCTTTATAGAGGCTATTCATTAAAAAACACATTGCTATTGAGACTGTACTATGATGTTCTCCCCTTCCTTTGTTAAAAGAAGATTTATAAGGTTGTTTTTCCAAGGTATAGGATGTTTTGGATTTCTCAACTATTATTGCATGTGAACTTGCACATACCAAGCTACAAAAAATATTGCACAGAAGTGGATTTGTGTATGTGAATAGATAAGTGAAAAGCTTTTAGCAACAAGACCTATAAATTTAACTTGGAAGTATTGGAAATGTACTAAGTGGGATTGAGAGGCTTGATGGTGATTGTAGTAGTGGACATGGTATTGGTGAGAATGATGTCATGATAGTGGAATTAAACATTAAGATGGTGACCCCAGAGCTTGTATCCTAGCCTAGAAACATGAGAGACTAGCCTAAAAACCCTAGTTGGTAGCGTAAACCCTAGTTTTTATTCTAATCACAATGAAACCCTATTATGTAGCCTAAGATCTAGCCCTAAATTATAATACATATAAAAATTAAATCATTTTCATTTTACATATATATTCATGTGCATACATTTGAATCCAAATCACTATACACATATATGCATAGTTTCTCATCTATATAGCAAGGGTGCATACAACTAGAAAATCGTTGTACCAAGCACCGGATACCTAATTTAGAAACCTAATGGTTTGAAATTGGTTGTACCATGAATATTTTTATATGGTGTATATGCACACCTATGGAAACCTTCTCAATGGATGGCAAACCTAATATTATCATAACATTAGTAAAGCTTAGTCCATTATGTAGTAATGCTTACATGTTCTAGTGTTGATGGCGCACTAATGGATGCATGCAACTTGATGAGGGTGTATTTGTGACTCCTTTGATGTAATGAAAGTCCTAAATGTCTTTAACAAGTTTCTGAGTGTCCAATAGATGAATAAGGATGTCCTAATACCCCTCAATCCCTTCTAGATAGAATTCGAAATCATTTGGGGTATTGGGGTAACAAGTTGGTGTGTTGAGGTGGATATAGCCTCAAAAATACACCTCATAGTAGTAATTTATTGTAATTTCAACTATATGTGTTTAAGTCAATGTGTCTACATAATATTAGATCACTATCACATAATGATAAATTAAGGAAGTCCTAATTGTAAATGGTAGTGGATGTGATGGTCATCAAATCAAAGGTGGCTATATCCATGAGTGAGAATTAATGAGCTAGCTATACATTGTGCTCAAGGTTGTCCTATTTGTATGGTGACATTTGATTAAGAAATGATTCCATAACTTGGTTATTAATTTGTTGCATGATCTTAAGTAGACAAAATGGTCAATATAAATACTAGTGACGACATTTCATTATGTAGAGTATGGACATTTTGGATCTCATTATGTAGAGCTATTAAAAATCATGTTGGATCTCATTTTAACCTTTTAACAACAATGGAAATTTTTTATTTTTAAGTATTCTTTTCCTAGTACTCAAGTTCCCAATATATATCTTATGTGCCATGAGGTGTGATTTGTCCATCCATTTATTCCATTTGTTTTTAGATTAATTCTCACACATGATTTTGTTTGAGTTAGCCTATGTTTATAATGTTTTCTTAACATAGATACCATTACAAGCTTTTACATGTGGAAAGATAAACCAAGATGAACTATGATATCCAAATTCTCTTCTAAGATCTAGGTAAGCTTCAAGTTGATTCACATTATCAACTAATGCATGGACATCATTGGTACCAAAACTTAAGACTGCATGCCATGGACAGATAGAAGTAAAAACCAAATTTAGACAACATCACATCATGATACACACAACATGAGACAACAACATTAGACAACAAGATACTAATATAGACAACATTGATATAAATCACATAACTGAAAATCCATGTACATCAAGGCTACAAAACTCATCCAAACATATACAATTTCTGGAAAATAGTGGAACATGGTTCCCAGTGTACATACAATGGAAACTCGTGCCCTATAGAAAATGCAACAACTCATGCCGTAGATCCAAAATACATGGCAACTTGTGCCATAGATACAAAGTACATGGAAACTGGTGCACAAAAGTGCCACATCATGGCTAATGTACATAACATGGTGTGTCAAGCATTGTGACCACCCCCGTCACTCCCAGGCACATCTCCAAAGTCGATCTTCCTACTATTCGAGCTACTGGTATCTCGAGTCTCCTTCCATCTAGGAGTAGACTGTCTCTCTGGGATCTGGAACAAATGATATAAGATACCGTCATTTTCAAGCATTTGTAACATTTACCACATTTATAAAACAAATGTAGAATTCGAATCTTAAATAAATCACCTCTGATGCGAGTGGGAAACATGAGGTAGGTGTCCTGGATCTGCGGAGCCCTTGAGCAATTCCAGCCTACTACATTTACAACAATCATTTCATTGAAAAGTAATAATTGCTTAAATTAATTTTTGTTAATGCATCAAAATATTTTCATAAATTAGCTTGATTCTCACTGTGAACACCTCCAACGATGGACATGTCTAGGATTCTAGGCTAGTAGGTGGAGCAGATGGTTGGACAACCAGCTCCGATGCAGTCATGGGGGCGGCGCATATGTAGTTGCAGCCACTACACGTGCAACCACTGGAGATACATATGAGGATACTGGAAGAGTAGATGCCACAATAGTGGCAGGAAGTGGGGAAGATATGGTGGGAGAAGACATGGTGGTATGGGATGGAGGAGGATGTCGTGGAGGATGAACCCCTACCGGTTGTACGATAGAGGCCATCAAGCAAAAAGGGCTGGGGGGTGTTGAGGGATGGTTAATGGGAGGGAAGTCCTAGATAGAGGGAGGAGGATGGATGAAAGGGAGGTTGTGGATGAAGAGGGGAAGCTAGAAGGAGGGAGGGGCATGGACGAATGGGGAAGGATGGATAGACAGGGGACATGGATAAATTGGGGAGGATGTATAGACAAGGGGCATGGACGAGTGGGGTAGGATGAATGGAGGGGGGCGTATGGACGGAGAGAGGAGGATGGATGGAAGGGAGGGGGTGGACGAAGGGAGGGGTCTAGATGGAAGTGAGGGGGGGTACTCATGGGAGAGGGTGGAAACATAGGACTAAAATGGGGACCTGCAGCTGTTGGTGGCACCTACATATACATTTGTAATATCACAATTTAGTAAACAAACAATAAATTAAACCAACAACTTAGATGCCATAAACATCTCAAAAAACTTCATGATTGCATTACTTCACGAAAGGGATAAAAATACATAAAAGATATTCTAGAGAGATCTAATTAGAACCATCTAGAAAATTCTTCTAGAAATATCTAGTTGAGAATAAATGTCTAGATTCAACATCTAGAATAGTCTATATCTAACTACTAAATTGACAAAGTCAAAAAATTAATAGAGGGACAAAATATGTTGCTTTCCAACACCCCCCTTAATTTCAACCTCTAATAGATTCAACTTCTACAATACTAAAATTATGTCTTTTAAATACAAAATTTTCTTTGGCTAATGGTTTTGTGAGTCTATAAGCCTATTGATTTTTTTATCTACAAGATTTCAAGTGAATTTCTCCATTTTTCACCAGATGAAGTGATAATTGGTATCAATATGCTTTCTATTTTGATGAAATGCATGATTATTAGAAAAATCTGTTGCTAAATCGTTATCACTGTATATGGGAGTTGGTCCTTCTTGTACTTGTTGAATATCACCCAGTACTCTATGAAACCACACTGCTTGACATGGTGTTGTTGTTGCTGCCACATACTCTTCTTCTGATCATAAGATTGTTATAATGGGTTGCTTCCTTGATGCCCAAGAAACTACACATGAACCAAAATGAAAAACATAATTGAAAGTACTCTTCTTATCATCCATGCTACTTACAAAATCACTATTAGTATATCCAACCAAAAATTCATTACAGTAGTGCTAGAATATAATATCACAGATCCTATTGTTCTAGCAATATATCTTAGAATTATTTTTCCAACTTACTAGTGTGAGATTTTTGGAGACTCCATGTCTAGTTGTTTTTTAGATACATGAGATTTTCAATTAGTCTCTTCAAAAGAGTTGGATCTACATTGGATCCCTTGTCCTCTTTATTGAGTTTTGTCCTTGTTGCAATTGGAGTTGGTGTTGGTTTATAGTTCATCATCATGAATGCCTTCAACACATCTTTGGAATACTTGGTTTAACAAATGAAAACCTCACTCTCTGATTGATGAAGTTATATACCTAGAAAATATCTCATAAGTCCCATATCTATCATTTCAAATTATTTCTTCATGACTGATTTGAATTCTTCTATGAAAAAATTACTTGTAAAAATCATATTATTTTCTTTCCTGTGTTCGATTGCTCGTCACTCGGGGCTAGTAGAAATGAACCATTGGTTAATGATCGCAACCCAGGGGTATGTAAGCTATCAAGCTCACCCGAGAATCGCACCCGGCTTGGGCCACATGAACCCTTATGATGGCTGTATTTTTGGGTTCTTTTCCCAACTAGCTCACCCCCAAGGGGAATTGAACTCAGGTCTCCCTGTTGATGAGACCCACACCTTAACTAAATGATCTAGAGACCGTTGGTTAATAATCGCAACCCAGGGGCATCTAAGATTTCAAAGTCACCCGAGGATCACACCCAGATTGGGCCACATGAACCCTTATGATGGATGGATTATTGGGTGTCTCCTCCCAACTAGCTCACCCCTAAGGGGAATTGAACTCGGGTCGCCCTGCTAATGAGACCCACACCTTAACCGAATGAGCTGTCAAAATAATATTATCAACGTATAAACAAATAATCAATATTTGATCTTATTCATTAACCTGTGTACATGTGGGCTATGGATTGACTAGATATGAATCAATCTTATTGTACCAAGATCTTGGATCTTGTTTAATCCTATAGAATGATTATTCAATATGTACACCTTATATTCATGCCCTTCTAATTTATAACCATATAGTTGTTCAACATACACTTCTTCCACTTAAATGTGTCTAAAATATGAGTTAAGAATGATGAATTCACATCCATTTGCTAATTCGATTGTTATGGCTAAGACAACCTTATATCTAACCTTGCAACTGGTGTAAAGGTATCACCATAATCTATTCTAGGTTACTATGTAAAACCTTTTGTCACTAACCTAGACTTGTACTTTTCAATTTTTCCTTTCCCATTGAACTTGGTTTTGTAAATCCATTTAACTCCAATACCATCTTTATCTTCTAGGAGATCTACTAGACCCCATGTATCATTCTTATCAATGGAATTGATCTCTTCATCAATTACCTTATCCCAATTTTATTTTTATTACTTATTCAAAATATAGAGGCTCACAAAATAATTCAAAATTCAAATGCGGATCTAAATCATGTTATTGACTATATATTTGACTTAAACTTCAGGTTTTCCTAGATCTCAATGAGTCTAATCTAGGATCAAATTCATCACTATAATGAGAATTGGGAGTAGAGTGGCCTACATGAACTGATGAGTCACCCTGTACTAAATTTCTTGGTATCCTTATTGGAGTACCCCTAACTAGTGCCCATGCTTATTCTTCTTTGAACTTTACATATCTGCTGATAATAACTTTCTTTGTGATTGGATTGTACAATTTGTAACCTTTTGATTTCTCACTATACCTAGCAAAGATGCATTTTTCACTTCTATCATCTAACTTCCTTCGTATTTCAGTTGGAACATGGGAATGTGACACATCCAAAAACTCTTAACTGAGCAATGTTGCAATTCTTGCCACTCCGAGCCTCTTGTGAAATTTTTTCCTTCACACTTTTTCTAGGATATCTATTTAAAATATACACTAAGCATGATATGGATTCTCCCCATACTCATTTGTAATATATTTTTCCTTGAACATAATTCAAATATGTCCATGATAGTCATGGTATTTTGCTCAATTATGACATTCTACTAAGGTGTATATATTGTAGTGAATTGTATTTTAATCCCATGGTGCTTGTAAAATTCTAAATATTCTTCTGAGTCAGATTCTCCACCTCTATCTGAACTTAGTAATTTGATGTATTGAGCACTTTGTTTTTCAGTGGCTTCTTTGAACTCTTTGAACTTTCCAAAATATTCTGAATTTTCTTTCAGGAAATAAATCCATGTATTTATACTAGAAATCATCTATGAATGTCAAGAAATAATGGCTTCCACCAAATGTAGGAGTCTGCATTGGTCCACATAGATCTATGTGAACTAGCACCAATGGTTCCTTTTCCCTGTAATACACTCCTATAGGAAAGTTTTCCCTATATTTTTTTGCTAAAATCTAGCTCTCACATGAGTTTTCTAGTTCCTAGATGAGTGGAAATCATTTGACCATGTTCTTCTTTTGTAATAAATTTAAAGCACCAAAGTGAAGATGACGAAATCTTAGATGCCAAAGCTATGAATCATCCAAACATGTTGCCTTGTGGTAAAATGTGGCATTATGCATGCCACTCTTCATTATAAGAGGATAAATCATATCCTCTGTCATTTGTACCTTAGCAATCAAACTTTCACTAGGAGGTTTGTCCAAAATAGTGAATACATCATTCTTGAAAAATACTCTATACCCTTTTTGAGAAAATTGTTCAATACTTATAAGATTATGTTTCAAACCAAGAAAAAAATATACATTTGGAATATGTCTTCTTTCACCTTGTTTAGCAATAACATTATGAGTCCCTTTATCCATTACATTGACTACATTTTCATTTCCTAACGTGAATTTAGTCTTCATAGAGTTATCTAGACTTGTAAATAAACTTGTATGGCTTGGCATGTGGTTTCTACAACCATTGTATAAAAACCATATGCCACTAGTAATTTATTGTGCTACTTGACATGTAATAAACATTGTCTTAGGAGTACTTTCAAAAAAAAAGTTGCATTATGTTTACTAAGATTTGCTTGCGTTTTCCAACACTCATAGTCATAATGACCCTTTTTCTTACAATAAAAGCATTGTTTTTTATTTGTCGTACCTATGAGATTGCTAAAGATATCCATTACTCCCCCTTGAACTATTAGGATTTTTAAGTGTCATTTCTCCATATTCTAAACTATGCTTTCCATATCTATGAGTATTGCATATGTTATTCTTTCCCCTTCCTTTAGATATTGATCTTCCTATACCTCTATTGGCAGAAGCTTGAGACTCAAAAAAATTGTCAAGGGAATCATTATTTTTGCTCATCCTTGATTCATGACATAACAAGGATCCCAACAACTCATTTATTTTTAGTTATGCCAAGTATTTAGACTTTTCAATTGCTAGTACAATTGCATCAAAATTGTTGGGTAGGCTCCTGAGAATTTTTTCAATAATCTTTTGGCCAGATAACTCTTCACCATGATTTATGAGTTGATTCACAATATTCATTACTTGATTTTTTAAACTGGTCTATTATCTCTGAATCCTTCATTTGCAAGTTCTCAAAACTCCTTTTGATTGTATGCATCTTCAATGTCTTTACTTTGCTCAGTGTACCCTTATAAGAAGTTTCAAGAATATCCCATGTTGTCTTTGATTTGGTTGATGTTGCAATATTAGGAAAGATTCTCCCATCCAAGGCTTGTTAAATGAAAAATAGGGACCTAGCATCCTTATTCCTATTTTCTCTAAGATTGTCTCTTTAAGCATTCAACAAATTCTGGTAGGTTGTTTGATCTATTGGGTTTTCATAACTATTTCATAGTAGATCCCAAAATCCCTAAGAACAAAATAGAGTCCTCATCTTTATCACCCGAAAATAATAATTATTACCTATAAGAATGGGGATCTATGGTTGTGCGAGGATACTATTGCTTGAATCCATATCTTTTAACTAAACATCTGAGATCTATGAACTTCACACACATAAGCCAAAACCCTTATCCTTTTGTTTAAAACCCATTTGTTTTATAAAGCACCTTATTTTTTTAGAAGAAGAAACAACATATTACATGGTTCTTCTCCCTTTTTTTTCCTTTTTATGTAAGTAACAAAATAATACTACTATATGGGAATGACATAATTTATATTTGGATTAAATATATTTCAAATAACCATATTTCCCATTCAGTAATATAATGAATTATTCACATGACCAAAGAAAAAAGAAAACATATACGTTGGTATGGTGGCTCACCATTCTTTCCCCTTCTTTCTTTTTTTATGTAAATAAAAAGTAATACTATTGTATGGGAATGATATGATTTATAATTGGATCTGATATCTTTTAAACAACCATCTTCCCCATTCATTAATATACAGTAAGGATATTCTTTTTTATTTATTCACATGACTAAAGAAAATAAAAAACAACAAACCTATACATTGGTATGGTAGATCACTTGTGGGGTGACTTACTCAAACAACAACGTATTCAATCTAAAATGATTGTTGCTCCTTCAATTGGTGTCTATGACTACTATGATTTTATACATGGCATCCTCTCATGGAATCCCTTAACTTATTCGTACAACATTTCTAGGGATAGCTCCAACCTCGCTCTTGACATCAATCTAAGGGATATATGTAGATATATAAATTAGAAATGATACAATAATTCACTTAAAAATTCTATTACATTGGATTCAGAATGCTAGCAATAGAAATACTCAATGCTATAGAAAAACACCAGAACAATGACACAAGGCTACAACCAAATACATCGGAACTATTACAATAGCCCAAATGCCATAAACATGTCACAAAACTTCATGCTTGCATTGCTTTACCAAAGAGATATAAATACATAAAAGATATTATAGAGAGATCTGATTAGAACGATCTAGAAAAGTCTTCTTGAAAGATTTAGTTCAAAAGATATATCTAGATTCAATGTCTAGAATAGTCTTGATCTAGCTACTAAATATACAAAGTCAACAAAATAATAGAGGGGAAATTACATCACTTTCCAACTTATGGTAGTGAAAAGTAGAAGGTTGAACAAGCCGTTACATATAAAAATATATAGTGCGAGAGTTTGAATTTTTAGTCTACGAAGAACTTGTATTTTGTTGTGCTCCCGGAGTAACTGAGTGTTTGTTGTTTATTATTTCACAGTTCAATTTAGATTTGAATTTGGTAAAGATTATACAACGTAATTATTAGAAGTTAAATTCAGTTGTGAGGTGTTTTTCATTCAATAAGAGAAAGCTGTATTACATATTCTGAGAAAGCTGTATTACATCCTCTGATTCCTTCTTATCAGCCGTTACTGCTGCGGAAGCCACTTGAGGCAGAGACGCATGTTCTACTGGCTTCATGATGGGCTTCGGTTGTTTCTGCCGTGGGTTAATCTCCTCTTCTTTCTTGCGGTTTGGTCTGCCTCCACTTATCACTCTGGATAACCACTTCCCACGTATCGCCATAAAATCTCAGATACAAATTACTGATGATAACAAACAATTTGCTTAGTTCAGAAGAAAACCCAGAAAACAGAGCAAGAGCTCGAGGAAAAAAACACGCTCACAAATTCGAAACAAAGTCAAAGACGTTACAAGTAAGGAAAATGAACGACTGAACACAATGAACGATTATGCCTCGGTCTAATGTTCTTATGTTCTTTTATAGCTTGTTCTTTTGATTCAACTTCAGATTCTATGTCTACTATTTTTGTAGGTAATTCAACTAATTTAGCTATAACGGCTTCTTTATGTGCAATACAAATATCCAAAGCTTCAAAAAATTCTTTTGCACATTAATATTAATTGTACCTTTTGATTCCATCCAAGGATATCCCCAAAAAATATCCACATTATCCATATCCATAGCATGAAAATATGAATGAAACACATATTTATCCATAGTAATATTCAAATATTTAAAAATTTGAAACTTTTCACCCTCAAAAAGTGTTATTTGGATGTGTTGTGTGGGGACTCACAACCTTTTAGCCATATTAACATTTATGAAATTGTGCTTCTATTAAGG
Organism: Larix kaempferi; assembly: GCA_027924585.1. Taxonomy (NCBI): domain Eukaryota; kingdom Viridiplantae; phylum Streptophyta; class Pinopsida; order Pinales; family Pinaceae; genus Larix; species Larix kaempferi. The sequence goes on from BSBM01000067.1 coordinate 15,174,932, forward strand.
TTTATAGAAACAATGACATTCTCTTGTTGAATACATCCATAAACATGTAATAAAAAATTGTCACATGATAACAAATCCTTAATGCTTTATTTATAATTATTCACAACATGAGATAACCTATATAAAAATACATTGTCAAATTATTCATCTGAAAGTTTTAATAACTCTTTAAAGAAAATTGGACTCCTTATAGCTACTTCATATCTATAAATCCTTATTGAAGGAATCACTCCACATTCCTACTTCATATCAATAACACCATCAATTACTCCTTATTGAAGGAATCACTCCACATTCCATGCTTGCTACAACACAATTCATCCAAAGTATCTCATACAATGATACTCATGTATATTTTTCATGCTTATTCCTTAGGGTCCTATGCCAACTACCCCTTATTATTATATTATTTCCTATAACTAACTACCTAATGGAGCTTTTATTACCCACCAACTACCAAGTGAGCCTAGTCCATGATTATGGACACATTGCATACATTATCCACTTAGGCACCTATCTAGGTACCCCATATTATCCTCCCTATGTACATAACATTCCACCCCCCTTCACATGTTTCATTCTCAAAACATGGGAGGAAGCCATATAATATAATCTACTAAGAAAAGTAGCCAACTACTACCAAGTACAAGCATCCATCGATCGTAGTGAAATGTGGACATGGGGTCCAACTATTTCCTTTCCACCAAGATATTAATTATAATTTCTCCTCTTGTTCCATGTTTTTGATGTGATATTATGATATCTCCATGCATTGCTTCTAGTCCTCCATGGTCCTCCATACTAGTTTCCTTTTTGGTTCCATGTTTAGCGATGCTCCCAACCTTTCCTTGATGACTGTTGTTTCTCATGGTGGTGTGGGTGCCAATACACTGCAACCATTTTTTCATCTTTCTTGAACCTGTTGTTCCTTTGGTTTATGTAGCTCCTTAGCTTCTTCTTCATTTTTATATATTTCCTAGGGATTTTCTTCATGTGCTTTTGGATATTTTTCTTCTTTTGCTTCAACTTCAAACTCTTCATCTTCCATGTCTATAGATACTTCAACTTCATGTTCTCCCTTGTGCCATTCTTATTTAGTAAGATAAATATCCTTTAATGTAATTTTGTTCTTCTTATGAGAAAGCTTCAAGAAATTCGTTTGCACATTAATATTAATAGCACCAATTGATTCCATTAAAGGATATCCCAAAAAAATGTCCACGGCATCTGTAATGATAGCATGAAAATCTGAGCACAACACATATTTATCCATGGTAATCTTCAAATATTTAAAAATATAAACATTTACACCCTCAAAATGTGTACTTTAACTATTCTTTTGAAGGTCTTGTAACCTTTTATCCAAATCGACATTCATGAGATTATATTTGTTACTAGGGTTTATAAAAATAATAGTAGTCTCTTACTTAATACATCCATAAACATATAATTGGAAGTTTGTGCATGCAAATAAACCCTTATAATGGATCTTAGTATCCTTCTTCACAACTTCAGAACAACTATATAAGAATACCTTTTTAGATTTTCCATTTGAAAGTTTCTTCATATTGTCTTAGTCAAGTGGAATCCACTTGTAGTGATTCTTCTTCAAAGTATAACACCACCTATCTAAAAGAGCACTTTTTATATTATATATCAGAAAGACTCAATAGTGCCTTAGGGTCAATTGTCCTAAACCATATGGCAGCATCCTCCCTTAGATTAAAATATAATCCATGTCTCCAAATAGAGTGTTTTTTGGTCTACCAATAATATATGTACGCTTCAATGCTACGACCATTAGAGTTTCTTGTAAAAATCATATTGCTTTTAATAACTCCAAAAATAGAGCTAGGGTTTGAAGAAAATCACTTGCTTTTGATGCGGCAAATTTAAAATGAGCATAACTCCCTCAATATTTCTTGGAATCTATATTATGACCAAAATTGTGAAATGCCATGGTCATTATGTATCTAATAGTGTTGGTTTCATGAAAAAAAATTCCTCTATAAATATATATAAGTTATGCAATATGCGGATCTCTTAGTGGAAAAATCCTAAAAATATTTTATTGTAAATCAACGATAACTTCACTTCTTGGACTCCATTTTAGAATATTTGTGTTTATGGAATTGGGTGTCTCAGTGAGATGAGCTAAGTTCTAATTGATTTCTTCAAATTCTGCCTAGAAATTTTCAGAAATCAAGATGAATTCCTCCATCTTTTTTTTTCCTTCAAAAATATCCAAAAAAAAACCCTTCCATTTTTTGGCCCAAGAAAGTGCTCTAGTACCTCTTGTAGTGATCCTTAAGTAAGAAATTGAATTACAATATATAACCTTTATACTTTAGAAATAACCAAAATACATTCACCATAAGAATAACACCAATGTATAGAGAAAGACCCTTAAGCTAAGGTACTACCGTCAATTACTCCTTATGGGAGGAATCACTTCACATGCCATGCTTGCTACAGTAAAATTCATCCAACATATCTCATGCAATGATACTCGTATATATTTATAATTTCTCATGAGTATTCATAAGGGGCCTATGCTGACTACTCATTATTATTATATTATTTCCTCTAACTACCTGATGGGGCTATTTATTACCCACCAACTACCAAGATGTCATATTCCATGATTATGGTGACATTACATACATTATCCACTTGGGTATATAATAGCCTCCCTAGGTACATAATAGCCTCAATACCTAGCATATCCCCTCGGGCACCTCTCCAGGTACCCTTATATTAATCTCCCTAAGTACATTATAAAAATATAACTATTAAATTTCAATAACACATCAACTTCCTTTAGCAATTGAAGTGAATTTGATTTATCATTATTTTCTAGAAGTAGGAAATTGAAATGAGGATAGAAAGACTTGACATAAGACATTTAACATTATATGTGGGGTTATTTGGAAAATACGATGTGTGATAATATTTGTTAATCAAGTTTATAAAGAGTCCTCTCTTATATTTTGAATAAGTTTGTGACTTACATGAAGAGTCCAATCATTTTCTTTCATCATTTTACATTATGATGACATGTAACTATAACCATCTCTTTCAACCTAAATCCTTGATACAACAAGTTATGGTTCAATTTATTTGAGTTCTTTATATCAGTGGCACCAAAACGAAAAGACAAAGTGATAGGATGTTACTCGAGATCTCTTGTGAAGATTTGAACCTCCTCATAGGATTCATTAAAATTAGTTATTCAAGTTTACCTAAAATAAACATAACCATTGTATTTGGAATAGCATGCACATACCACTCACACAAAATTAAAAGTAAAGGTTCATGATCCTCATTATTGTCTTTGGAATAGTATGCACATACCATTCACACAAAATTACAAGTGAATGTTCATGATCCTCATGGAGATGATCGTAGGTTTGAAGAAATATTGTATTGAAGTCTTATATTGATCAATCATCTTCCATATTCATGTCAACAAGTTTTTGATTCATTATAGGTACAATAATCTTTAAAAACTTTCTTAAAATTAGACAAATTGTAGAGTGTGCCAATAGGTAATAAATCATAACAACTTGAGGATTTACTTCCAAAGGAAATGGAAACAAATTTCAAACTATATCCTCATGAAAAATATTAAGGAGATCACACAAAGTGAATTCATATTTCCTTATATGTTCAAATTATGTTGTATTCCCTTCATTATTCAATTTCAACAAGAATTTGACTAACTTTGTTGGAAGGTCGTGCAGAGGACATCATAAGTAAAATGTGACATTAGACTCCCAAATGTGGCTCTACACAAGGAATCCTTCCATTAGGCCCTCCTTCTAGTGCCAAAATTATTGATGGCGTGAAATTTCCTTGTGAAAATAGGAGGGTTTATCCTCAGTAAAAATTCCCAATTGTCCTCTTCACCATTTGGTATATGGAACTTGCAATTATTATGATTTTAAGGTTCCATTGGTTGCGACTAGGTCTACCATTTAATATTTTTTGAGATATAATAAATGAATTGCAACTTATCTAATATGAAAAATACAAAATCATGCTCGATCTAACCTAACAAAACTAGAAATATAAGCATAGCACCATATATATCACTTCTTTTATTTTTAGTAAATAGTTACTACATAAACATAAGTAACCAAATGCATACCAGAACAATCTAAAATTGAATAGTTGATTATAGTGCTATTCTTACATCTATATACAACTAGGAAACTTAAAGCAAGATATACTACTATAGGAGAATAGTCTACACTATATAAAAGCATTCTCACAATAATCCCAAAACTCAGCAAAATAGTAGAAACATTTATAGCCATCGAGGTATAAGACTTGTAATTAGTCTCCAAATATCTTGGACAACATTGGCTTCTCTACATTCGAGTTTCACAAAGTAGTTTACAGAATATTTACAAGCAAAACCTCCCTCTCTCTATAATATGAAGACTCTAATTAACTAAAACTCTTGATAAATATTGGCTTTTTAATTTATCATGCCTCTTTGAATATCTCACCTAGACTGGGAATATCCCTTATACCTATTTTTGCTTTTCTTTTATAAGAACTTCATTTGCATTTATGTCATCTTCAATCCTTCATAAAATTATTTTATACAATGGGTCAAAAATAAATTATGTCAAACACTGCTTAATGTTGGATCCTTGACTCTGATCTAGCTACAATATACATGAGTGCTCTATTTTTTCAAATTTGTGGCTCCATAATCCTAATTTCTTCCTATCATCATTTCCCTTTAATTTTTGTTATCCTTCTTCCTTTCATTTGGAATATATGGTATTTTTCACTTCTATCTATATGCATATAGAAGATGTTATCAAGCATCAATTTTAATTAACTTACACCAATACAATAGCACTAAAAATAAGGTTATAACTCAAGAGTTGGTGGATCAAAAGAAGATATGTACATGTACCATTCATTTATATCATTTATGTTACCTTTAATTGGTACTCACTTTTCTAATATATTATTTGATATCTTAAACAATGCCCTCGGTGAAGTACAACTACATTTGATATAATTCTTATTGATCTCATCTAGGGTGCATGCTTTTGATATATGAGTTAGTCATCAGTTATTGATAATAGTTAGTTTTAATATCATTTTAAGCTATAATCTAAATGAGTTACTGATTATCCCTTTTCATCCATCCAAAATTCCCCCCAAAAAAATCAATACATTCCCCAACCAATTTAAGAAGATGCTATTATGTGTGTGTGTGTGTGTTTGTGTCACATAATGTTTTTCTTCTATTTTGACTCATCAAATTATTTGTATTCTCCCAACCCATTTAAGAATATGTCATTATCGATAACCCTTTCCATTTCCTTTATCTCGATATAGCACTAATCCAAAATTGCAAATAGTAGGCTAGACAAAAAAGAAATCCATCAAGGTATCCTAGAAAAATTGTCAAAAATACGTTATCAACGAATGGAAGGTCACCCAAAATTTCAATTCAGGTTAGAGGATTTCATATCTAAGTATCTGCATTTTATTTTCCTCTATTAATTTCATATTACAATAGAGGCAATCCTCCACTAACAATACATTTCTAATTGCAAGCAATTTTCCTTTTCGACATTGATTCCCATGAGTACTTATTCACCCTTGAATACTACTAAACTAAGACTAGCATCAATTGTTAATTGGTAAGAAAAACTAAGTGATTTTTAGACATGTTTTGAGATTAAACCTACCCAAGGTATTATTTCTAACTAATATAAAAGAAAATAAAATATTTTTGGATTTTTCTTATTAATATCTACCCTAGATCTAACCTAAAAAGAAAGGAAATCTAGAATATTTGGTGTTTTGGGTAGAAGAATTTAGAAATATTGATTGGTTCCTTCAAACCCTTGGGATATGGGTTCTTGGGATCAATCCTCCAAGTGGCCTTGTATGTAAATGCTTGGTTGGAATCTATACATAAAACAAGAAAAATTCATACCCCAAGCTATTGAAGCTCCATGCAAATTTTCACCAAGGAAAGATGGTTTCTATGGCACACACCTTCAACCTACACCAATCTTGTACCCTAGTTTGTGCCACTTTCATGTGTAGCCCCTACAAAGGTGTTCAAACCACAAACAAGCAACAAAACTAAACCACAAAACAACAAAGTTGTTCCACTTAAGCAAATTTACCCTTGTAATGAACTAGGAACATAAAACGTAAAATGATAAAAAGAACATGTTACCTAAATAAGAGATCACCAAGTAGTGCCAAACATATAAGAATAATCCCAATAGACAAAAGTTGTGTCAACCATAGAACAAGAAGTGCAATAGATAAAAAATTTGGATGCAAGATGATAGTATTTTTCTCCAATGCTCAACAACAATGAGAAAGGTAAGTTGGATCTCTTATATAGGAGGAAATTTCAACTTCATCTACAATAAAATAATAATAGATGTGATAAAACCTTAGATATATCCAAAGGGATTCTCCAAGCTCGAGAAAAAATATAAAATATGTTCAACCTCCTAAAAAACTCCTCAAAGAGAGAAGGTTCCCCAATAGTCATGGTCAAAAAATGAGCAAATGGTACAATACAAGGCCTAAAAAAGGAAGCACTCCAATAGAAATAGTCCATAATCCTACTAAGTGTAACAACCAAACCCCAAAAACATTGTCTCTCTCCTCAAATGGTCCAAAAAAGTGCACGCGGAAAAATTACGGTGCGACACTTTAAACAACAATTCTGTATTTTTCAAATTTCTCAATATTTATCGGATTTTCTATTATAACTGTTAATTTTTTTTATCTCAACCCTAGATCATACAATTCATTGTGTTTTTCCTTGGTTAAAAATTAATTCTCAACCCACTGATTATATTACACTATTGATATCTATTAACAAAAATTACTAGCGGAAGCAAAATAGGAAACAGATCGCTAAATACATGCACAATTTGTATGCCCTTCAAATCATATTTTCATTAAATAAATTCCAAGATTGCAAGGGCTCCCTTCCTAGGAAAATGCCCCTAATAAATTGCACATCAAACCTAGAAAATTATGCCCCACAGAGCAAGAACTTCAACCCGCAAAACTGCCCTCGGAAAAACTCAGCAAAACCCAGAAAAATATGCTCAGAAAACTACCATGTATGGTCTCTCTGTATGGTTCATACAACTGTATGGATCCGTACGATACAGTGTGTATGAATGTACAGGTCATATGTACTTATGTACAGTTGGATATGTGCAACTGTATGGATCTGTACAACTATACAACCTGTCTGTACAACTACTTGCAAAAGTTTTCTTATGCTTCTGAGCTAGTTCAGCTGCCCACCTCTCCCTGAATTTTTTCTTTCTTTTGGCCAAGAGACTGGAAATCATAATGTCCTTCTTCTTCTCTCCCACTCAATGCTTGAGTTTATCTCTTGAAATATCATGTGTCTTCTCCTCTCCCCTTGGTTGCCTTTTATACTTTTGGGATGAACCAAAACCCTAACTTCAATAGCTGAGATTAGATCTCATTCACTTGAGATCAATGGATGTGATTCATTTGATTAATTTAAATAACTAAAGCCCAAAACTTAGTCTTTTCTCCAAATTAACCCCAATTAATTATAAAAGGGCATTCACTTTAATAATTCCTTTAATTAAAGTGAATTTTCCAAGTCCCTTAGAGGTCATAGTGACGATTCCTATAGGAAAGAAACCAACTCATAGAAATACCTATTCGAGCTACAAACATCAACACTCACTCTTAGTGAGGAAGGTATTCTAAACGACTCCTAGCTTGACTCTGAAGTAGGCAAATTTTCCTTTCACTAAGGGCTTGGTGAAAATGTCTACAACCTTCTCATATGTGGAAATGTATTGGAGCTTGACTGCTCCCTTATGGACCCTATCCTAGATGAAGTGATACCTAATCTCAATATGCTTGGACTTGTCATGGAACACTAGATTCTCACATAATTTGATACAACTCTGATTATCGCAGTGGATCATTGTAGGCTCTAACTCCTGACCAAATAACCTTGTAAGCAATTTATGAAGCCAAAATGCTTCATAAATCACCATGCTCGCTAGCATGTACTCTTCCTCTACTGAATTGAGTGCTACAGAATTCTACTTCCTATTAAACCAAGAAATCACTATTGAGCCCAAGCTAAAGCAATGCTCGAAGCTGCTCTCCAATCAACTACACTCCCTATCCAATCTGAGTCTGAGTAACCCTACAACTCTACTCCATCGCCTCTAAGGTATCTCAATCCATACTCCATTGTTCCCCTCAAATATCTAAGCACATGCTTCATTGCTACCCAATGCACTTGCCTTGGTTCCACCATGAATTGACTCAAGGTGTTCACATCAAAACATATATATGGCCTAGTGTTGACCAAATACATCAAGGATCCTACCAACTATATGTATACTTTTGGATCCACCCACTCTTATAAATATGAAGATCCAATATTCTTCAAATTGGATACCATCGTTGTGGTTATCAATCTACAGTCCTCCATCTTGAGTCTATGCGCGATATCAACTATGTACTTCCCATAATTTTGTCCAAACATTATTTAACCAACACTTAAACAATTTATAATCATGATTCTAATTTTTAATATTTAGATCTCATTTTTTAAATATTTTTTTCCAAAATAACTTACACAAATCACCGTATTCAAAAATGAAAATAATTTAAAAATAAATAAATGAAATTTGCTTATATATTAGGATTATTGTACAACACAAGTAAATATTTTTTTCCAAAATAACATACACAAATCACCATATTCAAAAATGAAAATAATAATGACACACTAATTTGAAACACTATGAGCTTTGCAAGCACAATTCACCATATTCAAGTTCAAGGCAAATAAAACTAATCAAATAAAAAAATGAAAGTTTTTATATTGAAGAACAACTACCGGACGCACTGATAAATGAAAAACACAACCTGCTTTTGTTTACAAGTTTTTTTATAACTTTGGTCGAGGGACAAAACCCCTTTAAAGATAAATTCCATGGTCAAAATTTTGATAAAGTGATTACAATATTAGAAAATCTCAAAACGGGTACTAGATTTAGTGCACTGAACCAAATGTAGAAAAAGTGTAGTACAATCCTTGAAATAGAAATTTTGACCATAAATGTAGCAAACATTCATAAGATGATTTCATGTGAATGTATTACAACTTTGATTCATAAGTCAAAAAATATAATGAAATAAAGACTAGAGATAGAACTTGATAAAACTTGCCAAAAGACAAAATCGAGATAAAAATGATAAAACTTGCCAAGAAAAAAGAAGGAGCTTTAAGGAGATTGGATAGGAATTTGGTGAAGAGAAAGTTCCCTTAAGTTTCATCCACATCCTAAAACTATAATTAATTATTGTATTTAAATGTTCAAACACAATTAATTAGGTTGGAAAAGAGCTTTTTCATTTTTTAATGTTAATTGTATTTATTAATAGAAAATTGATATCAATTTTAATACACTATAATTATTAATTAGCCAGTTCATAGAATGAAATCAAAAAAGTATAAAAGATTTCCTAACCTTTCCTCTCTAAATAAGTAAACTTGCATTAAGAATACGAAATGTTATTGTCTTCGAAATTTTGTATTCATCATTTTTATGGTATATCATCAATCATAGTTGAGATAAATGCTTCTAAAATTCAAATAAATATATAAAATGAAGAAAATGAACCAATGCTTTAGTTATACTTTAGAAATGTTGAAATATTGAATCTAAATCTATGTAATTAATGGAAAAACTTGAAAACAATAGTCTCTAATAGAAACTAACATGAAAATAAAGAAAGTTTGGAAATTGTTTTAAAACATCTTAATTGTGGCAACTGGTCCCTTAACTAGTTGGAAAACATCATCCCAAATGTGATTGGCTTTAACTTTAGACCTATGATCGAGCGTTTTCCCTTATTATTGACATGGTCATTTTGAACCGTAAAAAAAATGGCACTAGAAAGAAGGTCGAGGTAAAACAAATAGTTAATAGCAATAATATATATCATATCAATTAGCTATTTATCATTTGTCATGCTAATAAACCCAATTGTACAATCTATCCCTCTGTGGCATCAATAAAACGACACTAGAAGGCATGTTGGATTCCAAGCCAATCTATGAAGAGACAATTTTTTCTTTACTTTAATAGCCAGTGGATCCTTCCCAAATCCCTATATGGGCATGTTTTTTCACTTTCAAAACTCATAATATTTCCCAAAATACAACTTATCTCTTGTCAAAATTTAAACTTAAAACTTTGATGCTGAGGGAAAATATATGCATATGATCGTTTTATTCATTCTTTTTGTAACTATATTATTAAGAAAGTTACCAATGCAAGTATTATATGCAGCTTGTTTGCTCTCAGTTTCAAAGGAAGAGTCGAACATTGGTTGGAGAAATTTCTAGCTAATTATTTCCACACATGGACTCTATTCGTGGAATAATTTTTAGATGATTTTAATAATTATAACTATGACTAACTTTGTGGTGAACTAAGGAATATGTGCAATCAAAGAGAAGAATTGGAAGATGATTTTATCAAAAGATCTTATTGGATTTAAGTTAGATTTCGTGAAAATAATCATAAACATTCCTAGGAAGAACATCTAGCGGTGTGCTTTACCCTTCTCACTATTTCATTGATAGAAGAAAAAATTCAAATAACAATTGGTAAGCAAGTGCTTGATTTATTGGTATCTTCTCAGCTTGGAATCCCTTCTTGTTTCTTAGAATAGTATTCCCACCTTGGAATTCCTCTTCAAGATGAAGGAATCGATGAATGCATTGAAATAATGTCTAAATATCTAGATCGGGGAGATTCTTGGGAAGGGGAAGATGAGATTGTAAGTTTAAGTGTGGATGAAATTCAAGATTAAGGTATCTCAAAAATTTCATCTTCTAATGTTAATATAGGTTTACTAGAAGATTGTAAAAATGTTAATGAAGTTGAGCTTGTCCCTTGCATAGTAGTAGAGCAATCGCCACCTGAACAAAGTTTAACTGATAATGAAATAATAGATGTTTCTCTTGAAACTGATTATACTAAAGTGATGACTCATCAAAATATTGAAATAGTTTCAGGTTCTAGGGAAGAATTTAATGAGTTAAAATATAACACTTTCTATTCCTTATATCATGACTTCTTTGATGGTTGTGATGTACAAGAAAGCACACATATCTATTTTGATTTGTTTTCTATGGGGATAAGATCAAAAAAGGTGGGAGAAGAATGTGAATTGATGACTAGAGGTGAGGGAAGAATGATTACACCTTTTGTGATTAATCCTAGTAACCCATTAGAAATTCACATGGAAGGAGAATGGTCGTTATCTAATTATTCTCCTAATATGAGAAGTTATCAAGAAGCTGTCCCAAATTATCGACAAAGATAAATTGAGTTCAAAGGTTATTCTTTTCAAACATCACTTAGAGATAGAAATGGTGAAGTAGAGGAAAAACTAGTTTGTCTAGAATTTGAGCATATATATCTATATACTAAACAAGATAGTAATACTATGAAAGAGAACAACAATTTTAAAAATTCATGCACAAAAGAGAGAATTCAATAACATGATAGAATTTGGTATTACATTAAGCTTCAATTAATGATGTGGAAGGAAATAAATAGCAAGGAAATTTGAATTAGATCAGGAGGCAATTTGAATTACTCATGCAGTGCATGAGAGGTTGATGAGGCTTAACTAGAGCCAGAGACCCTTAGTTATTAGCCATGCGCACTTTCCAAGATGAGTTAAATTGACTCATGATTTCCTAAACACTAGTTCTAACTCAATGAAGCACATGCAACTGAGTGCATGCACATGCAACTAAGTGAATGCACATGCATGAGGAGCAAATCCTTAAAAACAATCAAGGAGGGAGCTACTATCTCATAATAGCTAAACAAGGTGCATGGAATTCCTGAACAGTGGGGTAAACTATCCAATTTCACTCGACAACTCTAACTTGCAATGTGGGATCGACCCTAAAATTAAGGAAAATGAGCTCTAATGGAAGGAATTTGTCATCATATGCCAAAATAGGCTTCAAAAACTATGAAAATAACAGGTTAGGCCCTTAGGAGCTTGGAATAAGCACCAAGGTGACTTAGGTAGTCAAACTAAATGGGTTTATACCACTATAGTCATGAAGTCATGGTTTAAGTAACTAGGTAGGAGATGATGCTATGGAGAGAGTTAATTTGCTCTAACAGTTTGTGTTGAAGATAGATCTTGTAGTGGAGTGGATTGTGATAGATCCCTGTCCTTGATGGATCATGAACAAGTTGAAACTATGGGATGTCTAGAAGAAAACACAGATGAATATATCAAGGCATTGCACCTACTCCCCGACTAGGAAAACATGGTTGATTCGAATTCTCAATGTGTGCGCTCACTTCTTGAAGTACACGAGTGTCTAAACTCTAGTACATTCTGGAGTGTTAGTGACATCCGAATAAGTAAACATGGTACCGATCAGGTATAACCCAATATACAATAGAATGAGAACTATATACAAAGAGCGAGAACTCTAGCAATAAAAAATCATATTTTTGCGTCGGGCATGTGCAAGCTAATGAGGGTCACTTTTGGCGCGTTAGATGCAATAAAAAATGAAAAATCAGGCATCCCTCAACTTACTTGTTTTTTTTACATTTTTACACAAGATATCTTGCATTGAGTAAAAAAGATGAAACGTAGGAAATTGAGTCACGTTTCTAAGTATATAAGTTTTAAGTATTGAAAATTTACATAACTATGTCAAATTTCATGTTTTCTAACAGTCACTTTATATTTTTGGGGGAAATGATCAGGTATATTTTTTTTGGGTGCAGCCTTTCAATGCCTAAATGACGGTTTCCGGCTACAAAAATTGGTAGACATGTATAGAACCCGTAGCACTAGTGCAGCGCTATTTTTCAAAAATTAAATGTTTAATTTTTAATGTTTTTCGAATTATGTAAGTGATCAAACCTCGAGAACGATACGTCAAATGTGGGTGCAGCCTTTGAAGGTCTTAATGCAGTTATTTCGACTTGGATTTTTTATAGCATATAGAGGTCGGTGTCTTCTAGTGCAGCATACAATTTTTTTTAAATGGTTGTGAAATGAAAAAGTTACGGAATAAACACTAACAGTATATTTTTTTACCAACAGAGTGATGAAACACGAAAATTAGGAAATAAATAGAAAATCTCAATATATATTTTTTTTTAATTACATATTTGGAATCTAGTTAAAAAATTCTATCTATGCCTAAAATTTCGTCAATAATGGTCATGTATGTCATGTTGTAGAGAGCAGTGAAAAACATGCATATTTAGGTGCAAAATTGCACCTAAAGGGTCCCTCAACTTCCTGCACAAACCCCGTCAACAACCCCAAAACAAAAAGTGGTGATACTAGTATCATCGTTTTGGGGGGGTGGTAAAATTACCACTTTTTCGTAACCCTCGATGGTGTCGTTGCAATCGAAACTCTAAACCAATCCTCATATTGAAACATGGACATCTTAGAATCACCCACATTTTTATTCGAGGTTAAAATCTATAAACAATCACTTAAAAAAAACAAAAAAAAAGTGAAACAACAAATTAAAAATATTTTCAAAAAAATTTACATCATTATAAAATTTATAAATTTATAAAAAGAATTATAAAATTTATAAACAATTTTTTAATTAATAAAAGCAAAATAAAAAACAAATGTAAAAACAATTCAAAATGAAATTTTTTTCAAAAAACTATAATATTTTAAAAATTTAGCTAAATTAAAAAAAATCAAAAAACTATTTTTTTTAAATTATAAAATATTTTTTTAAAAAAACTTTGAAAAAAAAAAACAAAAAAAACAAAATTAAAAATGAAATTATATTACTATTAAAAAATAAAAATAAAAACCCACCCTCTCGCCCCCACCCATCCCCCTTCCACCCCCACCTCTCCCCCATCACCTCACTTCCCTTCCCCTCTGCTCTTCTCCCCCCACTTTCCTTCCCCTCTGCTCCCCCTTCCCCCCACCCTCAGCCCAGCCCTTGGACGATTCCCAAAATCATGTTTCCCCATAGGAAATGCTTGGGAAACCGTTTAGGAACACAAAGGAGTGGCACCGTTCTCGTGCGCCCAAAGGGTGACATGATTCTCAAAATTGTGTCACCCCTTGGGAGGCCCTTTGGATGCACAGTGGGCAACGAAATCGATCCCTCATGCACCCAAAGGGTCGCCCAAGTGTAAATGTGATTCTGAGAATCGCCCAAGGGATGGTTGGAGAGGGGGGAGGGAGAAGGGGGCCAAGAGCGAGGTGGGGAAGGAAATGAAGGGAAAGATGATGGGTGGGTGGGAGGGGAAATAGGGAAATGTGGCTTGCTCTTCCACTTGCACCCCAGAAGCTCGCCAGGTTGTTAACCGAAATGGAACCACTGTTGTCTTTTCTCTAGATATCTACATAAAGATGTCAATATGATGTCGTCATAAAAAAGTTTACAAATAAATTGTCACAATAAATAAATCCATTTATAGATGATGTAGTCATATTTACATCTACATTCACAAAGTCCAGGAGGGGCAGGAGTGTGGGTTTTTTAGTTTTTTTAATTATAATACAATTTCAATTTTTTATTTTCTATAAATTTTTATTTTTTATTTTTGCTTTTAGTTTTGTTATTTTGGTTTATTTTGTTTTTTATTCAATTTCGTTTTGGATTTTCCTTTTAGAACTTTTAAACTTTTTTAGTTTTTTTTTTTTTAATTTTAGTTTTTTTGAAAACTTTTACAATGTTTTCATTTGACTTTTTTTTAATATTTTTTTAATATTTTTTTAATTTTTTTTAATATTATTTTTTTTTTAATTTTTTTTTTTATTTTTTATTTTTAACTTTATAATTTAAAAAAATATATATTGTTTTTTTAGATTTTCTTTTGGAATTTTTTATAAATTTTGAAATTGTTAATGTGTTGTTTCGCTTTTATGTTGTTGTTTTTTTATGTGCGTGTATTTAATTTTTTTTTCTTTCAAGTTGTTTTCATTTTTTTCTAAAAAAAAAAAAATTTCCATGGAAATGTAATTGGACAAAAGAAAGGGGTGATACTTGTAGCACATCTTTTCGAGTCACGTATTGATTTTGGATTTTTCATTGCAACGATGTCAACCGTAAAGACAGCAATGCTAATCAAATTGTAATTTTAGCCCTCGATTGGAGTTTATTTCTACCGGTTCAATTCGAGGTTCGATTTAGGGTTTTGATTGTAAGGGCACTCGACTAGGTTAAATCAATAAAGTTTTAAATTTAGCCCGAATAAAAAAAAAAAAAAAAAAGGTGCTACTCGTAACACCACTTTTCAAAACAAAGATGAAAACAACTACTAAATGTGACCTCCCAAAAAACAAGAACTTGTATGGATTCACATTATATAGTATATTGTGGTGTATGTGTTTTCTCTATGAATTGCACTCAAGTTTTTCATTATTCCTAGTATGGTTTTCATGATCCAATAGTCATGTCAAGTCTCTATGATCTTTGTCTAGGTTTGAAACCCAAGGTTATTTTCAATAGAAAAACTAAAATAGGAAGAATGACTCATCAAAGTTCTCATAGTGATTCTCATAAGGCTTATTTCTCACCCATGAATTTCCTCCGACAATGTCATGATTTACACTTTAAATTTCATGATAGAATTACAGTATGGCTAGAGCTTTCTTATTTCAAAAGGTTTCCAGGGAATGGCAAGGCTATTATGTTCATGTTTGTGAATAGAAATTCAAATGACAAATGTGAAATATTTATTTTTATGTTTCATTTAGAAGCATTTTGATTCTCGTTATGTATATGTGATGTTGATGTTCTTTCGGGATTAGAAATGCTCTGATGATTACACTGGTTATTTGGTTTCATGTGATATTTATTATACCAATGTATCTTAGGATAGGAGTAGCTTCTTTTACTATTTTAGTTAACTTTTGTTTATAATAAAATAATTTTATTTTCTGAATAAATCTATATTGTTCCATGTAAATGATCCTTTTACTTTAGTTTTGTGTTTAATTTTATAGGCACATGATCCTTTTACTTTAGTTTTGTGTTTAATTTTATATGCAAAAACAAAGAGTACGAGACATATACTTAATACCATGAATAAGGTTCATGTCATGTCTAGAAGAGTTTTGTCAAGAAGCATCTTTCATAATCATATTTACGAGTCCCTTGAATACCTTTCTTTGAATTCAAAGGCTTGTTATTTTTTTCATCATTGAAAAGGATCATTTAATCAGCATGAGAGTTTATTATTCTTTTTATTTTGGATTTAGGTACACTTGGTTACATCATTTCAATGGAGGAGGTATTTTACATTCGAAGAACACCATTACAATTATTGCTCTAATCCGGGGAAGACCTCATTTCACTTGATATTATGTTCCGATGTTACAATGCATATAACTATCAAACATTTAACTCTAACTTTGAAATGTTTTAAGACTTGCCTTTTCCATTGAAGCTTAAATTTTTTCCTACTTCATGTGAAATCACTTCACACTAAAACGTGATTCTATATGTGCTTATCCCGATCTAACTAAATTAAACCCCTTTATGTCAAAGAATTAAAAATAAATGGATTATACATTAAAAGTTGCTTCATTTATTTTCTGGGTATGTTGATTAGTTTTATTAGTCATGAGATTATAAATGGGGTTATGAATTTTGTCACTTAAGCCAAAACAAGTTTTTTTTTAACTTTTTCTGGTGAATATAATAATAAAACATTAAAAAGTTTCTAAAATTTGGGGAAGAGGGTAGCATGATTTTCATTAAGAACAATATCTTGATAACCTATAGGGAATTTGGAAAATGAATGTATGTGAGTTATATCATACAATATTATGCATTAATTTGAACTGATGGACATGTATTTTTGTCATATGTCTTGATATAGAAGGTCTCTTTTCATTCAGCTTCATTTTTTTGTCTTTAAGAGATGAGTAGCTCATTTTCGTGATGTTTACTAATGTTGATATTCTCATCGACAATTTTTTGTTGAACAATTTTGTCCTTTTGGTTAATGTTCAGATCTTATTTCCTTTACCAATTTGCATTTTATGAGTCTTTTACATGTTAATATTCCACCTTTATGCTTGATATGAACTATGTGTTTCTGGGCTTGCTCCTAATCATTAGTCATTGTTACTAGTCTTGGGTGATGATTCTCTTTTTGAGAAATTAAGTTGGTGTGATCTTCCAATTTTCATTTCCTATCCTGGAACGTACTTGGTACCTTGATTTCACTAGCCACAAGGATGTTATAGGGAGTTTTTGATCCAGGGCTAATAGTGGAACCTAGTGAGGAACCTAACCATGCCTGTCTCAATAAATGGTAAACGTTTGCATCTAGAGAAAACATTATAAATTTTGATCTAGATCCATTGTATTCTTTTTCATGGAGGAACACTCATTAAGTTCAAGGGATTAAAATGAAAAACATTAATATGTGTGAAGCTAGGTGCCTTCTAGGTATTCTCTAGAAGATCCATCCACCACACACACTTAAAAGCTTATCCTTCTATGCTTTATGATGGTGTGCACACATGTACAACCAACTACAACTATTCCTGCAAATCAAACATTTATATAAATTCCACTCCGCACCTTTAAGAGGCTTATGGATCCGCTCCCCCTATATGCGAATAAAATCACAATGAATATATGTATGTATATACTTATATGCTTTCCTACAAGAGGAAAATAAATCCTTGTATGCCATCCCATATCTTTAAAAGGCTTATGAATATGTTTCCCCACCCATAAATTTAAAAAACAAAGGGAATATACAATCATATATTCTTCTTGAAGAAAAGATGGATTGGGATAAGAATGTTTAGGTAAAAAGGGTGCAAGAGGTAACTCTATCGAGGCTATAGACTTCTACTGATAGTAGAGGCATGCCTCTAGAAACAATGATTCTTTGGGACATGAGCATCTACGTAAAAAGGGATAAAAAATGAAACTATATTGAGGCTATGGATTCCTGCTAGAAGTAGATCAATGCCTGTGGTGTTAAAGTTGAGGGACACACATCAGCATTAGTCATATTGCCGGTTGTTCCTTTTTTTTTTGTACCCAAGATGAATGTGTAGAAGAAGGATAGGAATAAATGAACTCTATAATTTGGCTTATAGGGAATGGTTATAAGGTAACCTTAAGGGTACTATTAATTATTCATATCTTTCAAGTAAAAAAAAGAGTTTTTGATGTGGGATCTATGATAAAAGAAAAATATTTACTATTTGAGGAATTTATTTGTATACTCCGATGTATGTCAATATTCGAAGTATCATTAAAAGACAGAGATAATTGGTTCTCCTAGTGCGTCACCATTTGTTGTGCCTACAACAGCTGCCCCTTCATTTTTTAGCAAAAATGAAAGGTCCCCTATTTAATATTTAGAAGTTCCACTACCCACTTCATTACCATATCCTACTTTCGGTTATGGACTCCTAGTTTGAAGTGGACTATGCTTGAACATTTGGTTACCTTTTGACGAGGATTGCAAATGGGTATTGCATTTACTCATTGTTTCTTTTTTACCTTCATGGTGGCTTATATATTTGATTGGTTTTTCTTTGGTTCCTCTAGTATCAATGATGTTAGTTTGATTCTTTTAAAACATGCCCTTATTTTGATCTATGACCCACTCCATGCTTTGATTATTGATATATACTTGAACACCTTTACATTTCTCATTATTGAAACCTTTGACGATTTATGAGAATAGCTTTTATCTTGGATTTGAATAAAGTTGGCTCTACATTTACTATGTTCATTAATATTTAACACATTTTTCATATTGCTTTAACCTTTTATAAAATTTTGATTAAGTATGGCTCACCAAGATTGAAATTCTTAGAAAGTTCTTGTATTTACTGTCGTGATGAGCATACTCCAACAGTCACCGTGGACTTTCCCCATCGAGACTTTTCCCAAGACATTTTTCCAAAACACCAAGGAATGAACTCTGATTCGTCGAAGCCTTCAAATTAGGGTATCCTTTGAGGTGCCCCCTTGATATCTCTAAAAGAACTTCGATGATCGTATTTATCACCACTGAGTTTTTTTTAGTGGACAATTTTCACTCCCAATAAACACACTCTGATCTTTGTATGAAGATGTAATGTCAAAGCATTTCCGTATTTAAATTATGTTCACCTCTCATTGAATTACTATGATCCACTATCTGGCTTGCTTCATCGAGCCTCCCCCTGAACATACTTGTTTTAATCCCCGATATATGCACTTTGACTCCTACTCTATTGCTACCACATGTCATCCTCTAATAGGACGCCCACTCTATTGCTACCACATGTCATCATCTAATAGGATATTAGGCTAATTCTGTCTGGCCCTCTTGACTTCGCCACACTACATTACCAACTGAACTAATCTTGATCTTAATATGACTTAGCTTACTAGGAGACCTTACTGCAAAAGTTTAAATTGTGACAACTTGATAAGAATAACTTGTTTGTACATGGGGATTGAAAATAATTTTCTCCAACACTATTGAATTCATCTTGTTAGTCCGGTTCATTTAAATTTGAGTTTAGGCATCTGACTATAGTTTTTGGTTTCAATGATTGATTAGGTTAATCAAGCAATTTGGAGGATTAAAATCATTTAACTAATGTACATTTTTCACTATCTACGCCTTAAAAGAAAATATACAAAGATTAAAACATTCAAAAAGAAAATATATAAAGGATTAAAACATTCACATTTATCCTCATAAAAATCTGTGTAGGAAGAAAAGGGAAATAAAGTGTTAAGTTAAATTAGACTTGGTAAACTAGTTAAGATAGGTTTAACAGTGGTGGTTTACGTGCCCATGGTTTTGGTGTTCCATGGTATTACATGTAAACTAACAAATTAATCAAATCCTTTTTAATTAATTTAATATATATTTCACATTAAAATTTAACATTATTTTCAAATTGACAAACAATGATTATTATATAGCAAAAGGAATTTAAAAATGTAAATAAAGAAAGTTAATTAAGATTACCCCACGCTTTGAATGCTAAGCATTTCTTTACCTTTGTGTTTAAATTGTGGTCATGGGACTAATATGAAGGATGAATTGATGGCACTTTGGTGAGTTCTGCGGTTGGATAATATCTTTGGTTTATTGGATCTTAAAGTCTATAGAGATTCCCGTGTTACCATTAAATGGGCTTCAGGCGACTTCAATCTCAATGTTACTGCACTTCTTCATTGGTGTAAGCATGCAAGAGTGGCAGATTGCTAGCATCCACGATATGGGTGTTATCTATTTTTATGACTAGGCTTGTTTTCTAAATTATGTTCATTTTTTGATAAATTTTTTGGGGCAGTAGCATATGCCAAGTTGATGGATAGTTGAGACCATCTCTTTTGTTATAATGATTCGGCCAAGTTTCTCTTGGAAGAACTCGAACATCGTTGTACTATTTGATTCTATTTTGAATAACAATAATATGCTTTTTTATACTGAAAAAATAAATAAATAAATAAGACTTATTTGAAAACATAAAAATAAATTAAACTAAATACAAATGAGAATGAATGAATGTAACTACAACATATGTAATTATAAAATGAATAAACCTCAATAGAGGATATTTACCTCACATGAAGAGGGGATGCTCCACAAGGAGAGCTTGGAGGATTGAACTATTAGAGCATTACTACTATTTAATGGTTTTGATTATTAAATTTTATGTACACTTTTGTTCGTTTGCTCTTCTTCTACCGATAAGTGCACGTGGGTTTCAATTCCACAGCGACATATATATAATTTATGAAAATATATGAGAAAGATTCTTTAACCATTGTTTTATAAAGTAAAATATATGAGAAAGATTCTTGAACCATTGTTTTATAAAACAACTTTATGAAAAGACAAAGTTAGTTTTATAAAATAAAAATATGAGAAAGGTTTTCGAATAAATTATTCTAACAAATAGCTTGGAAATAAAATGTTACTTCAGAGGAACAACATAAATTAACCTTCTATTTTATTACACATTAGAAGAACATAACTTTAGCACTACAAACTCCGAGTGATATAAGCTCCTACATACAGACAGACGTACTTAAATAGAGAATTTTTAGTGTATGCTCCTACGTACTTTTGCTAAATGGTCTGGAAGAAGTTTGACTAGTGAAGCTGATCGTGAAAGAGATGGGCAGACAAGCGTGGTGAGGGGACTGCAATTAATGGCGAAGCCCTCTGCAGCGCGACTCCAAACTTCTCAGTCATATCCATGTTCTCTGCTGTGACGCCATCTGGAAGTGACCAGTTGAACGAGTGGAGGAGAGAAGCTATGATCACGTGAACCATCCGATGAGCCAAGGGAAGCCCGGGGCAAATTCTCCTTCCTGCTCCAAACGGAATAAGTTCGAAGTTTTGCCCTCTGTATTCCAACCCAGACTCCATAAATCTCTCAGGCTTGAACTCTAATGGCTCACTCCAGATGGTTGGGTCTCTTCCTACTGCCCATACATTTACCAGCACCTGGGTGTCCTTGGGTATCATGTATCCTGCAACTTCACAAGTGCTCTCTGCTCTGTGAGGGATTAGCAAAGGAACTGTCGGGTGCAATCGAAACGTTTCTCTCACCACTGCGTGAAGATAATTCAGGCAATCGATGTCGGTTTCCTCAACTTGTCTATCTTTCCCGATTACCTCCTCCAATTCTGCCTGAGCTTTCTTCATTATCCGAGGATTACGAATGGCCTCAGCTATTGCCCATTCAATCGTTGAACTGCTCGTTTCGCTATCCGCTATTAACAACTCCTGCACATAATCAGTCACAACAAATTGAGACTGAAGAAAATTTTAAATTCATCTCAAACTACCTAATAAACTAAAGTAGCTTTCAATAGTGAAGAAGTCGAGTTACAAATAGAAATTCAATAGTGATGAACTCGAGTTACAACTAGAAAGGCGATAATGTCTTTCTTGGTGAATGTTTCTTCGCTGTCGCTTCTGTAATCGAGCAAAATGTCCAGAAAATCTTTTGCCTCGGCACCGCTGTGCTCAGTCCTACCCTCTTTTCTACATTGAAGTCGAGCCTCTACGTATCTATCAAGTAACCCAAATACCATGTCCGCGTATTTGGTTCCATCGCGGCTCACGCCCTGAGGATCCAAAATTCGCAGAAAAGGAAAGTAGTCAACCAGATTAGGCTTTCCTGCGATTGCCACTAACTTCGCGATCGTTTCTTTGAATTCTTCAGCGGCCTCAGAGTCCCGTGCGAATATGTTTTGAGAAAAAAACAAATTGCCCATCAGATTCAGACTTGTAAAAAACACAGTGTGCCCGATATTCACACCCTTGGCCTTCGTAGAACCCTCAAAAATGGATTGAATGGTGGAAAAGACCTGATCTCTTCTGAGATGCAGCAAGGCCTCCAGTCTCTTGACGCTAAAGAGCTCGGTGTTGCAGAATCTTCGGAGCATACGCCAACGAGGCCCGCAGTTGTTCCATACCATGGAAGAGTCGCTGTAGGAGAAGCATTTGGCTGCTAATTGTATGACGGTGCGTCCAGAAAAGACTTGGTCATGAGTCTTCAAGACTTCCTTGGCCATCGCCGGAGATGAAACCACAACTGTTGTTTTCATTCCGAGATGAAGGGTCATTAGAGGACCGTATTTTGCAGCAAGGTGATACAGAGACTCGTTGGGTTTCTTCCCTAGCAGGAAGAGATTCCCAACAATGGGCCACCCGGGAGGCCCTGGAGGCAGATTGCCTGCGCCCTTCCTTGAGATCATAATGAACTTTAAAGCCAACGATAATGCCATGGAAATCGTTACATAATACCAGAAACCACTAATTCCTTCCATTGTTAATCTAGTGCTCTCAAGCAACACAATATATTGAGATGGTTTTAGAGTTCAGAAAAAGCCATGAGACTGCGTGTGACAATAGTCAAACAGATATTTCGTATATATAACTTCTTCCATGAGAATTCATGATGACCTGACATGACTGGTATAGTTTTTGTATCATGAATATGAATATGGGA
The DNA here is from genome assembly GCA_027924585.1 of Larix kaempferi. NCBI lineage: Eukaryota > Viridiplantae > Streptophyta > Pinopsida > Pinales > Pinaceae > Larix > Larix kaempferi. Next base: position 15,198,005 of record BSBM01000067.1, read on the forward strand.
GAAAGGAGATTCCAATTACCCTAGCAAACGCCACACCAGTAAACATGCAAGTCCAGCAATCCAGGGCGACGATTATAATTTCTTTAGAGCGGAGCAGGTCAACTGGGATTAAAATAATAATTACAATTTACGAATTCGCCTTTTTCTGTACCATGTCAATGCGCACGTCATTTGAGAACAAGGGCTTGCGAGCTAGGGTTGGAATTTGACGGGCCTGTCACGAGGCATATTTTCCGTGTTTTAAGGCCAAAAATATTTAGTGACCGCCCGTGTTTTACAGCCAAAAATATTTTGTGACCGTCATGCCCGACGGGCAAGTTAATTTCAATTTTAAATTTTACTAGGGTTGGAATTTGACGGGCCAGTCAAGAGGCATATTGCCCGTGTCTTATGGTCAAAAATATTTAGTGACGGTCATGCATGACGGCCAAGTTAATTTTAAATGAACTCGGGTTGGAATTTGACGGGCTTGTAAGCAGTCAGATTGCATGTCGGTTACGGCCAAAAATATTATTTAGTGAACATGATGATTCAAGTTAATTTTAATTTAATTAGCAACTTGTAATGATCAAGTTAATTTTAATTTTATTAGTAATAACCATATTAATAATATTAATGTGTTTAAATACATTAATTCTCGTAAATTAGACACATATTATAGGAAAAATAATAATATGAAAAGTATGTGCCTAATTTATTCCTATTGGCATATTCAGACATATTAATGTTATTAATGTGATTGTTGCTAATAACGGGTTGGGTGGGCACATATACACATATCTCCAAAATATTAATAGAATAATATTTTTTAATAATTTTAATGATAAATATAAAATAATTTAATTCATATTAATATTATTTAGTTAATTAATTAATTAATATTTTATCATTAAATAATATTGTTTAGTTAATTAATTATTATTATTTAATGATTTTTATTTTTTTTTAATTTAACAATTTTGTAAAAAAATAAACTATTTTAAAAAAAATCAAAACAAATTATTAAAAAAAAAACAATTTAAAAAATACAAATTAAAAAAACAAAAAACAATGTTGCCCCATCACCAACCCTCCTCTCCCCCACCTCCCCTCTCTTCCCCCTTCCCCCACCCCTCACGTCCCCCTCCCTCCCTTTCTCCTCCTCCCTCCAACCCTTCCCCTGCCTCTCTACCCTCCCCCTCCCCTCCCCTCCCCTCCTCCGTCGCCCTATCCCCCCTCTCCACCCCTCCCCTCCCCATGCGCGACCCCATCCCGCTACCCATAACACCCCCTTCCAGCGGCCCACGATTCCCAGAATCGCGCTACCACGAAGTGGCGGTGCTTGGGCGGAGCAAGGAATGGACTGCTCCTTACTCCACCAAAGTGCTACCACTTTGCAGCGGCGCGACTATGGGAATCGCTGGCCGCTTGATCCGGATTTTATGAGCAGAACGAAATGAATACAGATTATTATCAGATGCTTAACACAAAATAACAGAGATACAGTAAAACTGGTTTTCTATTCAATAAGGAAATAAGCTAGAACTGTAAAATGCAGCGGAAAACAAGCTTGCTGGAATGGTGGCAGCTTATCTCTGAGAAGAGATGTGACGGCTGCGCTCATTTCGCAAGAAGATGGTTACAATGAGGCTCTTAAGGCCTTTTACAATAAACAGGAATGTCAAAAACCCTAGACATCCAAAAACCTAACCCTAGGAGATGAAGCACCAAAAGTCATGTGGGCCCCGTTTGGGTAAGTTAGTACATCAACTTCCCGGGGTCGTAACTTTTGCATACGATCTCCGTTTGGGGCGCTCGGTAGCCCGTTGGAAAGGTCTATCCGAGATTTAAAACTTTCGACTGGGGCCAAATGCATGCTGGAGGCAACCATTTGGCCCCCCTAATTGCCAAAAAAGGTCGTTTAGGGACTCGAAATGGCCTCGGAAGTTCAGGACCCAAAAAACTGTTAAAAATAGTACAATACCAAAATTGCCATAAAATTGTTTTGAGCCAGTTGGAAAGGTGGGTGGCCACCAATATCCACCTGGATCACCACTGAAAGGGGGCCTTATGGGAAGAGAGATGGGGGTGTGCCTGGGGGGGGGGCAGGCGGGGAGAGGGGGGAGGGATGGGGGAGGCGATAGGAGGGAAGGGGAAGGTGCAGAGGCAAGGTAGGGGGTGGATGGCAGAGAGGGAAGGGAGGGGGAGGGAGGAGAGGCAAAGGAGGAGGTGGAGGGCGGAGAGGGAGGAGGTGGAGGGCGGAGAGGGAGGGGGTGGAGGGTTGGTGAGGGGGCGAGATTTTTTTTTTTTTAATTGTGTTTTTTTAATGTTTTAATTTTTTTTTAATTTTGTATTGATATTTTTTTTAATATTTTAATTTTTTATAAATTGTTTTAAAAAAAATTAAAATTTTATATTTTTTTTTTAATATCATTTAAAATTGTTAAATTTTGTTTGAAATTTTATTTTATTTTGATTTTTTTAATTATGTTATAAATTTTTTATTTGGTTAAAAAAATTGATTTAGTTTTTTTTTTTTTTTTGGTTTTTTTTCCCTTAAAAAAATAAAAATAAAATCTTAATTTATATTTTTAAAATAACTGAAAATGACTTAAAAAATTGTTTAAAATGTTTTTTCTTCTCATTCAAAAAAAAAAATCTCATAAAAGTTACATATTTAAGATAATAGTTTAACAAAAAAAACTTCCAAAATATATAGATTTTTCGTTTTAACTAGCTTCTAAATATTAAAAAAAAAAATAAATAAATAAAGTGTGTATTTTTTCGTTATAACTCGCTACTAAATGTAGATTTTTTTGTAAACTTTGAAAAAAATCTCTTGTAAATAAAAGTTATAGTTTTCTTTGACCAAGAAGTTTCAAAATCACAAAAAAATGGTTCAAAATGAAAACTGGTGCTACCAATATACACACTTTTTGAAACGAAGGTAAAAATAGCTGCTAAAATTGACCCCCTAAAAAATGAGAACAATGTCGGGTTCTCATCAAATTGTATAATATGTTTCTAACCCTAATTGGCTTGAGTGGTGGGAATTCCAACACTTTCATACTTAAGCCTTTATTACTCCATTTGAGGAAACAATTCACAAGTGTTGATGCATTTTCTTTGCTCTGAGTGCTCCAAGAGAGAGTTGAGGGTTTTCTTGACAAGGTTGAAGACTAAGTGTTTGAATGCAAGTCCCCTCTTATCTATCTCTATTCCTCCATCTAGAGAGTTAAACTAGATTATTTATGCTTCTTCTCCCCTTCTTTTGGCCCTACTAATCTAGGTTTTCTTCCATAAGAATCCAAGAAATGGGTATGGCGAGTTAGGCATTTTTCCCATAGGCAGTGTAGAAACAGACAAGAAAGTAGAAGGTCGGGGTATTCATTGTGAACATATTATATTGGAGGAGGATTTTAGGAAGGGATTCGAGTGACTTCCTCTGGAATTCATGGCCTCAACTTGGGGGTGGACTGTCAAAGTAAGATCTAGATTGAAAGTTCTAATGGCTGGGTGGAACGTTACTCTATCGATTTTAGTTGCTCTTCTTAAGATAAGTAAATCTTTATGTAATAAATTATTTTTCATGATGGATTCAATCTCTAGAGGCTTCTATTTCAGTTTTGTAAAGGAAATCTTCAGATCTGATATGTCATTCTCCTTAATAAATTTTGCAGACTCAAACTAGTTAAATATTAATGGAATGGCTCACTGTTTGCATTTTGTCTAATGGGTCTAAGAAACCTTTTTTTTTAAATCTGATTTATATGAGTATATGATTTACAGTATGCAAATGATTTTTATTTATGTCTTGCATTATAGACCAACCACTTGCAATTCTGCACCAGAAGCCATTGGGTTCCACATAAGTCATGGAGTTATTGCCTTGAATCCTTTGGTTTAGCCAAAGGAGTCTACCCGAGCATGATGAACCCCAAAAATGTGTAACTGTTGAAGTTGGGTGTTTGTCTGAGGATGTTTTAGGATTTCCTTAGTTTGTAGCAAACCCTAACATCCCTCCTTGAAGAATTCAAATAGGTTTATAGGTGTTAGGATCTAGTTGGAATCAAGAAGTCTCCCCTTTCCTTGTTTGGAAGAAAAACGCCTTGTTTGAGAAATTTTTTATGTCCTGAGGTAGGGGTTGAGTTAATATATCCATATTACATATTGGGGATGTTACATTTTGGATCTATATTACATATGTTGATAGGATATCAGCCTTTCCAGTCAATCCATGGCCTTGATACACTACAACAAATCCTGGAATTAGCATCTGTTTTAGCTCCCTTTTTAACGTCCACTATCACTTTTAGTGTATTTTTCATCTTTTATTGTACAAAGTGGACGCTTTTCCATGAGATGGTGCTTTTAATGGCGTTATTTGCGTCCTTTTTTGAAAGTAGATGTTAATTGGGACGCTAATTAGCAACCCAATTAACGTCCCAATTAGCATCTCAATTAGCGTCCCAATTAGAGTCACAATTAGCATCCCAATTAACATCCATATTAACATCCCATTTAACGACCAAAATAGCCTCCAAAATAATGTCCAAACTAGCACCAGGTATAGAGTAAGTGATTGCGCCAGGAATTTTGAAAGGAATTACGCCAAGAATTCTGAAAGGAATTACACCATGAATTGCACCTAGAAAAATGCTCGATACAACGCCAGGTATAGAGCCAAGCATATAACCAAGCATAGTGCCTGGAATTGCTCCAAGAAGTTCGAAAGGAATTGCGCCAGAAAAAAGTGCTAGGAAAACTCCAATGTTGCACTAGGGATAATGCTAGGCATGTTGACAGAAGTAGCACCTAAATGGCCATTTTGGAAACTGAGAGACCCTAATTAATCGCAAATAAACCTAAGAAATCCTATGGTCCATAATGACATTATAGTGTTCCTAACGACATGTTGATGCATATACCAACAATTATAAATACGGCAATCATGATTTATACAATATTTAATAGGATGTTGATGACGATGATGATGTCAATTCCAAACATGATGATGCATGTTATTACAGAATTATTTGATATTGGTTGGTCCTAATGGAAACATAATTCACCGTAATGGCATCAGAGTGACCATAATATCCCCTAGATGACCCTAATCACATCTGAATGTCCCTAACAACATTTGAGTGACCCTAATGAAACTTGATTCACCGTAAAAGCATGAGGATGATCATGTTGATGATGCATAATGGAAAGGATGTTGATGATGATGTTGATGATGATGATTATGATGATAATAATGAGGTTGAGATGAATGACTATGATCATGATGATATATGATCGGATGCCAATGATGATGATGATGATGTTGGTGTACTCATGTATGGTGTTGATGATGATGGTTATGATGGCGGCGATATCAATGCCAATGATCATGATTCATGTGATAGTACTTATGGATCTTTATTTATTCCAGTGGCACCTAAATTACCGTAGTCATGGCAATTTTGGATCTCGATTGATCCTAATGTGGGGTAAATTACCTTAATGTCACCTAAATTGCTCTAATGGCATTTGATTTTCAGCAACAACATTTGATAGACCCTAATGGCATCTGATTGAACCTAAAAACATGATGATGATGATGCATTATGATAATTATGGTGGAGCTTATGGATATGATTTGATAATTATAAGACTATATCATCCATTCTTGCAAGGAAGTAGGGTTCCTTGCTCATTATTATCACAATTATATTGATGATGACAATGATGTACTTGATGAGTATGACAATGATGATGATGTTGATTTATTGTATGTTGATGATGATGATGTCGATGTCAACAATGATTATGCATGTGGTAGCACATCTAGATCCTGAATTATCCTAATGGCACCTAAATGTATGTAACAACATCTAAATGACCCTACTATCACCGAAATGACTGTAACGACATCTAAACAACCCTAACAATTGCATGACATGAATCCTAATGGTGATGAGTGATTACGAACACTAATGCCATATGACTTACCATAATGAAAATTATGACAATGATTTTGTTGATGATGTACTTGATGGTGACGATGACGATGACAATGAGGATGATGATGAAGCTGATGTTGATGTTAATCCATCATCCAAAATTTGCAACTCAACTATAGTGGACCAACGACTCCAATAGATAAGAGAGATATCAAACGATGAATGTCTCTACGATGGCAAAAATCACACAGAATGTAATTAACCTAGGCTTGGCTCCATGATTTATTTGTATACTCATGGCAAGGAAGGCGTCTTTGTATAAAAGGACCTGAGGCTGTAGACCACCCTTGTGGCATGTATTGGCTACCTTACCCTCCAACAACCTTCACAGTTATGTTATCATATAGTAATCCAATGGAGAGGCGACCTAAGGGTGAAACAACTGGCCCTATATATTGCTATAACATGGCATCAAAATAGAATCCCATCCTTGAAATTGCATATTGGTATTCACCAAGGTTGGACACACTTTTAAAAAGGCATTGAACATTTTCCAGCATTCAACCTCATGGCATTAAATTATAAAACTATGTATGCTTAATGTAATTATCATCAAAGCCAAAGGAGAAAAAAATGGAGAGATAACATAACGACAACGACAATGGAAATGTGATGCATTCAAACATAGAGTAAGAAAAATGAATTGACTTAAAATCAAAATCCCGCGCTCAGTGAGTAATCTCCTTAATGTCTAGGTCTTAAAAAAATTTAAAAAAATTAACTCTGTAATGTCTAGGGATTTGAGGCCCATCAAACAATAAGCAAGAGGAGGCATGTGTCAAGCACTCTAATTGCAGATATTTAAATATCAACACACAGAGCGTATGAAATTTATTGTCAACCCGAGAAAGTCTTTTTATTTCAAAGGACAAGTGCATAATATATGCTTAAACACAAAACCATTAGAAGTGAATATTTTATCTTCTATCATCCATGTCCACCCCAAGAATCTATGCAATCCCAATTGCCTTCTAACTACTATACTACAATTCTTTTCTATTATGCATCAAGCAGAAGTAAGATCAGATCTAATCAACAATTGTAGGAAGGAAGTCTCAATTGCATTCTAAAATAATCAACTATCTAATTTAATCAGCTGGGAATCATAAAGCATGACCTGAACATTACTCTAGAATTTGATAAAAGAGATTAAAGCAACTGTTCTAAGAAACTGGATTGCAAAATATAAATCAATCAACACATAACAGGAAAGCTAATTTGTAAGAGCTCCTGGGATTACGTCTCAGCTGTAGGATGAACACAGCAGTGTGAACAGAAATTGAAATATGTAAAACAAACCTGACTCAGTCGACTGTTATTCGATACCATTCACCAATCTCACAAAAATATAATCAATTACTGAGAAATCCACACAATGAGTATTGCTGCTGCGTATAGAAGAAAGAACAAAGCATCACACAATGAGAAAGATGAAATCCTAAATTAACGCAGCAATCTCTGTGGAAGACGGGCCCAGTCTTCACACAGAGACGCTGGTTGAACAACACTCTTCTTTAACTCAGAAGTAACTCCTTATATTAACAGAAGAATGAGTACACAGTTTTGGCTTGGCTGCTAATACAAGGTAAATTAATTGTTTGCTGTCCAACCCCTCAGTCGAGGCAATTCCCCATATTTATACATACAATTTGCAACATCTAAACCTATAATTGGGCAGCCATGAAGATCTCTGATCTTCAGGCGCCCTAAATAATCTAGCTGTTACAATGCGTGGCAGAACTAAAATATCCAAATATGAGAGAAGTATTAATTGTCCCAAGAGTGACGGTCCTTCCAGCTCACAGCTGGATTTGAGCAGCGACATACTTAAGATAGTTCTTCTGTTACAGCTGCCCTACCACGACTGTGCCTTGATTGACGATTTAAGCCCCAAGGAACCTTCCACAAGCGATGAACGTTCCTTCATGACTTGTTCAGCTCCGATCTTCCTGCAGTCTATTGTCTTACTACCTTCATAAATCGCATCATGTCAGCACAGATTAAGAGATGCACAGCTTTAATCATCACAATCATAAGTATTAACACAATAAAACAATAATCGGCCATACCTTGGTAATTTGGGGAATAGATAAGGACAATAAGTTGAATTGCCAAGGTAATTGGTGTAAGACAAGGGAAGGGACGATGATAAATGATGGTCAAAAAGGGCCAATTCTGGGCTCAACAGCATGGTGAGAGCATACCTAGAGAAACCCGATAGAGTGAAGGATATTGCGAACAAAATAATAGGAACTTTGCCTATAATGGGGATCTTGTAATTGTGATTGTCAGGTCAGATCTAAAATCATACCAAGCTTACATATCAAGGAGTTTCGTTGTTGAAAACCCTTCTTCCCAAACCCTCTCACATGTATTTTTTCGATCCTCGTCCTATTGGATAATCGTTAAGTGTGCATGAAAACAACACTAATGACAATAATTTGAATACTGTTAGAACATCAAGCAATAATTTTGGCAGCAACTGTAGCTATCACAAACCGAGCTCTCTCTGCTTGATAGAAATGGGTTATGACTTCATAGTAAATGGGGACACAAACAAGTAGTGGTAGTTGTCACGAAGCGAGTTCTCTCTGCTTAAAGGAAATGGGTTAGGACACTGGTTATGACTTCATGGAAAATGGGGACAAAAGCCCAGACTATGGCCATTCTCGTTGTAATTGCTTTAATAGACTTTACAACGGATGTGGAAATGGAGACAATGGAGACAATGGAGATGGTCCTAAATCTGTTTTTGCACCAAACAAAGTCTATGATATCCTTATGGTGACTAGTGGGGAGGGTTTGGGGCATCCAACACAGTGACCAAAAATTCCTGAACACGTCAAGAAGAACCACACAACGACACATCAGTCGAATTCAACATCATGTGAAAGAGAAAACGTGGCAGCATTCTATTAGAAGGAGAGATAGACACGACGTGGCATCATTCCATTTGAGGGAAAGACAATGAATCTCGCAATAGTGTCATGCGAGATGATCTCATGGAATAAATATGTTATGATAAATACTAAAAGAGGCTTTCCAACTGTACAAACCCCTTTTGATTTATAAAAATCATAATAATATTTGCATTTTAATTTTTATCTCATACTAATAAAAAATAGCATCTTATTAATTTAATTTACATAGATTATTAATTTTTTTTTTCAATCTTAAAAGCATTCAACATCATCATTATTATAATTTTTTGGAATTATTTTTTATTTATTTTTATTTTTATCCAATTTTAATATTATAAAGTATATTTTAAAATATTAATATGATTACACAATATTGGTCAAAATTACATTTTAAGTTATAATTAATTATATAGATAGATATATAGTATATAATAGATTCAAGCTTTCAACATCCTATAACTATATTTAATATTAAATCACTTTAAATTAAATAAAATTATTGTAGTAGTATTATAACTATATTTAATATTAAATCACCTTAAATTATATATATATATATATATATATATATATTAACAGTAACGGTTGAGAGATTTTTCATTAAAATAAAACATAGGTTACATAGCTGGAGAAGGATGACAATTCCCAAAGTAAAACAGTATCTATCACTCCTTGTTCATCCTTCTCGAGTTTATATCTTTTCTTAAACTTGCCTAATCTATGGAAGCTATAGCTTCTTACATATTGCCCGAGCAAGAAGACACATAAAAAAAACATTGCAGAGAGCTATTCTAAAACCACTATGGAGTTGCAACAACCATTTGTTCATATACATTCTGGATTCTATGTTGACAAGTTCCCAAAAAAATGACAGACAACATTACTTAAAAAAAAACAAACAAACAAACAAAAAAGAGTCTTAGACCAAGACCAACCATCTTAGGGGCCGAGTTCCTCATTGTTCTCCACGCTGCGCTCCTTAGCAGAGCTTAATCTGAAATGTAGACCAGAATCCATCATTGCATTGCTAAACTTCTCCAACTTCCTACCAAGATTTGCGTTGGTGTTGTTCGTGGCTTCCATGCGAGACTTCTTATGAGGGTTTGACGAAATTGCAGCTGTGAGGGCATTAACCCTATCCTCAAGATTTCTATTGTGAGTCTTGACTTCGTTATGAGTTGTTTCTGCAAGAGTATAAAGCCTGGAAAGGGCTCTCTTAAACTCCATATTTTCATTTCTTTCCAGTCTAGCCTGGTGTTTCAAATCAGCAACACGAATATGGAGATCTCTGATTGAACTGGAGCCCCTTTGCTGCCCTAAATTATGAACCCCATCATCAAGCAGAACCTCCGGCTTATCTTCACCTCTGGATTCGACTCCACGTGAGTGCTGCTTGCAGATAACCTGGACATTTTCACAAAAAGGAAGGCCCCAACTAGAAGGCCTTTTGGAGAGTCTGCCATGCTGACGACAACGAGGGCATGAAGAACCAGAAACCATCACAATATGCTCCATCTCAAACTGTAAATACTCCTTCTCAGTATTCGTAAGACTCTCGACGGGGAAAAAAATGACCTTACTTCTTCTCGAGTTCTTTTGTCCAAGATGCTTGCAAATGCCAACGAAAATGAAAAGGGTCGAGCTGCTTCTCGAGGTTTTGAAGGAGGTGTGATGCCAAATCCTCCCCTCGGATTCACGCATGCTACCCATCTGGCATGGCGTGAACCGAGGGTCATTAATGCAGAGGTGACATGAAATCCAATGGAGATTTGAAATGATAAAGTGGGTAATTGGAGCCACTACCCTAAGGAAATGGAAATAGGATAGGAAATTGTATGTGCCGGCCATCAAATGAACAAAAGAGCTAATGGATTCATCTATCTACCCTAAGTTTACTATCGCACTCCAAGGTGCCATGGCTCAGGTCAACACCTTTGTTTTCCATCCCATCCGCTTGCTGATTCTGAGCTCTCAAGACATGAAAGAACTTGATCTTCTTGAATTCCTTGACGAGACAGAGAAGAAGGTGCTGCATTTTATTAGAGGGCTTCTTATAATTTCTGGCGAGGTTTCTAGCATCCCTTATGACTATTGATGAGTCTCTGATTGCAACCAAATCCTCAATTTTCATTTCTCTCACGAGTTCCAGCCCTTTGATTATGGCAAGCCATTTGGCTTTATTGTTGGTCGCTTTCCCGATGCTCCAGGAGTAATCTCTCTTCTTGTTTCCCCTGGGGTCAAGAATAACCCCCCTGCACCTGCCAACCCTGGTAAATTAAATAAAATTATTGTAGTAGTATTATAACTATATTTAATATTAAATCACTTTAAATTAAATTAAATTATTGTAGTAGTAGTTTTTACACATTTTTCATGAGTTTTTTTGCAAATTTTGGTTGGAAAATTTTTATTTCCTACTATAAACTATTAAAATTTTATACTTTGGGTATTATAGGGTGTTTTTGTGCATTGAATCTATTTCTAGAATGAAAATTATATTATGAGCAATAGAAAAATATGATTCATCCATTTTTAAAATACCGAATTTAGTTAAATATAAAAAAATACCGAATTTAGTTAAATATAGAAAAAATCACATATTGATCGTGGTTGTTTCATTTTTGTGAAAAACTGAAAGCCTTTGGCGGGAAAGGTTAGGCTAAGAGGTGAGGGTTTCAATTGGGGATTGATTCAAATGAAAAAGGGAGGGACTTCCTTGAATTCAAATTTCTTGGCTGCAAATTTGGGAACCGTGATTCCATATGCTTGGAGAATTTGGCAAGGAGCTTCCAAGGCTAGCGGCGAATAACAAATGAAGATGGAAAACCCTAGCAGAAGAACACCTGCAAAGGATTCTCCATCGTTGTTGTATTTCCATGTTATTGTGTTACACCCTATGTAGAATATTTTATGCAGGTGAATGAATGGTCAGGTTAGCGAACAAATGCTTGAATATTTCTTTGAATTTTGATATCTGTGTTTTTATGAATCAATTCTATGTAGAAACATGCAATTTCTGAGTAGAACACTCTGCAGTTGGGTGAACTAGTCAAGCGTTAACAAAATTGGATCTGTGTGTGGGTGTTTACAGTGAAGAGGCAGACGAGTTGAACCATCGTTCACATTGAGAGTAGGGCATTTGGTCGTATCATAAACAAAACTAGATTAGGAGCATTCGTAGAGTAGTCTAGGGGTACATATACAACCCATGAAAGGTACATTTTCATCCTGCATTTAATTAAGGTCATGCGACCCCATTGTTTCCTTCAATAGGACAAATAATGCGCGTGTCCTGTAGGTAACGATCTAGTTAGCAGAGGGTTCATTCATTTTGGTTTTTATGAATAAGTAATAGTAAATCCCAGATAGATTTTGGTTCATAGAGCTCTTGCACTCTAAAGGGTTGATCCTTAGCTTAGACCTAGTTGAACCGTCACTTTCACTAACTTCCAAATACTTGAGGGTAAAGCTTTTACCTTAGCCTTCGATTTATTATGCCATAAACCTAGGACGATGGAGTCACTTCAATACCCATTCTTTAAACCAGGAAGATCATATCAGTAGGGGACAGTATGAAAACAACTTACCTTGGAAACAAATCCACCTTCCAGAAATACATATTTATCGTCCCTACACCATGAGATCTTTGGAGGGACCTTTAGGCTCTCGCCAGATTGCTAAAAATCATTTTCCATTCACATTCAATAGAGCATTGATTAATTCCTATCTTGTGTAATTTCATTGTTATCCCACTCGATCTTTAAAACCAAGATCTACCATCCTCCCAGCCAGTAGGCAGGGACACCAACTATTCTTACAAAAGAATCGCCCAGCTAGGAGGCAGGGGCACCAACTATTCTTACAAAAGAATATAGCTTAAGTACATTTGGAATACAAGAAGAGACCCTTTCAGATCATTCAGCTAGATCACATGCTTCTTTTGCAAGTCTATCAGCAATTGTATTATGATCCTTTAATATAGGTGAGATGTGGATAGATTGGAAGCTTGGTAGGATATATTTTGCTTGATCAAACATATGTGAGAGAGAGAGTTGAGTGGGAGGAGAAAGCAATGTTTCTCAGTTAATTTCACTTCATCTTCAAATTTTATAGATCTTTAGGATAATATGTTGAGACCAAGCGCCATGGATAGCAATGTGAGAACCTTTTAACTCAAGACAACGAGAAACTGCTAGTTTTTTAAGCTTTGCCAGGTGGTCCAAGCTTTGTATACTCTTCATCTTTACACGGATAGCTACCTCCAAGACCTCCAGAGATACCCATGTTTCAAAAACCGATAGCACCTCCATTTCTATGTGTAAGCCTATTGCTATTGTTCCCAATTGATTCAGAGCCCTGGTGTACATCCACTAGACGATTCTAGTCAGTGAGAGGTTTCTCCATTATCACTTTTTCTGCCAAGTTAGACGTGTTGGGTTTGTACATTGGAAGGAGGTTGTTTGCAAACTTCCATTTTTTCTAGCAAAATAAGTGAGGTAAGGTAGACCTTCTTTAGAACTGTTAATAGAGAAAGGCATCCCAACAATAGAGAAAGGTCAGTTTTGGTGATTTTCTAAACCTATAGCCATTGTGTGTGAAAAACAAAGAAAATATGGCATTTAGGATTGGTTGAAATCAAAGCAATCAGTTTAGAAATTAGTAGAATTGGTGAAAATATAAACAAAATATTTTAGCTATTCTATCACCTCATAAAACATTTTCAACTACTTGACCTAGATACTGGCTTCTAGTAGTATAGATTTTTATTCCTTTAATTGTCAAAGTACGGGTTCCTCGAAATGAAGAAAAATGGCACCATTCCTTCTTTCATCTCCAACCAAGCTCGGGGCATCTTCTATAGCCATTAACCCACTGATTTATATCCCATACCATTGATGACTTATCATGATCACAAGATAGTAGTCTCCAGTGCAGCAGGCCACGAAGCTCAAAAGGCTCGGTGCTTCATTGAAGGCCTAAACAAGTCGTGTCGGATGAGGATTCAGGCCAATCACAGGATTTTCGACACCGCCGCCTATGTGGAATAAGATCCAAAGACCACAATTTACAAGGAGTTCCCAGCTGCATATACAGAGCTGGTGTATGGAGAGAGACTGCTTCACTTGCAGCTAGGACACAAACTCACCCAGAAACTCAACATACAGTAAACCTTTGGTCTTCTGTATAAAGATACATCGAGTAGGGAGAATAAAGGTATTACCTCTTACCGAGCAGGAATTGTTTAATTAAAAGAAGACTCTATTGATTGCTCGGGGCTAGCTGGGGTGAGAAAATTGGCATGGAAAATAGTTTCATTCTAAGTTGCACAAAACATGGAAAAACTCTCTGATAGTGAACAAATAATATTTCAACAAAACTTATGAATAATAGTAAAGTGAATTGTGAAACATAACTATATTAATAGTGAAGTGAAGTGTGAAACATAACTATATTGCACAGGAATATACAATTCGTAGACAATTAGACAATTAATGAGTAAGATTAACTGACAATTTAATTAAATATAAAAGAAATATATGTAATAAACAAGGATTATTACACACTGATAGCTCAGTTCACAAGAATATATGATAATAAAATACTATAAAAATATTACCCATTAGGATTACAATAAAGAACACAGCTTTCCTGCCCAAAGTTCTAATCTAAACCCTTTCTCTTCGAAAAAGAAGATCCTCCTCATTTATCTTCTATGTTGCTTATATGCTTTCTAAATGCCTGAGAAAGATGGATCTCATTTGTCAGAAATGTTGATATTTTTCCTTGAAATGTTAAACTTGATTCAAAATAACATTTGAATAATTCAAAACCATCACATGGACCGAATAGGAAGATATATAAGCTGCGATGCCAATAGGCCTCCAAGAAGCACCTCTAGAATTGCAATATCAACCTGGTTGAAAAGTTGATGAGCAAAATATTATACTTCATCCATTGAGGTTCTGAATAGAAGAAAAGGAGCTGATGCAACAGAATGAATTTGAATGTCTTTGGTGGTTGCTTTTGTGTTACTTCCAACTACAATAGGTACAAAATGTGATTTCTCTTACACTTTCAAGCTGTTGTGAGTTCCACAATTCCACTAGCATTTTCAACTATTGACACAAATATATCCATTTTCAAAGCATATGCTGCAATGTTAACATTACTATAGTAGCTATGGATATGCCAAAAAGGTCGCCTTGGAGTTCCATCAACCTCAATCAGGCCCAAAGTTTGTCCATGCCAGATAGAAATAATTGCCACTGTGATGACAAGAACTGGAAAAGCTGTTGATTCTAGACCCAAGTTAACTCCTACAATTATATTATATTCATGTTGTGTAGAGTTCAACATTGCCATTGTTCATATAGCCTCACACTTTTAATCTGCATAATATTGGGTGACCCAAGAACAATGATTTGAAGTTGTGATTCCTACCAGCCCACATATGCAAAGTAACCATGATGTAGGAGATGGATTGGTGCAAAGAAGGCAACCTGTAGACCAACAATTGTAAATTTACCAAAAATATTGTCACGAATATATTTTTTAAATTCTTATGATGGGATCTTCCACAAATGAATCCATACTTGAATGGCATGCACTTCTAATGGAAGGTGTCCCTCTTACATATATTATTCAATTAATAGAATGTGTAAAACAAATAAGAAGAGAATACAAGAATATAGATCTTTATTCTTACAATGGTTAACTATAGTTCCGACCTAATTACCGATACAACAATACTTTCAATAAGGTCATCATCACAAGCTGCGCAATCAAAATCATTGTATTAAACCACCCCAGCATCACTGCTTGGTTACATGGATTGTCTTCAGGAATACTTTGCTCCACTTACTTTTTCGACAGGTTGATTAATATTTCTAGAGAGAATATTGAATGAATCTCTTTAAATGTTGTTATAGGCATAAAGATAAGAGCTAAAAATATTTGAAACATTAAGTTGTTAACTATCTTTGTATTTATTACCTAATAATCTTGCTGCTATCTGTTAACTAGACGCACCGTTCTGACTATCCAACACCTGTTATGCATATGTTACCTCTAAAATTCTTCCTTTGTCTATTGCTTAGATAGCTTCCAGGTATCTTCTAAATACTTCATCGATATTTACAATCTTATCAAAAACATGCATGTAAAGAAGTATATATACTCCTCTACCCGTCTATGGTGATTTAAACCACGACTTTTCATTATTTGGATCACCACTTGGCTTACAGTTGAGACACACAGTTGGCACGATTTTGTCTTTTTGGACCCAGGAAGGAATTAAACTCAAACCCTTGACCCCAGATAACCAATAGCGTTCTCAATTCTTGGCACTTAGTGTGACATCTTTAGCGCTTGGTTATTTTCTTTATACTCTGACGTTCTCAATTCTTGGACATCGGCGTTCTCAATTTTGGCACTTAGTGTGGCATCTGGACTTGGAACCTGGGCTTGAAATATTGGCACTTAGCTGGGTCATCACATGATCTCGCTGCTACTTTTTTGCATTACCATCCACGAACACATGTTCCGGGTACAAACTGATCACACTCTCCATGTTTCTATTTGATCAACGAATATCTCCCATTTAGGGAGACAATGGGTTGCAGAAATTAACAATCTAGTAAACCATGTCCTTGAATCTACCATCATAATAGTGCTAGGTTCAATATTATAAATCTTCTTAACAGAGCAAGAGCATCCAAAATTGTGTTAGGCTTCCTAACATATAGATTGAAATAATTTTTACCAGGCTTAGGGCCCTTCACTATGTTTTCCAAGCCTGTCAACACTATTAGAAACACTACTATAATTTGGAATGGGGATTTTTTTTAACATAATTCAACATTTGGAATTGTGCACCTGTCACATCTTGCCCGAAGCATTTGTCCACTGTAGATGTATCAACTTGATTACAACCTGTTTCCATCTTTGATGTTGAGTACGCTAAACATGCAAGGTCCAAACGCCCAGTACATTTCAAGGAACAGGGATTCTCTATCTCCTTTTGGACAACATTTTTATCAAGAGGGTATGCAGCATGCTTGACATTCTTCTCATCTTTGGGAGCTAAGCCAGAGGTTGATTCTTTAAATGCAGTCTCAATACCAATATCTATGTTCAGAGCTTCCTGCATTGTTTCCTTCTGGATAGCCAAAGTAAGATTGCCAACTTCTTCAGCTGATTTTTTTTTATGTTTTATCACTGTCCTCTTTATTGCTCACATCGTCTACACCATGAAATGGTTTAATTTTGCTTGCACTAGTATTGACAATGACCTCGGAGCAGGTATCATTAGAAGATGAAAGCAAACCATTCCTTCAAATTTTCACAGTAAAAACCTTCTGTAGCTACTATAGTGCCTATTCATGCTTTTTTCCCAAATCCTCTTTTTCTTCTTGTTTCTTAAGTAAGAAAAGTTTTAATTTCTAGGTTATGTTATTCTCATCTTCCACCTCCTTTGCCAACATGTTGGAATGACCCTTTTAGTTTGGAATGACTCACGTAATGTATCTCCTATTCCTTCAATGTCTGCACCTTTGGTGTATAAAGAAGCAATATTTGGAATTTTTGAGATGTCTATATGATTGTGGATCATCTACTTTAATAAATTTGGCACCTGCGAGTTCTTTCACGATCCCTTTCTTCCTTGAAAGGTCACAAAATCTAAGAATATGTGGCCACGTTTCTACAGATTATGCATTGATCTCATAATTTTTTTACCATGTATGGAATTGTCATTGCTCATGGTTCCATAGATCCTACCAGAAGAAGAAAAAAAAAACTTTTCCTAGCCAATTGTTTTCTAGCAAACCTAAGCAAGAGGCCAAGCTCTGATCACTAGAGGACATGAATGTCTAACTTTGTTGTGGTGCTAAATCCAAAGCATCCGGTGGAGCCTTAAACTACCAAGATAGAAGCGTAGGCATCCAAAAAGTACTCAAGGCTAAAGGATTTTCCTTACAATTTTGGATGGATATTCTTTAGTTACTTTAGTTGTAGATGGAAACTAAAGGGGCATCTGTTGTTAACCATGTTGTTAACCATACCACATTTGGTGATTCTAGATGTGATGCAGACATTTGCTTTAAAAATCAGCTGAAGGGGAAGTGGGCTCATGTTTCGACCGAGAGACATGTGGCTACACGTGCCAAGATGGCGATAAAGAAGGGGAACTTGACTCTGGGAGGGGCTCATGTTAACACTTATGGCTCGGATCCATCTGTTGACAGTGCTAGGGCATTGCCGCGCCCGGAAATCAGGAACAATCTTCTGGCATCTTCCCGTTCCGCTCGCCGACTGAAAGAGAAATACTGTTGTAGACCTGGAGAAGTGTGGTTGACGATGGGTAGAGATATTGGCTTGGAGGAACTCGTGGAATTCAATATGATGGTTCTGGTGGGAAAATTCTCATACTATGCCATGAATCGTAAAGACATTGTGTAATGGGTAACTGAAAAATGGAACCCCATTTTGAGTTACACTCCACAGGTTTTTGCCATGGCCCGTGGCCGGTATGGTTTTAAATTTGAACAAGAATCACATTGCTCTATTATTCTGAATAAGCTATGGCTCTATGGGGAGGGTAGTCTGATGCTGCAGAAATGGCAAACAGACTTTGACCCTGATTCGACATCTGTGCGCCTACGACATATGTGGGTGCTCCTTCTGGGGCTTCCACTGTCTCTTTAGAATCGTAGGGCTTTCGAAGCGATTGGCAACAACATTGGCTGCTTCCTTCATGTGGATGAGGAACACCTATCTGGATTCGACCGCCGCATGGGCCGTTTACTTGTTGAGGTGGATATATCATTGGGACTTATAGATGTACTTCACATAAATTGGCATGGCCGTAATCTTGCTCAGACCATTGATTATTGGGGCATTCCATTCCATTGCTCAAATTGCAAGCAGGTTGGGCATTTGTGGCGACATTGCAAGGGGGTTTCATCTTTTGGTCGTCCGAATGAGGTGGGTCCTTGTTGGTCTTCGGATGATGGCAGCGATAAGGAGTTGGATGCGTCGGGGGTGCTTTATGGCTTCTCCAATAGGGTACCTTTCCCTTCTGCACGGGACTCGGCATTAATCCATAAGTTAGAACTCAAGGACCTATCTTTCTATCATTCATTGAATGATCTGGATATCTCCTTCATTAATACATTGGATTTGAATAATGGTAATAACGGTAATTATTTGGGTCGTCGTCTATACTCTCCACTGCTATCAAACAACTCTGGGTCTGAGAAGGTTTCCTGTGATTTGTCTAAAAATGATGACCACGTTGCTGGGTTTGAACCACCCATTGTGGAGACATCACAAGTCTTCCCATCTTTCCCTTCACCTGATATGTCTGTCTCTCCTGATATTCCACTATCCACTTCTTCAACCATCCTTATTTCCACTGATTTCGAGCTTCCTCTTACCGGCCCTGATGATGAGATGACGGGAGGTAATGGATCCTTTAACCCTATGGATCCGTCGGGTGCAAATTGTCCTCCTATGATAGCTTCGGGGGTTTCTGAGTCACTGGATACGGTTATTCATATACCCTCATATTCAGAGATGGTGAAAAAGATGCCCATCCCAGTATTTTACAAGAATCGGGTGGTTACGGGGAATGATTCAACCACTGTGAATATGGAGGCACCATCGGTGCACAAGACCTTGTCGCCGGTGGTGTACATGAACAAAATCCCCACTACAAATACTTCAAAAACCCTTGGTGAACAATGTGTCTCAAAGGGGGCACGTATGGGGGGTTTGGCTCCGGATTTCTCTCCATTAAAGACACGCAGTGCTCGAAAGAATAAAAAGGTCATTCTGGTGGGAGTGGAAATTGACCGCAATAACTTGGTTTCCCCCATCTCTCCTGATACCAGGGCTCTTAGAGGAATCAAAGCCCTAGCCAGGGGTTGTTAATGATTTTTTTCTCACTAAACATCCGGGGTGTGGGGGGTTTGCCTAAACAATTGGCCCTCAAACGTGTTCTTCATATTATCAATCCTGACTTGGTCCTTGTTGGCCTGATTTTATGAATCAAAGCCAATAAAGAGGTTTTATCCACACAATCAACTTACAGCAGTGTCCGGTGTGTTTGAATTAACAAGACCTCGCAGGTTATGGTCCTGCTACCAGCTAGTTTGTCTCTTAAGGAAACCTTAAAACTAGCAAAATCTAACCTATTCTAATGTTTATCCTATCTATATATCTACAAATGTCCTAAGGCTGCTTTCGGAAGGAAAGACTCCAATTTTTAGGGAATTTTCTAAATATGAAAGCTTAATTACAGTATGCAGAATGATTAACAATGCTCCATAAAATAAACTTTAAAACTAATTAATCTAACTACCCTATTTAACCCTATCTCAGCTGAGAGCAAATTTGAAACTAAGATTAATCATTAATCAATAACAGAAAATTGAAGTATGATATAAACAAAACATATTTAAGTCATAACAACAATAACTCTGCTATATAGAAATGGAGATGAGATTTAACCTAAAGCACACAGTCAAATTTCACTTCCAAAACTGATTAATAATTATCTATCAAGACAGTCATTTAAATTTGAAATAATGCTTATTTAAAATTCACCGTTAACATACAAATGAAATTTCAAATAAACAAGAGGGTATATCATGCACGCTAATGTTTATAGTGAACACACTAATCAACAAAACCATAATGACATATTCATTCAATAACTAGCTTGAGACGATAAAGTGAGAAAATTATTTAAACATCAGTATGTCACAGCACACAGAGTTTGCATATAAACAGAAGATGACAAACCGAAATATATGTATATATATAAAAATCCAAAAATGAATACCAGTCACAGCATCATTCGCAGATATCCAGTATTATCCACATAAAAGCTTCAGCTTCAAGTTTGATATAATACCAGCAATAAAATATATTTCAACAAGTTTTCTTCCACACTCCATCCATCCCGAGTTCATCAAAAATCTCCATTCATATACTATTGAGAGTTAGTTTCGCTATAAATGTTGCATGCAACATTATAGGAACTTTATTAACCAAAAGGGCATCTAATTACACCTACTACTAAAAATAAAACCGACTAGCCTGAGTCGAGACATCTCAGAACGCTCTGGTCCATTCACAAAACTCCAGCTTATAACAGGTCCGCTACATTTTCGTGCCAACGCATCAACATGTGCTACATTCCTGGAAGAAGGCGGTGATAAAACCTCCTGCATTAAATTCAATAAATACATTATATTAAAATCAATTTAACACAGTTAACAGAAATATTAAAACAAAATTATAAATGCATGCCTGTAAAATCTCCGATTTTACAGACATGCAAAATCGAAACAACCATTACCT
Organism: Larix kaempferi; assembly: GCA_027924585.1. Taxonomy (NCBI): domain Eukaryota; kingdom Viridiplantae; phylum Streptophyta; class Pinopsida; order Pinales; family Pinaceae; genus Larix; species Larix kaempferi. The sequence continues at coordinate 15,219,279 of BSBM01000067.1, forward strand.
GTTATACTGCGACATAAGAGAAGAGAAAACTATTAAGCCTCGTTATGAAGAGCGACTACTCTTCTAGCTTCGGCTAATTTAGCCTTCAACCTGATAATTTTAACATTTTGTTTTTCAATTCGTTCCAATAGCAGCTGGTTTGTTTTTAATATCGATTTCTTGGATTTCTTGAGTTGATTCTTTTTCACGTTGGCCCTTTTCCACCTGTCAATCCATTCTAGCAATTCTTTCCTGAACGTTTTATTTTCTTCTTCCAATAAGGCTGTACACTATTTACGCTTTCCTCTGGACTCTGTTTTTTTATCCTGATAGATATTTCCTAATACCTGTTGTACGGTTTCGTCTTCACTAGCTATATGAGGAGAACGAGGACTGTCACAATGCTGATTGTGTAATGGTTCAAGTTCTACAGTGCCAACGTTTATTTCTGGTCGATTCCCCTCGACCTCACCTGATTGCACATCATTCCCCTGCACAATAGTGGAATTCCCTACATCCATTGCGTTAGGGACAGGCATCGAAATATCATCCTCAATATCTACAACTGCAGGTTCGGTAGTAGTAGATTTGGAAGTCTGTGGATCAGACCTATACCTTGGAGTCGAATGGAGATTATGCATGCTTCTAGTGACTCTACGTGAAAACGATAATTTTCCAACATTCAACCCTTCCTTGTCACAACAAACCTGAGCCAAATGATTCAACTTATGCATAGAATTTTTATAACATTCAGCAGGTTTAACAATTTCGTCTTCGGCTGATCCCTCTTTTAATTTTACAGGGTTGCCATCATTCTTACCAGGTTTGGGTTCTTTTAATATTTCCCTAGAATCGCAAGGAACTGAAACCCTATCAGCATCTTTATTTACCTCATCATCTATAGACATGTTTACGGCCTCTGGTTCGTTATCCTCTGAGCTATTAACCTCAGGATTTATGATTTTTCATTTCCTATGAGCTCGAGGAGATGGATTAGGCCAATACTGCGTTGGCCCCAATTTACAATCGACTAGAAATTTATCCCAAGACAGACCTTTAGCAGATAATTGGAATTGCAATAAAATTTTAATCAATCCATGGTGACACAGACTATTGTCAGGGTTATTGAAATTCCTTACAGACTGTGACATTTTCTTAAGGCTTTGCCAAAGATAGAAGGGCAAATTAAGTTTATAACCCTTTACTGCTAACAACAACCGTAAATGATACAAGTGCAAATGGGAAAAATGTCCACAACAGGTTACGTACCTTACCAAGATTTCATAGTAAGCTCTCCACTCGGGCTTTAGAAATTTTACAGGTACGCCTACCCTCAATTTCGTCTTATCTGGTAAAGGCATTAACAAAGCCAAACACTTCTTCTTATCAACCATAAGGCCCTTAAACCAGCGTTCTCCCACCTGAGGAAGTTTCGTGGCTTCAGCAATTTTGTCTTCATTGATAACAAATTCGAAACCCCCAATTCGCACCCTGTCATTTTTAAAACTCATTGCAAACATTTTGGTAATCTCCACATGATGACCATCAAAGCTTTGAAAGAAATGTGTCCATCCCATTTTCTCGAATTTCTGGGCAACCTCCTGATTGGCTTCAATAATTTCATACCCTGAGATTTCAAAACGATTCAGAGGAGACATGGTTTCTTCAGGACTTTCTGGGCTTAGTCGTGGAATGAAAGGGAAAGTGAAAACAGAGGGAATAGGTATCCACACACACGACATGCTAGAAAATCTTCACATGCTTCAAATCTGATCAAAAATCAAATCTCTGAACCTACCATTTTAGCGGGATAGTGATAAATGTTACAACTTTCATACTACACCATGACTTATGCCAACTTATCTACGTTTGACCATGCCCAGTAGTGATCACCACTTAACTTGGCGAACCGGCGATATGAGATCACCACTTATCTTGGCGAACCAGCGATACGAGGACTGATAGAACCATTATTACGATCATTGATTAATGACAGTGGTTCATAATTAATAAGTACAATGGCGTAACTTGAAATGACTATAAGCATTTAACACTGTCAACACGATTTAACCAAATGCATACAACTGTCGATTCTGTCAAAGGGTGAAAGCCACGTTTCCATACCAGCTCATCGATCCAAAACGTTTATTGATTTAACCATTGATTTAGTGTATGGCCAGTTCATCAAACGATCATCCCTGTTTTATGATGTTTCGTAGTGGTATGAAGAGTAATAAATTGCGTTTTAATCATTAAGTAGGCATTAATCAAATAGCCAGCTTGGTGTTTATTTTATGCATATGTACGAAACTATATATATGTACAACACTAAGTTTTTTAAAACCTTTATACATCTTATTGACACATTATACTATCTTACAGCGTATTTATTATATGCAAAAAGCTTCCTATACAAATCTTATCTATAGATTAACTATGATATTTACAAAGTTCATACTAGGGTATTCCTTATGATATTAACTTTAAAAATTCTCTTGGTCTTTGGACTAATAATACCCTAAACAATGTGTTTTATGATATTTCTCTTGGCACAAATCCTTTAAGTCACATAAATTCATTTTGATATTTTAAATAACTTTAATGAGAATTTACGAAACTTATCTAACCTTCGTTCAAAAGCCAAGTTTAATGATCAAGTTACTATCAGCTCTAGAATCATTAATTACTTTTCTTTGATTAAGAGCACCTTCAGAATCAAAGATTCTGAAGGAGCTCTAACATAATTTTGAATTGATAAATCACATAAAGAGCTGATCTCTCTTCATTTTGTCAAGAAATGAAGAGGTTGTTGCTGGCTGCCAACAAATGGCGACGACCTGGGAGAACCAGTTATCTCTGCTTAAAAACAAGATGATCAAAACGAAATCTTAGAAATCTGTTAAAGATAATCAAAATCCTTTATTCATATCAAACCTTTATTTATTCAGATTCATAAGTATAACTCAGAAATATTTCATCTTTTTTGAAACAAACATTTGATTAGAGATAGGCTTACAAATATCTTCATCGAAACCAGTACTTCCTAGTAAAGATGATCTTACCATCAGCATCGAATACTATTTCTCTGAAAACTATCTAGAACCTGTTCCATGGTATAATAACTTTCTTGTTTATTGCTTTGCTGTTTTTTTTTTTTTTTTTTATAATAATTCTGTCTGAAGACTACTATCTGGGTTTGGTGTCCCAATGTGATAGTATCATTCACGAGAATTATCTGAAATAAGCAGGCCGACTCGTGATGAGATCTCCTATATTTTAATTTAAAATCAAAAGCCATCACCCTGGTGATCAGAAATGAAGTTATTCCAGACAACACTGATGATCATGATTAGGTCGGCTCATTACTGAGACCTCCTATTCTTCAGGCAAAAGTTGTGTTTTATTAGGATTTTCATTAATTTTGTTTTAACTAAAATGAGAGATCATTACCTAGCATGGTAACCAAATGGTAATGTCAGTCATAAATATTCACCAGAAAATGAATCAGCTAGCTCGTGATGAGACCCCTTATCTCTTGGTTTCAAGACCAAAAGCCATTACTAGTTTCCTAATAATGTCATACCAGTGATATTTATGATTCTGATCAGACCGGCTCATTACTGAGACCTTCCGTCTCTCACTTTAGCTTCTTATTAGCTGGAACAGATGCTAGACAGTTTTCAAATGACAAAAGTTTTATAAACCGATGATAGAGATCTATAAATATTTTTCAAAAGCACGAGCTTCGAAAAAGATATATAATAAACTATCCTTATTTAAGAAAATAACCAGATGAAAGAAAATCCGAGAAACACTTATAAATAGAACTAACGAAGGTTTTTTACAAATTCAAGAGATTTTGATCAATCCGAACAAATTTTAAAAGATTCCAGTTTAAATCAAAATTTTAAAGACTGATGAGTAAACTGATCTTATTTATTTATACTAATTACAGTTGTTAATTACATATTTCTGTTTTGAGGACTAGTTATATACATAAATTTTAACAATCTGAAATATTTGATATTGACAAAAATTTGACTCATATACAGTTTGCTGGTGTATATACAAAAATATAAATTATTTACAAACAGTGAATAAGTATATACATTTTAGACAGCAATTATTAACAGAAATATTTCTTAAGAATCAGTCCATTCACAGGGAATGTCTCGGACTGTCCTTCAAGTGTTTGCAATCGAAAGGTACTTGGACCTATTTTTTCAGAAATAACAAAGGGACCTAACCACAGTTTTTGAAACTTAGTATGATTGCCCTTAACTTCATGAGCTTTATCCCATTTTAAGACCAAGTCTCCTACCTGAAATTCGCGATCAGAACTAAATGATTGGTCAAACCAAGATTTAACAATTTGTTGATGTTTGTTAAAGTGCTGTTTTGACTTTTCTCTATCCTCTTCTAATTTTAGCAATGCATTAATTCTTTTTTCCATTGCTGGGCATTCTTCTTCTTGGACAGACTGAGCTAACTGTAATGAAGGTAAAAATAAATTTGGCGGAAGAATAGCTTCAGTTCCATACACTAAGAAAAATGGTGAATTACCTATTGCAACTTTTGGAGTTACTCTGTCTGCCCAGAGAGCATTAACCAATTCTGTATGCCAATTCCGATGGTGAACTGAAACAGTTCTTTTAAGAATTTTCAATAAATTTTTATTTGTTGACTCAGCTAGACCGTTCCCATGAGGATGGTAATTAGCTGAATATCTGATTCTTATTCCTTTTTCTAAAGCAAACTGAGTCAATTCGATTGATGAAAAATATGATGCATTATCGAAGACCAAAGAATCAGGAACACCAAATCTTGTTATGATAAAGAAATCCAAAAATAATATAACTTGATTAGTATTCACAACTTTCAACGGTGCAGCCTCAGCCCAACAAGTGAAATAATCAGTCGCAGTTATTATATACTTGTGTCGCATTGATGAGGGAGGGTTTATTGGACCTATTATATCGATACCCCACTGCTGAAAAGGTCTTTCAGCTTAAACAGGTTGTAAAGGGAAAGCATATTTTTTAACTTTTCCTGCGGCAAGTTGACACTCTTGACACTTTCTAACGAAAGTATAAGAATCTCGAAACAAGGTAGGCCAATAATAACCAGCCCTAAGAATTTTGTGGGATGTGGTTTCTCCACCGAAATGACCTCCCGCTGGTCCAGAATGCAATTCTTTTAGAATTGTTTCTGTTTCATCTTTATCTAAACACCGAAGGTATACCCCATCTGAATTTCTTCGAAAGAGGACATTATCTATTAATAAGTACGGGGCAGATTTCAATCTTAGTGCTCTTTTCTTCCTTGGATCTAAGTAATCAGGGGTAGTCCCTGTTTCCAGAAGTACTCGTATGTCTGTGTACCAGGAATCTTGAGGTGGTGGATAAAAATAAATTTCTCTGGTAAGTAAATCTTCATCAATGACAATTTCAGTTTTATCATCAGGCGTATGAGCAGCTTCAGCAGCTAGTTTACACAACCCTTGTCCTTTAATTATCGTTGATGGTTTGATTTCCAAGTCATACTCTTGAAGAGCTGTCATCCACGGTGCCCTTTTTTCACCTAAATCTTTTTGTACCAACAAATTTCTTACTGAAGAATAAGGTACAATTACTTTTGTTTTGGATTTTAACAAGTAAGGACGAAAATGTTTTACCGCTTTAAAAACAGCATAAGCTTGTTTATCCACTTCATGATAGTTTAGTTCAGCACCTTTGAAATTCGAACTCATGAACGAAATTGGAACCTCATTATTTTGTTGGTTTAATTGAGTTAATACTGCTGCATACGCAATATCAGAAGCAAAGGTATATAATATAAAATCCTTGTTGAAATCTGGACTTAGAAGACTAGGAGCTTCTGAAATAGCTTCTAAAATTTTCTGAAAGGATTCTTTTTCAGTTTGTCCCCAATTAAACACAGCATCCTTTTTAATCATTTTCTGCAAAGGACGAACAGTCTCTGAAAAACTAGGAATGAATCTCCTGACAAAATTAATTTTCCCTAAGAATGATTGCATTCCTTTCTTGCTGGAAGGGAAAGTAATCTTTGAAATAGCTTGTGTTCTTTCCGGATCAATCATGATTCCATGTTTCGATACTACACATCCTAACAAGATACCTTCTGAAACAGCAAATATTGTTTTCTTAGGATTTAAAGATATTCCAAATTTTCTACATCGTTCAAACACTTTTCTCAAATGGTTAAGATGATCAGGCCGATGTTTAGAGAAGACAGTAACGTCATCCAAATAGACAATGACTGAATGATTGATCAAGCCTCTAAAGGCAATATCCATTGCTCGTTGAAATGTTGCTCCCGCATTGATTAACCCAAAGGGCATCTTACGGTATGCATACGTTCCCCATGGAGTTCTAAAAGCTGTTTTTAATTGATCATCCGGAGAGACTAATATTTGGTTGTACCCTGAGAAACCATCAAGGAGAGACAGTATCTCAGCCCCAGATACTTTCTGAAGAATTTGTTCCATGGGTGGAACGGGGTAGTTATCTTTTTCAGAAGCTTTATTTAAATTTCTAAAATCGACACATAATCGAATATCCCCATTTTTATTTCTAACTGGAACTAAGTTTGCTACCCACTGAGTGTGTCTGACAGGGAAAATGATCCTGGCAGTTAGCAATTTATTCAGTTCTTTTTTAATTGTTGGTTCTAATGATGGGTGATATTTTCTTAATTTCTACTGAAAAGGTTTTGATTCTTGTTTAATTGGAATTATATGTTGCATGACTTGAATATTGAATGTTTTTAAGTCATCATATGTCCACGCAAATATATCTTTAAACTCTTTGAATAATTTTATGAAAGCTGTTCTTTCTACAGGATCACAATCTATTCCTAGGTTTATAGTTTGGGGATTAGATTCTGTTCCCAAATTGATAGTTTCATATTTCATGCAACAGCTATTTGTTTTACAATTAGGAACTGACTTAAACTTATCCTGCAAATCAAAAAACTTTTCTAATCTCAATACTGAGTTGGGAACGGGTTTTACCTGTTCGAAGGCTTTCTCAATTGAACAAAAATCATTAATTACCGAAAAATCTCGTAAATTGTCGTCGTGAGTGATTTCATCTATTGCCGAATCTTTGAAGATTCCATCATTTGTCAGAAAATGCAGTACCTGTGTATCATTGTCAAACACACGCCAATTAAAAATGTTATCAGGTATGGAGGGCCTAAAAATTAATTCAACAGAAAAGAATTCTGGTGAAAAATTTTCTAAAGGAATCAATTTGGAAGCTACATTTGCCAATAAGTCTGCTTCTTGATTTTGACTTCTAGGAACAGAATTTATGTTAAATGCATCAAAATATGTGATAAGATTCCATACCTCTTTCTGATAACTTTGCAAATGTTCAGATAAACAATGAATGGAATTACGCACCTGTCTAACGATGATCTCTGAATCGCCAAAAACCACTATCTCTTTGATGCCCAAATCGATTGCTTTTTTCAATCCTTGAATCAAAGCTTCATATTCAACCATATTATTTGTACAACTAAATTCTAGTCTACAAGCTATACAAGTCTTATTACCTTGAGGATCTATTAGTAAACAACCGGCTCCTGCTCCTTCTTTAGATTTTGCACCATCGAAATAAAGAGTCCAAATAGAATTATGTGCAACCACTTTACTTTCTATGATATTTACAATATTTACATTATTTTCATCACCAATGGTCTCCTTAAGGGAACAGTTAGGAGAAATAACTGTTACATTACAAATCTCAGATTGCTGGCTACTTTTAGAAAGGAGAGAGTTTTCAGCTTTGAAATTTCCAAAACCTAATTCATACATGTAGTTTCCCATAATGGAATCAGAAAATAACACAGGTTCACTAGGATCATGTAGTTCTGTAACAGTATGTTTCATATACCTTTCTCTTTGTATCTTTATCTGATTTGCTTTTCCATTTTTTGGTAACCACAAGGTTGACCAATCAGTGGCAAAGAAACCATTTAGTTGTTGAGACCAATCCCTACTTAAGAATAGTCCATATGCATCAGGTATATCAGCAATTACGATGTCTATGATTTGATAAACTGAAGGATTACAAGCAATCCTAATTAAGACATCTTTCATTTCTCCGACAACCTTAACGTTTGTTCTATCTAATTGAGTTATTTGTGCATTGGATGGAACAAATTTGCCATTTAATTTCTTGCACACAGATAAAGGCATAACATTAGAAGATGCTCCTGAATCTACCATGCAGTTGTGGACATTCCTATTAAAAATTTCAAAGGTAAGTAAGAATGGAGGTGTAGTTGACTTAGAATTCTTACCTATCAAAGAAGCTTTATCAATTGATGTTTTCCCTTTATCAGTTGCTGTTGGATCATTGGTTGAACTGTTAGCAGCAACATTTTGCTTTGAATTAGGGATGATCGTGCTTACTGCAGGATTAATAATAGGACTATCAGGCATTGGATAGATTTGAAGGAGATCGTACATACTAATGTTTGCACGTGTCTTCTTCAAATCTTCAATTATGTCATATTGTAAATCCATCTTCGGAGCGTTTTGAATGGTTTGGGTACCCTTATTTGACTGAGTTTGCTTGCCGGGTTGAGTTTGTTTGTTTAGTTGTGAGTTATTATTATCAGTGTTTGAAGTAGAGCTTGAAGCACCAGGAGTATTTGCAATTGCTTTACTACGTGTATTATATGCGTGTTGTCCTGAGGGTGGACTTCTGTTCTCATGTTTTTTCACAAAATTATCCCAGAAGTGACCATTAATTTGTTGAGGTTCTTCTGATTCATCCTCATTTTCAGATTCTTCATCTTCTTTATTCTGATTTATTTCTTGACTAGGTGTTTCAGACAAAGACAGAACAGCTCGAATTGTATTAAAGATTTCTTCATTAACAGCTACATCTGGGGGTGTGTTCTTATTGATTGCGTTTGGGTTTTGTCTAAATTGGTTTCTGAAGTAATCTCTAGAAGGAGAAGCTTCAGAATTGGTCTTTTTTAACCCTATAACTTCATTGGTTAACGTTCGAATAGCATTCTGTAGCTGTTCCACATCGAAAGCTTTATCTTTATCTGAACTAGATTTTTCTACTTTCTTTCGAGGAAAAGAATCAGTTTTACCACTTCTTTCTGGTTCATATGACATGAAATCCTTTTCTACTTTAATTGCTTCATCAAATGTTTCTATCAGTGTTGTTTTTCCAGCTCTCTTAACAAACATTCCGGAATTCCTAGGTAGGGCTGATGTATAATTTTCGATGATTATATCTTCCGGTGGTTGAGAAGCAATTGGAATTTTATTTTTCAATGTTAGAAATCTTTGATTAAAGTCTTTAATCCTTTCTTTGGGTTCCATTTTAATTCTAGATAATTCTAGGGCTAAAAGAGCAGGTGTTTTATCTTCCCCGAATTTATCTAAAAAAACTTTATTAAATTCCTCCCAATTTGTAATAGATCCTTGTACTAATGAAAAGTACCAGGTAGAGGCTCTTCCCTCAAAGGTGAGAGGAAACAATCGACAAACAACATCTTCATGCTGAACATTTAAAGTTTGAACAGCTAACATGAATTTATCAATATGTACCTCTGCAGGTTCTTTGTCATCTGGGTTAAACTTAGGAAGAATTTTATCTGAATGTTTTGGTAATGAGTGTTGTACCCCAGGAATTGCTACAGCAGCTGCCCTCAACCAAGGGAGCTGTGGATTAGGTGGAGGGGGTGGAGGATTACCTCCTCCTCCTGCATTTCCTGCCATTGGACTTTCTTGAGAGCTAGAGGAACTCTCTGAATGAGAAGATCTTGGACTATTGGGTGGTGACTCAGGAGGAGAAGGTGGCTGATCAGAACCACTTTCCGAGATTAACCTCCTTGTGGTATTGGTTTGTGTAATCTGTCTTTGATAACTTTCAACTTGATGTTTAGGAGTACTATCAGTTATTTCCAATTCTTCTGTAACTATGGTCAATTGTGGGTTATGTCGCTATTGTCTAGGAAGACCATAATATATTGGAGTAATACCTAACTGATTAGCGTAAGCTCTAGTAAGGATATGTCTGGATTCTTCTAGAGTTTGAGCAGCTTGTGCAGGAGTAAAGGGAGAAGTAATAGGATCACGTTCAAGGATATTCCTTACAGTTTCAATAAGAGGTGATCTACTAACTTCCGAAGATTGTTGGCTGGCTGGAAATGTTTCATTAGTTTCACCTGCCATTACTTAATTCAGGCCCTCCTTCTAGCGCCATTTGTTGGCCTGATTTTATGAATCAAAGCCAATAAAGAGGTTTTATCCACACAATCAACTTACAGCAGTGTCCGGTGTGTTTGAATTAACAAGACCTCGCAGGTTATGGTCCTGCTACCAGCTAGTTTGTCTCTTAAGGAAACCTTAAAACTAGCAAAATCTAACCTATTCTAATGTTTATCCTATCTATATATCTACAAATGTCCTAAGGCTGCTTTCGGAAGGAAAGACTCCAATTTTTAGGGAATTTTCTAAATATGAAAGCTTAATTACAGTATGCAGAATGATTAACAATGCTCCATAAAATAAACTTTAAAACTAATTAATCTAACTACCCTATTTAACTCTATCTCAGCTGAGAGCAAATTTGAAACTAAGATTAATCATTAATCAATAACAGAAAATTGAAGTATGATATAAACAAAACATATTTAAGTCATAACAACAATAACTCTGCTATATAGAAATGGAGATGAGATTTAACCTAAAGCACACAGTCAAATTTCACTTCCAAAACTGATTAATAATTATCTATCAAGACAGTCATTTAAATTTGAAATAATGCTTATTTAAAATTCACCGTTAACATACAAATGAAATTTCAAATAAACAAGAGGGTATATCATGCACGCTAATGTTTATAGTGAACACACTAATCAACAAAACCATAATGACATATTCATTCAATAACTAGCTTGAGACGATAAAGTGAGAAAATTATTTAAACATCAGTATGTCACAGCACACAGAGTTTGCATATAAACAGAAGATGACAAACCGAAATATATGTATATATATAAAAATCCAAAAATGAATACCAGTCACAGCATCATTCGCAGATATCCAGTATTATCCACATAAAATCTTCAGCTTCAATTTTGATATAATACCAGCAATAAAATATATTTCAACAAGTTTTCTTCCACACTCCATCCATCCCGAGTTCATCAAAAATCTCCATTCATATACTATTGAGAGTTAGTTTCGCTATAAATGTTGCATGCAACATTATAGGAACTTTATTAACCAAAAGGGCATCTAATTACACCTACTACTAAAAATAAAACCGACTAGCCTGAGTCGAGACATCTCAGAACGCTCTGGTCCATTCACAAAACTCCAGCTTATAACAGGTCCGCTACATTTTCGTGCCAACGCATCAACATGTGCTACATTCCTGGAAGAAGGCGGTGATAAAACCTCCTGCATTAAATTCAATAAATACATTATATTAAAATCAATTTAACACAGTTAACAGAAATATTAAAACAAAATTATAAATGCATGCCTGTAAAATCTCCGATTTTACAGACATGCAAAATCGAAACAACCATTACCTGTTATACTGCGACATAAGAGAAGAGAAAACTATTAAGCCTCGTTATGAAGAGCGACTACTCTTCTAGCTTCGGCTAATTTAGCCTTCAACCTGATAATTTTAACATTTTGTTTTTCAATTCGTTCCAATAGCAGCTGGTTTGTTTTTAATATCGATTTCTTGGATTTCTTGAGTTGATTCTTTTTCACGTTGGCCCTTTTCCACCTGTCAATCCATTCTAGCAATTCTTTCCTGAACGTTTTATTTTCTTCTTCCAATAAGGCTGTACACTGTTTACGCTTTCCTCTGGACTCTGTGTTTTTATCCTGGTAGATATTTCCTAATACCTGTTGTAGGGTTTCGTCTTCACTAGCTATATGAGGAGAACGAGGACTGTCACAATGCTGATTGTGTAATGGTTCAAGTTCTACAGTGTCAACGTTTATTTCTGGTTGATTCCCCTCGACCTCACCTGATTGCACATCATTCCCCTGCACAGTAGTGGAATTCCCTAAATCCATTGCGTTAGGGACAGGCATCGGAATATCATCCTCAATATCTACAACTGCAGGTTCGGTAGCAGTAGATTTGGAAGTCTGTGGATAAGACCTATACCTTGGAGTCGAATGGAGATTATGCATGCTTCTAGTGACTCTACGTGAAAACGATAATTTTCCAACATTCAACCCTTCCTTGTCACAACAAACCTGAGCCAAATGATTCAACTTATGCATAGAATTTTTATCACATTCAGCAGGTTTAACAATTTCGTCTTCGGCTGATCCCTCTTTTAATTTTACAGGGTTGCCATCATTCTTACCAGGTTCGGGTTCTTTTAATATTTCCCTAGAATCGCAAGGAACTGAAACCCTATCAGCATCTTTATTTACCTCATCATCTATAGACATGTTTACGGCCTCTGGTTCGTTATCCTCTGAGCTATTAACCTGAGGATTTATGATTTTTCGTTTCCTACGAGCTCGAGGAGATGGATTAGGCCAATACTGCGTTGGCCCCAATTTACAATCGACTAGAAATTTATCCCAAGACAGACCTTTAGCAGATAATTGGAATTGCAATAAAATTTTAATCAATCCATGGTGACACAGACTATTGTCAGGGTTATTGAAATTCCTTACAGACTGTGACATTTTCTTAAGGCTTTGCCAAAGATAGAAGGGAAAATTAAGTTTATAACCCTTTACTGCTAACAACAACCGTAAATGATACAAGTGCAAATGGGAAAAACGTCCACAACAGGTTACGTACCTTACCAAGATTTCATAGTAAGCTCTCCACTCGGGCTTTAGAAATTTTACAGGTACGCCTACCCTCAATTTCGTCTTATCTGGTAAAGGCATTAACAAAGCCAAACACTTCTTCTTATCAACCATAAGGCCCTTAAGCCAACGTTCTCCCACCTGAGGAAGTTTCGTGGCTTCAGCAATTTTGTCTTCATTGATAACAAATTCGAAACCCCCAATTCGCACCCTGTCATTTTTAAAACTCATTGCAAACATTTTGGTAATCTCCACATGATGACCATCAAAGCTTTGAAAGAAATGTGTCCATCCCATTTTCTCGAATTTCTGGGCAACCTCCTGATTGGCTTCAATAATTTCATACCCTTAGATTTCAAAACGATTCAGAGGAGACATGGTTTCTTCAGGACTTTCTGGGCTTAGTCGTGGAATGAAAGGGAAAGTGAAAACAGAGGGAATAGGTATCCACACACACGACATGCTAGAAAATCTTCACATGCTTCAAATCTGATCAAAAATCAAATCTCTGAACCTACCATTTTAGCGGGATAGTGATAAATGTTACAACTTTCATACTACACCATGACTTATGCCAACTTATCTACGTTTGACCATGCCCAGTAGTGATCACCACTTAACTTGGCGAACCAGCGATATGAGATCACCACTTATCTTGGCGAACCAGCGATACGAGGACTGATAGAACCATTATTACGATCATTGATTAATGACAGTGGTTCATAATTAATAAGTACAATGGCGTAACTTGAAATGACTATAAGCATTTAACACTGTCAACACGATTTAACCAAATGCATACAACTGTCGATTCTGTCAAAGGGTGAAAGCCACGTTTCCATACCAGCTCATCGATCCAAAACGTTTATTGATTTAACCATTGATTTAGTGTATGGCCAGTTCATCAAACGATCATCCCTGTTTTATGATGTTTCGTAGTGGTATGAAGAGTAATAAATTGCGTTTTAATCATTAAGTAGGCATTAATCAAATAGCCAGCTTGGTGTTTATTTTATGCATATGTACGAAACTATATATATGTACAACACTAAGTTTTTTAAAACCTTTATACATCTTATTGACACATTATACTATCTTACAGCGTATTTATTATATGCAAAAAGCTTCCTATACAAATCTTATCTATAGATTAACTATGATATTTACAAAGTTCATACTAGGGTATTCCTTATGATATTAACTTTAAAAATTCTCTTGGTCTTTGGACTAATAATACCCTAAACAATGTGTTTTATGATATTTCTCTTGGCACAAATCCTTTAAGTCACATAAATTCATTTTGATATTTTAAATAACTTTAATGAGAATTTACGAAACTTATCTAACCTTCGTTCAAAAGCCAAGTTTAATGATCAAGTTACTATCAGCTCTAGAATCATTAATTATTTTTCTTTGATTAAGAGCACCTTCAGAATCAAAGATTCTGAAGGAGCTCTAACATAATTTTGAATTGATAAATCACATAAAGAGCTTATCTCTCTTCATTTTGTCAAGAAATGAAGAGGTTGTTGCTGGCTGCCAACAGTCCTCCTCCAAGAAACTATGGTTTGTGGGGAGAAGGCCCGTATTTTCTTTAACAAAATTAAGCCTGGTTGGTTGGTGTGCACAGTGGATGCTGCTGGCCTTTCCGGTGGGCTCTTAGCCGCGTGGAACCCAAAGGTTCTGAGGTTAAATCCATCTATTATCTCTTTGGGTATACTACTGTCTAGAAATTTCAGAGGATTGGAAAAAAACATAAATATTGTGAATTGTTATGGCCCCTATTGTGACAGGATGGCATTCTGGGACCTTGCAAGCTCGGGTCATTTACTGGAATTGGAAAATTTGATTCTTGCAGGTGATTTGAATTTTTCCTTGGGGGGTGAGGAAATATGGGGCAATTCAGCAAGAAGGGATCCACTGGGATTATATTTCAAGAACCTCTTCTCTAGATTTGTTCTGATTGATGTGGCCCCTCGGCCATTGGCACCTACTTGGACAAATGGTAGGAAGGATGAGAACTTGATCCAAAAGTGCATTGATCGATTCTTAATATCGGAATCACTTATAAACAGTTTTAAAAATTATAGGTCATGGATTCAACAGATACAAATTAGTGATCATCTCCCCATTATTCTACAATTTGATGCTGAGGTTTCCCATTATAATTTCCCCTTCAAATTCAACTCTACATGGCTCATTGATCTTGACTTCATTACGGGTGTGAGAACAAACTAGATGCTTACAGATGTTTCTGGGGAACGTTCTGCGATGGACAAGTTGGCGGTGAAATTAAAATCTCTAAAAGACTATAGTATTTTGTGGAAAAGAAATAAGAAATCGATGTTGGCTGCAGAACTCAATGTGATTGAAAAGGAAATCGGTACATTGATGGTACAGTCCCAGAGGTCTGGTCTCCCTCAAATGGAACGAACTAAACTCTCTTTACTGGAGAGTAAAAAATTGAAGATTTTACTATTTCATGAAGAAACTTGGTGGTTAAAGAGCCGAGCTATTTGGCTCAAAGCTGGGGATTTGAATACAAAGTTTTTTCACCGTTATGCGGACTCTCGAAGGATTCAGAATACTATTTGGGATCTTAATGATCACACTGGTCAGCGAATCTGGGGTGATGTGGACTTAATGGCTGAGGCATCTCGTCACTTTCAGGATTATTATTGTGACCCCAAAAATACCACTTTGATTGAACAATTTCAGATTATTAAGGAATATCCTCGGATGTTCAATGATATGGAGGGTGACTGTATTTTTGAGGAGATTACTTTACTGGATGTGGAAAGCACTTTGTGGGGATTTGCTAAGGATAAATCCCCTGGACCAGATGGATGGACGGTGGAGCTATTCCTACACTTTTTTGACATCATGGGGGAAGACCTCTGGGAAGCAGTGGATGAATCATGAAGAATGGGTTTGGTCTCCGGGGCACTAAATTCTACATATCTGGCCCTCATTCCGAAATCATCCCACCCGGAGAATTTTAATGAGTTCAGGCCCATTTCCCTTTGCAATTTAGTCGACAAGATAATCTCCAAGATTATTGTTGTGCAGATCAAACCAGTTCTATCAAGATTCATCTCTATGGAACAGTATGGTTTTTTGGAGGGCTGCTAGATTCATGATGTTGTGGGGGTGGCACAAGAATTTTTCCACAGTATCAAACAGAAGAGACTTGATGCACTCATTCTTCAATTGGACATAGAGAAAGCTTATGACTGGGTTTATTGGAATCTACTAAGGTTAATACTGATTCAGATTGGTCTGCCATGGAAGGTGATGAAATGGATTATGGCCTGTGTAACCTCAGTTAATTTTGTTGTGCTCATCAATGGTCAACCAACAAACTATTTTAAAGCCTCCAGGGGTATCCATCAGGGCTGCCCACTCTCACCTCTTCTCTTCCTGTTGGTCATTGAGGGATTGAGTCTCACTATTCATAAGGCTAAATGTGAAGGAAATATTGTTGGCATCAAGGTCATGAATGATATAACTGTTACTCATTCACTATTTGTGGACAATGTTATGCTCTTTGGCTTGGGCATTCTTGCAGAATGGATTCAGTATAAGAAGATTCTTGATTTCTTCTGCTCGGTTACAGGTATGATCATCAGTTTTATTAAGTCTCACTTTTTGAAATACTCCTTGGGGGATGATGTGGAACGGTCGATTAGTTTGTTATTACCTCTGAATTTCAAGGAACTAATTGATGGCACGAAGTATCTGGGTTTCTTCATTAAACCATTGAATTACATGCTAAATGACTGGACTTGGCTTGTAAGACGTTTTGAATCACGGATTGGTCATTGGAGTTTGCGTCATCTATCCATGGGTGGCAGACTTACGTTGGTCAAAGCGGTTCTTCAAAACCTGGGGGTCTATTGGTTTTCACTTTGTAAACTTCCTAAAACCATCCTGAGACTTATTCGCAGAAAGATTTACAGTTTTTTATGGTCCGGAGGTGGGGAGAAGGAGAAATTCCACCTAATAAAATGGTCCTTGTTGGCTCGTCCCTAGGTTATGGGGGGCTGGAACATAAAGGACCTGGATCTATTTGTCACAGCCCTGCATGCAAAGAGTTTATGGCGGGTGCTATTTATTGTTTCTTCTTGGGGAAAGATTATCAGAGATAAGTACATGAAAAACTCTACTATTGCCAATTGGTTTCGTAAGGGTCAACCTTCTACTATTGGTGACTCAAACATCTGGAATGGATTAATGGGTTCATTTCATACCATTGCACAATGGATATCTTGGATTCCTGGTAATGGCTGTGAGATAAGACTGGGAGTTGATCCTATTTTTGGCGGATCCTCATCATACCTCTTGTCTCCTGAATTAAGGGCACATCTCATGGCGACAGGGTTATGTTCACTTGCACATGCGACATGCCATTTTAATGAGGGACATTCAAAGTGGATCATGGCTCCTCAATTGGGTCTATATGGCAGTTTGGGGAATGAATGGACATTATATTAGACCTTTATGCCAGTCAAATATTCAACCATCCGAGATTCCTGAACGATTGGCTTGGTCGTGGGATGTGGCACATGGCTTAGTTTCTGCCAAACTGGCCTATGATTCACTATTTGCTGATAAACATCCTGAGACATCCTGGTGGCAACTTACTATTTGGAAACTGGCCCTTCCGTTAAAAATCAAATGTTTCATTTGGCTGGCACTGTGCAATAAAACTCTTACTTGGGACAATTTGTGTCACCGAGACTACATTGGACCTGGATGGTGCCCTTTATGCTGCATACAGGATGAATCAATTGATCATCTTTTCTCTTCCTGCTCTTTCATACAGGGTCTTTGGAAACAAATTGCTTCTGCAATGGGTATTCAATTTATCTGGAAATCTACCACCCTTAGTGACTGTCTTGATGCATGGTTCTGTCACTCCCCATATATCACCGAACTTCCATGTTTCATGCTCTGGGAAGTATGGAAAGCTTGGAATTGTAGAATTTTCGATGAATCTGTGCCACTTCGGGATTGGTTATGTTGTCAAACTATTGCTACTTATAAGGAATACATATCTCTCCCTGGACATGGAGATGGCCGACTTAAATTGAGCGGGAGTTGTACAGGTCGGCGTATGGCCCCTCCGGTCTTGATATACCCTTACGGATACTTTGATGGTGCTGCGGTTGGGGGGCCTGGTGTGAGTGAAGCTGGTGCCGTATTGCACCTTTCAACCAAATGTTTTTTCTGCATTCAGTTAAATTTGGGTATTGGATCCAATACTCGCAGCGAGTTATGTGCCCTTTGGCTCTTACTACAATTTGCTCGTACCAGGCAGATAACATCGCTCTTGATCTTGGGTGACTCCTTATCCATCATTTCATGGGCTAAGGGAGATTCACCTCTCAATGTTCTGTTACTTTCTCACTGGCTGGAAGCGGCTCGGAAGCTAATTCTCAAGTTTGAACACACACATTTTTCTCATATTTTCAGAGAGATGAATACTGAGGCAGATTCGCTCTCTAAGCTGGCATTGGCCTCACAGGTGGGGATCATCATGTGGGAAGAGTGGAGAGAGGACCTTCTTTTCTCCCATGGTTCATTTGACTTGCATTGGTCGTGAAGCTTTTCGACAAGTCTGTTATTTTTGGTTTTTATAACACTTTGCGGACATATCTTATTATTTTGCCACTGTATTATTGTGCAGGTCCTTAAAACAGCACTACTCCACCAACTTCTCGTTGGTCTACCTCATATTATGCGGCTCTATATACTATTTTCTGATAACTGATGATATGATCTTTTGGATGAGCTTGAGCCTGTGACTTTGGTCTCGGCCTTTATTGCTGAGACTGCTGGACGGACTCACTGTCACATTTCAGCATATTTCTTGTTATTTTATTTTCTTATTTATTGGCCGTGGACAGCATATATTGGCATTTTTTGTTTTTTGGACAGATTTTACATGTAACTATTGTCTTTTGGACACTATGTTTTTAGACATATTACTTGTGACAATTTACAAGGTAGTTTATCACTTGTAATACTTGGTCACAATGCGACTTGTTGATCTGATTCTGCGGCCATAGGATGGCTATTTGGGATACATGGAATTGGGCATGGTTCTTTGTGCTCATGTGACACTTATTTATGTTATGTAACTAATCAGGTCCATATCCCTTGTGAACTTGTGACAATCGAACACATTTACTATTTCGCAGTATTAATAGTAAGCTTAATTTTTCGGTGAAAAAAAAAAACTTATAATCATTAATGGTGGAATGTTTTGTTTGACCATTATATATGTGAAACTTTATGATTTATGATTTCTTAGCTTTATGATTTGAAATGGCCATAGTAAAATAATCTCCACTAGCCACTTCCATATTTTCCCCCACAGGATATCCCACAACCTTGACTCCACAAGGTGAAGCATTTTTCCTCAAATTACAATTTACTCCGTGTGTCAAGGATCCATTTGAACCAAGGTGAAAAGGAATGGTAATAGGAACAAGATCATCATCAAACTGTCAAAAGGATATACATCCTTTTGATCCTCATTTGTCCCCAGAACTCTTTACAACACTCAGCCTCTTGGCTGGAATTCCCCCCTTGCTTATTACATTCAGTATTACTTGTATGTTCAATCTTTAAAGTTAGTATTTGATCATGTATTGTGATTTATCTACTGGTTTTAGATGAAAGGGTGCTTGACTGGTATATATTCATTTCCTTGTGTTTACCAATATATGTTTCCTACTAACTTGGGTAGATAATTTAATTTTCACCGCAACAGTTTTTGTCTCCTATAAAAGTTGGGCCTTCCATTCCACGTTCATTTTGCCATTCCCTATACTTGTTTTCACTGCAAGTAAACAATGCATTACTAATCTTAAACTGTAGTGGTGCACTTAACACAGAAGCTTCTATTTTGCAACTCTTGCCTATATGTACCGTGTATGTTTATGGTAGAACTCTTAAGCACATTATTCCTTAGAAGTTTTTAAAGAGCTTGATAGCCTCCTTTTCCATATCGTTAAATCACTACATGGCTTTTTGACATTTGGAAGAGCTGGATGATGTTGACCTTGTAATCCTCACATTAGTGAATTTCTCTATAAAGGTGTTGAGATAGGATGATGCGCTATATTATAAAAACTATTAGATCTAATCTTAAAGTTATGCCAAGAATGTTGAAAATGAGAAGCTACTTAGAGAGAATAGCTCTCGAATTTTGAAATGGGTTGTGTGGTTAGAAAAAAAAATTGATTTTGAGGTCCGGTATAAGCCTAGTTATTAAATATATTGATGTTTCCCTTCAAAACAAATATTTTGCCCGGACAATTACAATAAATGTATTCTGATATAATACCTTAGTCACCTTTCTGCTTTGCATAGAGGCTTCTATCTATGCTAATAGCCGTAGATTGTTATGGCTATCGTAGGATTTAATGCTCAGCCAACTGATTACTCTTTTTGAAATTGGATTTATCTTCTTGTTTACAGCTTAGTGGTATTCATTTCCTAGATTTTGCATTAGACTTTATAGCAATGGTTTCTGATACCGAAAGGCATCATACTTCACAAATTACAAGGTTTGACACTAAACGTATTCATTCTACATACCCGTCCCAGATCCATTTTAGGGACAAATTTATTTAGGGTATGTTTCCCAGTTGATTGTTGTCTATACCTAGAGTTGATATAGCTCCAGGCCATTTGGAGAAGAATTAAGCACCACAAACATGTAGTTGGCTTAGTTACCAATCTCTAATAGTAGTTTTAGAAGAAAAGGAAGGCAATAGAAGAGGCAAGAAAGTTAATTTGTATATAATGTCACAATTAACCTGCTACTGATCTTTCATTACTGTAGAAAGGGATGGCCTTTGGGCAGAGGTTGAGTATTAGAACTAGTCAAGATGGGAACCACATTGAATCTAACCTCTCTCTATTAAGTGAACTTGCCTTTGTTTAACTGTGTGTATCAGCTGTTGTTAAGAAAAAACCTCCAAGATACATATCTAAGGCTCTTTTCTATTTTGTAATGTTGTTTTTTTTAACTCTTTGCGCAGTCCAAATTCTTGTGATTTGTTCATAAATACTACTATATTTCCTCTATGTTGAGTTTGGAATATATTTTTGTTGAGACCCTTGTATGAATGAGGATGTTTCTAACCATGAGAGAGAGGCAAAATTTCATGGGATCATGTCCCTGGATATGTACGGCATTCTCTTTGCATGTTCGGGGATGAGGGGCCACCTCAAAAATGACTCTGGCTATCCTTGATTTGCAAGGGATTGCTTAAGGACATCTTCTATATGGCCCTTGCAAACTAGTCGAATTGGTGTATCCTTTGATCCTATAGGGGACAATGGGTCGTCCCTTATGTCCCATCCATCTAGAAACCAGGAAAACATAGAAAAAAATCCCACTCCAAATCTCCTCCACCCCACACAGAAGTAAGGAAAAACCAATTAAAATTACAGGGGAGTTTCTTGGAATTTTATCAAATAACAGCTTAATAGGGGAGCCATTTGTTAGTTTTTTGGGTTAATTTCAAAAGTGTTTATACCATGTTTTGGGTTGCCTCATCAGATTTTGGGTACATAGTGTATGTTTAGCCCTTGGATGGTCTGAAATGGATTGTAGCATGAGATATTGTACATGATAAATATGCACAATTGAGAGAGCTTTCTCAGTGGATGCTTCACCTTAGGATGGTGCTACCTTGGATTTATTCCCTTAGGCATTGGAGATCTCTTACCTAGATGGTGGATGCCCTTCATTGTGGGCTGGGACCATGTTGTGATACTATTTCCTTCTAAAACTACTATTGCCCTTGTAAACCCAAAATTTCTTCTGAGGGTGGGTAATGTATACATTGAAAATTGGAATTGGACTAAGGATGGAGTATGCATGCTTTTGGAAATTCTGGGAACAAAAACATAGTGAAGTTAGCTTTGATGAGTTACACAATAAAATCTGTCTTTGGTTTTTTACTACTTCCTCCAACACTAAGCCACATAATGCTTGTTGAATCCACAAAAGTAACAAGGTAATGAATATCAACATTGGTATGCCTTGTGACTCTTCTTCTTGTAAAAAAACAAGTGACATAAGTTTTATAGTTCTGAAACCTTTCTTACTTTCACTTGGGATTTCTCTCTCCCAAGTTACTTGTTCTTCCAACTGTTGGAATGTGCATGGGTGCTTATCATGTTTTCTTGCTACCTTTCTTAGAGCTTACAAAGGGATGTTGACAATTCTTTCCGATCTATTCTTTAGTCCGAGTTGTTGTATTTCCTCAATATTGAGCCTCCACAAAGATTATCTTTGAGGATTTCACATTATTTAAATATGTCTTAGAAAATCCACCTTTGACTTCCTTACCACCATAATATCCTAAATGAACATGTTGTAGTCTAGAGTTCACTGCAATGGGGCTCTTCATGCCTTAACCATGATTTTCAAGACATTGGCCATCAAAACCCATCCTTTGCAACAACTTCAAGCCTATCTCTTTGGTATGAAATTCAAAACTACCAAAAGACTCATATGTTGATTGAAATTGAGCAAGGGGTGAAGTTGAAGTGCTTACCCTAAAATTCTCTCAATCATGGTATGCACATCTTGAGTCAAAACAAGGCTCCTTTCTTTCTTAATATTTTCCACCTCCATTTAAAGACTCGTCAATATGGCTTTATTACAAGCCAACTATTACACTATATTTTCCACAACCTAGACATTTTTCTCCTTAAGAAGCTTCACATGACTTTACAAAGTTTTATGCAACTCTTCATTCTTCTCATCCAACTACTAGAAAGTCTTTTTCTAGTTGTTCATTATCCTCATAGATTTGTTTATTCATCTCCTATAGTTCCTAAAGTATCACTCTCTTATGATATTTTCCCATGGATGCTTTATTGCAAGTCCATAGATTCATAAATATATTTCTATGATACCAATTGATCTAAATCTTTTGGATGAGTTGAAATCTCCCAATGGCACTAATATCAAATTTCAGTTAAAACCAAATAATAGGTATCTTGAATATTATCAACTATATATTATGTCCTTATTAAGCAATAATAAAACTGAAGACAAATGAAATCATACAACAATATACCAATATTTTTAAGGAGAACCCTTTTGCACAAAAAAATCCAATATGATATTCAATATAATAGATTGCAACCAATGCATATTGCCTTTTATTAGAATTACAAATCGTGCAATCTAGGTGTTAATATTGCTCCTCTCCCCAATTCTTAAAGGGTGCTAGCTCAATGGAAGAGCGCCTACTTTACAAGTAGGAGGTTGGTGGTTCGATTCCTCCGTGCCCTAATGATATTGCAATGTATTTCTAAAAAAATATTTGTTGTGATAATTTATATTAGTTGCTAAACGGGAAGCAAAATGTGGCGATAGTGTGGGAGTAAAAATGGATGATAAATTGGGCGCTAAAGTGGTAGAAAAACATGGTTCTAATGTTGACATCAATAGAGATGCAAAACTAGGCGTTAAAAAGAGGCCCAACACTTGACGCTAATGAGGAAGCCAAACATGGCATTGATATGGTAGCAAAATAAGATGTTACTTTGGATGCAAAACATGGCACTACATAGGAAGCAAAATATGGTGCAACAACAAAAGAAAATTTTGGCTCCATCTTGGTAGCAAAACAAGATGCAAAAAAGGAAGCAAAAATTGGTGCAAAATTAGAAGCGACAATTGGTGCATATTGGAAGTAAAATGTGGTGCAAAATGGGATGCTAAAGTGGTAGCACATATGGATGCAAAATTGGATGCTAAGCGCGAATGTAGATGCAAACATAAATGCTAACACAATGCTTTTAAGGATGCAAATAGGGCGCTTATGGGGACATCATTTAGGAAGTAAAAGATGACGATCTCTAGGAAGAAAAATAGGATGTTATTTAGGAATCAAACCTCGACTTCATTTAGGAAGCAAAATTGGACGCTATTCTGGAAGCAAAAAAATGGGCGCTATTTTAGACATAAGAAAGGACGCTATCTAGGAAGCAAAAAAGGACGTTATTTTAGACTCTTTAAATTTTGTCTATGACACGTCCCATTTAGAGTCTACTTTGACCACTCAATGAAACGAAAATTTACACTAAAAAGGGACACTAAATGGGACGCTAATTCTAGGATTTGTTGTAGTGATAGTCCATTGGTTTGATCTACAATTTTCTTTGAAAGTAGATATTAGTTTACTAGTTAAATTCTGATTTTAGGAAAAATAAAAGAGAGTTGTAAATATGATTCTCATCAAACATTTATATATGATAAGTTCTGATATGTTGAAGAAAATGACTATTAGAAATTTGAAGTAATAAGTCACTAATCATCTGCTTAGTCAAAAAGTCTCTTTTTTGCAAGTTGTGCTAGTTGTAGATGAATGATATATATTGTTAGTAGGTTGAATATTATATTGGTTTTGGGTTATATTCTCTAATTAGATCTGAAATTTGATGCTAAACTGTCAAAAGAAACTATTATCAGTTAACTTAATTAAGTGTTGTAATTTGCTTTAAAATTTGTTTTAGGAATGATTTATGGCATACCTTATTACTCTAAAATTAAAATGATATAAGGTTGTAGATGTTTGCTTAAGATGCTAATTAATGATGTTTATAGGCTTAATAAGCACTTAGTCATTTCTGAGCATACTACCCTGATTAATTTGATAGTTAAATTTCAAAGATCGAAAGTGTCACAATTTTATCATAAGACAATTTTATTTATTTAATTTGATAAATTTATTTAATTATTTTATTTTCCATCGTGCTTAATTTTAAATTGGACCTCTAAGAGCTCATAATGTGTCCTAAGCCTTATTCTGATAGTCGAGGACATTACACATAAGTACATCATTATGGTTGTGGACTTCTTTACCTAGTGGGTTGTTACACGTAATTTTCGTCATCATCATGATGGTGGATAATGTACCCTTTCCCTTGCCATAATCCTTGAAATATGAAAAATCATTCTAGGAAGATGTGATTCATAAAGAAATTCCCCTTTGAAACCCTGGTTTGAGGGATTTCCACATCTTGCTCTCTAACAACATGCGACAATCTCTATTGTTGCAAGTTGCATTACTACAGAGTGTGACAGTGTCTCAAGTTTCCTTTATCTAAAGTGTGACACTGCTTGTACGAAGGGAAAAAGAGAAAGTTCAATAAGCTTCTAGAACGAAGCCCTCATGGATGGTTATCCCTTCCTACTCATTGTGAACCTCAGCCGAACTCTAAAGTCTTTGGGATCTTTTCCTATCCTTCTCCCCTTATCCTCTCATATTCTTATTACATTTGAGCTTATAAATTTACAAGCCCAATCCCATGAGGGAGAGGGGGGATCTCTTTTGATATCCAAATGCTGGAGAAATTATCTTGGTTCTATAGTGTTATGTCAAACCTTTGATAGTCATATTATTGAAACAATGCAATTTGTTGAGGCAAAGTACCATTGGGAAGAAGCCTACAACGCCAAGGCAATCGGTTGTATCTCTTTCCTTTTATCATTTAATAATACAACAAATCCATTTCTTGTTAGAAAAACAGGATCGCGGAGCAATAAAAATAAACAAGATGCAAATATAAATCACATAAACATAATAAAAGAGAGACATTAAGATAACGTGGTTCACCCAATTCGGTCTACGTCCACAGAGAAATTGCCAGTCCTTTTATTATTATACCATCCAACAAATGAAGGGATACAACCTGCAGCACATCCGGTGCAATTTCCTCTTCACTCTCTCTCAATCTCTCTTACACAATCACATAGATCTTTACAATGATACAATACATTACACAACCATATTACAATATCTTCATTTTAAAGGGAAATGCCATGGGAAAATACTATGGGCTACCCAATACCATGGGCCTATAAATTGTTGGCCAACAAAATTGCCCCCCACATCCCCCCTATGGGATGAGTGTACAATCCACCTGCATATCATATAAAACTGGGGTACAAACACGGCTGAAACAACATCTTTGAATTAAGAAGATCAAGCTCCACAACTAACATTTCTTTCCTGCAATAAATTGTTAACAGATTTGTTGCACTCTTCCTTGGATGTCTGCATTAGTCCTTTTGATTGCATTTCGCTTTTACACCTTCTTACCTTTTGTAGGTGTTCTACAAAGATCATATGTGGAATAATGGAGTGGACAGTGAAGCAAGTACAGCCTTTATATTACACAGATTAGCCTCCTACTTAATTGCATTCCTAGTGTAAGGACTTAGAGAAAGAAGTGTTTTTATGTCTGTTTTGTTCTAGTTTAAGATGTTCAGACTAGGGAGGTCAATTTGTGTCTGCATTTACATACTTATCCGTTAACAAAATTGGTGACCATACTGGGGAGAACTTAGGATTTGTTTGGTTTTTTAAATTATGTCCTCTTAGAACTCGTTACTTTTGCCTTGTTTATGTTTGAATTTGACTATTGGAGTCACTGGGCGATCGAAATCGGCTCTCAGACCCTAAGTATTCTGAGTTTTCTTATCTGTGTGGAAATCACTACTTTCTTTGGAACTCTTGATTCACCTCTCGCACTTTCCATTCAGGTACAATACAACATTGTCGCACCTGGATTTTGTTCTACATACGACACTCAAGCTTTCCGCACTAGTGTTTGCTTGAAACCTAAGACACTATGTGAAATTTAAGTTTTTTTTATTCGTTTTCTACTCAGATCTCTGATTGGATTGGTTCTTGGGTTTTCTACTGCTTGTAATAGTTTTTTTCCACTCTGGAACTAGTTTTTGCCTATTGATCCCACTTGTTTTTTAAACTGTCTTGATTCTTGTTCAAGTTCATAAATCTTATTACCCTTTGTTGGATTCCTTCTTACCATTGGCATTTGGAGTCATTAGTATACATTTCAAAAGGATTGATTTGTTGGATTTCTTTGGTAGGATTTAAAAAATTTGGGTCATCCTTATATTTTTTAGTCTCATTTTCTTGGGTGTTTCTTTGTTTTCTTTACCTCTTTACTTATTGGTTGATTGCAGAAGTAGATTGATCTTTTTACTTCCATATCGATTCAAAGGAAATCCGTCTCTTTGTTGGAATATTCTAACCATCTCATCTTGGTTTTGCATGCATGCATGCATTCGATGCAGCACTCCATGCACCCTCATGCATGATTTTAGGATTTAGCACAATCAGTTCCATGATTTAGGGTGCCGACTCCCCTTGATTGACTAGTTAACTGGCTGTTACACCCAGTTTCACTACCACTTAGTGTAGGAGTGCCTATTTTGACCACTACAAGTCAGTATTTCACCCCCTTGGAGTCTCATTTCCTAATTTCTAGCTCCAATTACTCAGTCATGTGCCAATCCACCCCAATTGACTAGTCATCCATCATCAGTGTCCACTAGACCTCACTGGAAGATTGTTTCAATGCAAACTATGTCTGCCACATGTGTGGATTCCAACTACCTCTTTGGGCTAACGAAATTCTCCTTTGGAGATGTATTATTTATGTACAAATTCTACTAAATAATAGTGGTAATGGATGTTTTTCCAATTTTTCTTCATTCTCTTGTGTTGTAACACAATTTTTCCTTCTCTATTTTTCCTGCTCAATTATTTTGATCTCTGCTAGACTTAGTGTGAATTTTATCTTTGTCTCTACATCTATATGAAAATTTCACAAAATCTCACATGGTATTAGATCTTTGCTAAGCAAAGTAATCTTCTGGGGAGTTTTTTCAAGTTTTTTTGTTCAAGTATTCTACAACAGCTTCCATGAATTTGAAAGCAATTCCTCCTCTCTCTCCATTCAACTATGATGAGTGGAAACCAAAGATGATAGCACATTTGAAGAGACAAGGTATTTTTGATATGTGTATTGGTGTTATGAGTGATTTTGCTTCCTATGAAGAGGAGAATGATCGGATAAATGAATGTGACAAAGCCTTTGGAGCAATGTGTATTGCTATGTCTCCTAGTATGCACTACCTCATGGAAACTACTAAATATCCAAGTGATCTATGGGCCCAATTGGACAAAGCATTTGGAAAGCAGAATGAAGAGATTGGTGCAAATCATTTGGAGAACAATCCTAGTGATACCTTCTTAAGTGTTTTCTCCAATTATGTCTCGGCCTCAATCATCTCTCATGATGAAGTTGTTCAAGATGAAGAAAAAGTTGTAGATTCAACACAGAAAGTTAATGTTGAAGAGATTCCTTCCTCTGTTGCTCTAGAAGTTGAAGACAGTTTTGAATTGTCCCCTTCCCATGTAGCTGATGCAGATGAAAGTGATACAACTAATGAAGATGATCCTTTTGGAGATATTATCCATTCCTCACTCATGTTCTCAATATATTCTATTTCAAATTCTAAGCAAGATAAGCCAGTTCATGCTCTATAATTTGAAGAGGTTCTTAAATTATCTCTTTCACATGAGTCTATTGATGTGCAGAATTATGAACTACTGAATGTTTTGGAGGTTAAATCATAGTTTGGAGGTGATGCATCCACCCTCCTTTATCACATTATTCCTATGAACTTATATTTCATCATTGGCACATGTTCTCAGAGTTTCACTGAAGATGGAGGACACTACCATTCTCTTGGGTTCAAGTCTCAAGCATATTTTGGTGATTTTGGTTGTAATCTCACCCCTTCTGGTTCAAATGAGATATCATAGAACCATCTACACATTCCCGGAGTTGATCCTACCTTAGTTGGTTCGAATTACAAGTTCTAGGATGATATTCATATTTTTGTTTTTTTTCTCGCCGTGTTTGTTCTGAAGAGCAAGTTCAGAAAGCCTCTAGATTCGCTTGCATCCACTGAAGGAGAATTCAAGCACATGTTTTTGGAGCATGATCCACTTCTTCCAAAAAGGAAGATACCTCCAAACATTGAATCAAGCATCACACCTACTTGAGTCTTGAGTAGCAATTTTTGGTGTGTTTCATGTTCATCTTGAGGGGGGGTTTTGTTCCCACGGGGTTTTCCCTCTTTCCTTACTTAAATGGACTGATAAATTTGTAAAGGGTGACCTTTGGTCTCAGTTACCAGGGCCCTATTTCTGATATTTCATCACATAGTCAGGATTAAGGGGGGGTTTTGGAATATTCTAACCATATCATATTGGTTTTGCATGCTTTGAATTCATTTCTCATGCATGCATGCATTCCATGCAGCACTCCATGCATCCATGCATTGGTAGTTGAGTCTCCTAGAACCTAGTCCTTAATTTAGGCCCCCTAGAGCTTAAATTTGGTCATCATTAGACCTCTTATCCACTCAAAGCACTTTGTTTACATCACTAAAGTACAAAGGTGCCCTCATGCATGATTTTAGGAGTTAGCACAGTCAGCTCCATGATTTTGGGTGCCTTGTCCCCTGATTGACTATTTAACTTATTGTTACACCTTGTTTCACTACCACTTAGTGTAGGAGTGCCTATTTTGACCACTACAAGTCATTATTTCGCCCCCTTGGAGTCGCATTCCCTAATTTCTAGCCCCAATGACTCATTCATGTGCCAATCCACCGCAGTTGACTAGTCATTCATCATTGATGGCCACTAGACCTTATCGGGAGATGGTTTCAATGCAAACTATGCCTACCACATGTGTGGATTCCAACTACCTATTTGGGCTCACGAATTTCTCATTTGGAGATGTATTATTTATGTACACATTCTACTAAATAATAGAGGTCATGGATGTTTTTCCAATTGTTCTTCATTCTCTTGTGTTGTAACACAGTTTTTCCTTCTCTATTTTTCCTGCTCAATTATTTTGATCTCTGCTAGACTTAGTGTGAATTTTATCTTTGTCTCTAGATATATGTGAGAACTTCACAAAATCTCACACTCTTTAGTCTCTTTTCTAGATTGAAAATACTTGAAAACAAAAACATAAATATTATTCTTTTGCATTAATTTGATCAAAGTAATTTTTGGGTCTTATATTCATATAAATGAGAAAATATTCTTCAAATTTTATATGAATTTGAGTCATAAAAGGATCATTGAGTTCTTTGTCTTTGTCTTGCTTTTGCTTGGAAGCATCATTAGAGTCTTTCTCTTCGAAATATTAGAGGTGTCTTTTTCAAATTTGAAAAGATAGGAAACAAGTTAGAGGTTCTTGCATCTTAGTGTAAAAATTGAAAGGATCTCTTTTGTCACTTTAGAATTAGCTTGGTGCATGGTTTGGAAAGTTCGGATTTTTCATCTTTCATCAAAAGGAAAAGTAAAAAGATTGCATTGCATTTTGAAAAGGAAAATATAGTTCTCTCTCGCATAGTTAGATTTTCATCAAAAGAAGAGACTTACATACTCATTCATTATTGCATGGGTTTGAGTCGAGTCTACATTCCATCAATTTCACTACCATTTACCTTGTGAGTAACAACAATCCCCTAAAATTAACACTTAACTAAACACACATTAACCTCGCTTGAGGAAATAAAAAGAATTGTGTAGTTAGGGAGGACATTGAGCATATACATCCAAATAAATCCCCATTGTCACTTTACATATGAAACATAGAATTTGTCCTCATAGGAAACCCAAATCCTCTAGAACCTCAATTTCTAAAGCAATTAAAACTTTTTTCTAAAACCTCAACAAGCTTCCTTACAAATTGAAATTACAATTGCCAAAATTAAATTCTCAGCTACCAAAACAAGTTAATCAGACAAACAAATGGTTTATAAAATTAGTGGAGTTCAGCAGCAAATGCCATGTAGGGTTGAATATATACCATTGGATTCGAATCAATTCAGATCCAACTACATATGCATATAATGAACCCCGGGGAACATTTAATGCTCTGTGGCTTGGTGCTTATTAATCACGGACTAAGGTCAATACAAGTA
Organism: Larix kaempferi; assembly: GCA_027924585.1. Taxonomy (NCBI): domain Eukaryota; kingdom Viridiplantae; phylum Streptophyta; class Pinopsida; order Pinales; family Pinaceae; genus Larix; species Larix kaempferi. Next base: position 15,249,977 of record BSBM01000067.1, read on the forward strand.
GTGAATGCCACTTTAGGAAGCGCATATACAAGTCAATAACCAAAGCATTCATGTCTGAAAAGTATAGATTCGAGCAGACTAGTACAAACTATTCTTGAAAAAGTGACATGCCAGTTACTTCTATAGAAAAACAGCATGCTGTTAAATTTATTACATTAGAAATTGACCACAGTTTATGAAGCAAAATGTTAATGAAATAATTATTGACATTGCTATATATGAGCGATAGATATGCAGAGACAGATTCCTAAGAAGCTGAGTACATTGCATCACAACTTTAAATTTTATGATTTGTTGGTAGGCATAATTTGTTTAGGTGTAAGTAGAGGGATCAAAACAGGTAAAAAATTGCTTCTCTTTAGTCCAAGGATCTTCCATACAAATTACAATTGCCAAAATTAATTTCTCAGCTACCAAAGAAGGTTAATTTAACCGGCAGGATGAATTAAATGTGTCTGCCAATAATTAGAACACAGTTTAATGGGGCCTGCTGGAGGAATTAAATGTGTCTGCTAACAATTAGAACACTGAACCTTCGCATAGTTGTTAGCAATAGTAATTACTTCTGTTAGATTAGCTTTTACTTTAGTTCCTATTTAGAAGTTCAGTTAATAAAACATGCAACAACATGCTTTGCATGCATGCAAAATCTAGGTTAGACTTTTTAGGGTTTCCATAAGTGTTTAACTACACATTCAGATTTGGTTTGTAATTAATTAGTTGATCTTCCGTTTATCAATAAAGATTGAAGATACATAGCTCATTCTGCATAATCTTTCTATTTATTTATGCCTCCATCCTTCAGTTTGGTATCAAAGCTTGGAAGAAGATCGATTGATCGGAGCAAGGAGAATCCATAGCTTCAAAGATTGTTTGAAAAAAAAAGTGCAAAAATTTTCGTGCCCCTCTCCTGCATGAAGGCGCGAAAATATTTGGCAAAATTTCGAAATAAAAAAAGGTGAAAATTTTCGTGGCCTCACTATAGGCGCGAAAAAATTTCAAAGGAAATTTTCACGGCCTCACTATAGCCCAAAGCACGAAAATATACTATTTTCGCGTTCCAACCTTCATTAGGACCACAAAAATAATTCCACGAGAAGAAAAAAAACTTGTTTTCATGAGTTAAGTTTTTTTTGTTTTTACTTCAAGAATTTTTTTTAAGTAAAAAAAAGGGTGGGGTTTTTACAAGAGTAGAAGAGATTTTTTTTACAAAAGTCCTTTTTATTTTTTTAAGAAAGTGAAGAGGAGTCATTATTAAAAATAAAGGAAGGATATTTTTTTTTTAAATCCAGTGAAAGACTCTACAGCGTCTATGGCTTCTAGCAGAAGAAATCAGTCTCAGATTTCTCCTCTTACGGGGAAAAAGGACTATGATGTGTGGGCTACAAGTATGGCATTTTATCTCAGATCAAAAGATGTATGGGAATATGTCGTGAATGGCTATTCTGAACCAGCAGATGATGCATCCTATCAAGCCCTGACAAACGGTGAAAATGATGCTCTAAGAATTCACAAGAAGAAGGATGCAAAGGCATTGCATCACATAATGAACGCTTTGGATAATAGCATATTTCCAAAGATATCATCTTTATTGCATGCCAAAGCAGCATGGGAAACTTTGGCGACCATTTATCAGGGTGCTGGTAAGGTACAAATAGCTACAGTCCAAAACCTAAGAAGAGATTTTGAAGATCTACAGCTATAGTGAGGAGATGGGCACTACCAACTGGGTGGAGTTGACAGGTAAACACATTGATCATATTGCATCTAGTTACTGCAAAAGAAATAGATTGGGATTGAAAGACATACCTCTTTTCGACGGTTGATCCTAGCTTTCGCTTGGTCTTTCACTTGATCTCCCGCTTGATCTTCTGCTTGACGAACCTGCAATACAAAAGATACATTCCTCAGCGTATCTTGACCATATAACGTATGATGAAATTATAAAGCAATTTAACATCATCTATAATCAAGAAATTAAGCCAAATAGACATGCAATCCAATAGATATCTGATTTGGGACAGGAAGGGTGTTTCGACCTTTTTATTGTCAAAGAAACATGAAATCAGTACAATATGCCTGACGTGTAGAGATGTTTCTGCAACCGGATCCTAGGCTCCTGCTCTTCACTTTCACTTGGAACTTTCCTCTAGCATAACAGTGCTTGAAGCAATCTTTCCTCTAGCCTTCTCTCAAGATTTCATGAGCATTATGATTCGATTGAGTATAATGAGTAACCCCTCTCATGGATCCTCCTTGTATTTATAGGACAAGGTAGGCAGTTTAGATCGAGAGGTGGTTGGATTGGGAGGTTGGGGAAGTTGCAGAACCAACTCCAACTAATGCCAATCCATCAAATTAATATATTTTTTATTTCATCTTAAGATGTATGCGGATTTCATACAACAAGAGTAACGTACAGCAAGCAACTTATGTGCTTTACAACATGCGTTTACAACTTTTTGGGAGTTGGTTGTCCTTGAGGAGAGTAGCATATTTCTCAAGGTGTGTACGCTAGTCTATAGTGCAGAGAGGGGCGTACATGTGGCAAAAGCAAGAGAAACTGCAATCTTTTCAGGTTAGGAGTGTATTTCTAGCAGCAAATCATCTGAGGCAATCTAGCTCTTCCATCCTTTATGTCCTTTTGTGTGATCTACAAGGCAAGGTGATCACGGGACAGATAAGTGCAGATTTGACCTATAACAAATGCCCCCTAATGTGTGAGTTCATAGGGAAACAATGGCCGAAATACATTATAATTCCAAGTCAAAGGAGGAGCAAGAAACCGCTGAACCAAGTCACAAAAACACCTCAAACAACGATCAAGGTCAGCGAGCAATTACAATCTTGATATCATATAGATGTGTAACATGATCTTCGATACATAACTAGGAGATGTAAATATAGAGCATGGCCATTGAAATACAAGCATGGATCCATGTCAACAGAGAGATCATAGCCATAACAACAAGCTAGATCTATGTCTCATGAAGAGCCAAAATGGGTGAGGCTAAGTCTTGCGCATCTTGGGGGATAACATAAATATGGTGATGCTATCATAGTCCCAAAGTCTTCATCCAAAACAACCCAAGGTACAAACCCTAACCATGCGAATAAATGAGCTGAAGTCGAACATGGGGGGTATCATTTGATTACCGGTCATTAATATATATTGTTAACAAACGCGAGGACTTCCATCGATAATGATAATGGGGTCCAAGGTACCTAGTATGATCCAAACAAGTGTGAATAAGAGGAATTGAAGTCGAACACTTGAGGAACCTATCAAATAAGAGACATTAATGTATTCCCATTTATTCAACAGCGAGGTAAACTGCCACTGATGACTGCAATCCCCAAGGTACTAACTGAAACTCTAAACTTCATTCCCAGAGCATAATGAGATAAAGTCGATGGGAATAAGCCCGCTGGAAGGGAGGCATTAATGCATCCTCCAACATCCATCACGAAGAACACTCACAGGTATGAGCTGATATGGAGTAGGACGAGTAACAAGATGAAACAAACTAACACCAAGATGACCAACACATGAAGTCAAGGTAAACTGCAGAATGGCTGACACAGGCTGTATCCTTGAACAGTGAGCACGACATGAAGTGACTTAGGCAGTTTTTAACATGAAGGGGAAAATGATATAAGTCTGCGATGTAGGAGACATAACAGACCCTCCATATGATTGGAAGAATAACCAACCGGGGTAGTTGACAACTCGGATATCAGGTTCACCCCAAGGCCAAAAACTAGAACCCAACTGACATGAGAGACTCAAGTAGGTGTTGTGTTCAAGGACATGACTGACTTAACTGCCTTTGAAACAGAAAAAGATGTGATATACCCTTCTTATCCCTTATTCTTTTTGGTAAAATAATGTTCTTCTTGTTGTTTTAATGAGTCCAAGAAAAATAGAAAACTCAATAGGTCCAACCATGTAAAGAGTTTAACGAGCCCATGGGAGGAAGACTCAGGGCCTTCTTCATTTTTTACAGAGTTCGAAGAAGAGATAGAAGAATACTCTATAGTACTGATCTCTGGATTTTAATATCGAGCCGAGATTTGTTCTTGCTCGCCGGTGTTTTCAATTTTAAGGAGTTTGAAAAACTTAAACAATAACTCCATACACCTATTCATGGATTTTAATATCGAGCCCAAGTAGGTTAATGCTCGCCAGTGTTTTCCTGTTTATAGAGTCTGAAAAACTTAAATAATCCTCTATTTACCCTCTCGTGGATTTCACATCAAGCCTGAGTAGGTGAGTGCTCACTTGGTGTTTTCATGTTTCGAGAGCCTGAAAACCCTAAAGAAGGCTCCAAAAGGTCCTTTTTTCGTACAATTAGTCCCCTCCCCCAAAAAAATATAAAACAATGAGAGAAGAACTCTTCTAGCCACGGATGACTAGAGTATTCATTTTTCGTAAGTGATCCACAAAGGTCCAGAAAATGGGTAAACTTATACCTAAGTGGATGTCGCTTCAAATCCTTTAACGAGTCTGAAAGGACAACTATACTCGGCAATCTTGTCATATTTAAAAAGTCAAACAAGAGCGTGAAATAACTCTATAAAGATCTTTTTTTGTGAAGTTTTAACGAGCCCGAAAAAGTAAACTCGTGACCTCCTTACTATTTTTAACGAGCTCAAAGGAGACAGAAAAATGTTCATTTAACTTCCTTACTGTTTTTAACGAGCTCGAAGTGAAGATGGAAGAAATGCTCGTAGCTTCCTTACTGTTTTTAATGAGCTTGAAGTGAAGATGGAAGAAATGCACGTAGCTTCCTTACTGCTTTTAACAAGCTCGAAGTGAAGGTGGAAGAATGCTCGTAACTTCCTTACTATTTTTAACGAGCTTGAAGTGAAGGTGGAAGAATGCTCGTTTGTGGATCAATGTCCAAATGAATGACAGATTGCATTATAGACTCTAGAAAAACTTCATCAGAGGGAAGTATATTATCCCATATGGAACACATATCTAAACATTCAGATGGAGTCATCACCTGGTCAATTGCTGAGACCCAGTCCCAAGAAGGTAAGCATGAATTTAGAGGCTTTTTCTTAGTAGCAATTGGACTCAAGGAACAATATTCCACATAATTTGATTGTGACATGGTAGTTCCTACTGACGAGGGACATACTTGGTCTATGGTTGGGTAATAAGAGGGATCAACAAATATAAGTTGATCGATAGTGACAATGCTTTTGTTGTGAGGAAAATGCATCACACGAAAGAGCGTAGACACCATGGCCTACATAGCATATACGTAATCACGCCCGATGATCATATCAAAATACATAGGGTCCTTTAAAACCATAAAATCAACTAAGACTGTTTTTCCACCCAAAGTAACAAGTACTTGAGGGAGGAATCCCAACGGTTCACTAGGTCTTCTGTCGAAGGTCAACGTCCAATTAACGACTGTAACAAGGTTAGGGAAACCTAAATCTCTCAAAGCATAAGGGGATAAGATACTAACAGAGGCTCCTTCATCTACAATACATCGGTGGACCACATGGTTTCCGATATCAACCTTTATCTGGAAAGGTGAAGAAGAAGGAAGGCGAGGCCCAGTTAGACTATTCCAATCAAAGGAAATGATCCCAGAGCTTGGTAGGGGTTCACTTGACATAGAGGAAGTGCCCCCAATTTCAGAGACATCCAAACTAGTAATGTAGAAGAATTCAGGGACAGATGCATCAATAGCCAAAGGATTGATGGGATCGATCGAAGATTGTATCGATTCGATTGCTTCACTCTCCAAAGGAAGAGTGGGGTTGACCAAAGATTGCATTGGTTCAACCACTTCATCAACCAAAGGTGGATCAGGTTGTTGGGAATCTATAGACAATTTAGGATCAAAGGATCCTTCAGACATGGACCACACTCTCTGCACCTCTGGAATAGCAGGGCACCGGTGAGTAAGGTGCTCTCCCTTACAAAGTTTACAAGGGAACTTTGGCTTTTGTCCTATAATCTTAGACTCCTTTACGACAATAGTACTCTCATCATGACTAGCATTGGATGATAGCATGACCCCATCATAACTTGCATTGGCTGGTTGCTCAGAAACAAAATACTTTTGAACTATTGACCACACACTTTGCACTTCTAGAAGTACAAGGCACAAATAGGTCAGGTGGTCTCCCTCACAAAAATTACAAGGGAACTTAAGCTTTTGTTTATTAGGTTTGTCGACAATGTCGACTTTCTCAGCATGACTTGCAGTGGTTGATTCAGTGTCTCCAGTATGACTCACAGTAACTGGTGACTTGTCATCAATATGACCAGCAGTGATCAATGACGTGTCCTCAACATGAGAAACAGTGGTTGAAGACATACTTTTAGTATGATTAGCGGTGACTGAAATTTTCCTCCCAGCATGACCTCCAAAGGCTGGGTAGGTGCCCCCAGCATGACCTCCAGATGCTGGGTGACAAGGTTTAGTATGATTTCTAGTGACTGAATGAGTTCTCCCAACATGACCACCAGAGGTTGGGTAGGTTCCCCCAGCATGACCTTCAGAGGCTGGGTGGCGAGGTTCAGTATGATTTCCAGTGACTGAAATTTTTCCCCCAACATGACCTCCATAGGTTGGGTGGGTGCCCCCAGCATGACTTCCAAAGGTTGGGTGGCTGCCCCCTTTCTTTGGCATATTCTTCGTATTCTTCCTCCTGTTGATGTATATGTAACTTCGGAATGTATTTCACATATATGTATATTGTATTCCTATAGAGATGGTATTATTCCTCTATAAGGAAGTGTCGTAACTTATACTTGATGGGTTATTAGACCACCTTGTTTGGGTTCGGCCCTATATAAGTCATGTGGGTCAAAGGGTTATTAGACCACCCTATTGGGGGTCAGCCCACTCAGCATTATGTTATGTGGTAAAGTTTGAGCCTACATGAGTTAGGTAAAAAGGCAAGTCAAGTCAAGTATAAATAGAGTGCGGGAGGCACTCTATTTGCTCACTCACTTCTCACACATGCACTCAAGGAGGAGTGGCGCACTTATGGAGGAGGAGGATCTGCTGCTAGGTTATGGATATCTCTTTTGGTTGGTTGTATCATTGCTCTATCTATCTCTGAGAAAGTTATTGGGGTTTTTCACCTTTATGGTTTTCCCCAAGTAAATCTTTGTGTCTCTTGTGTGCTTGCATTATTGTCTCCATGATTGATATGTTGTAGATATGCTGTACATCTTGTTCTCTCAGTTAAGATCCTAGATCATATTGAAGTAAATTCAGAAAATTTAACACCTCCGTCTATTCCTTTTAGACTGATGGTTACTTGTATTACTACTTTCACCACATGAGGTAGAAGGAGGAGGAGAAGATGTTACTGGTGAAGCAGGCATAGGGTTATGCTACTCTTGATGTGAAGTGCTTACTTGAGAAGAATCATGAGCATGCAAGGCATTCGGAGTGGAAAACAACCAAACTGGTAGCCCTATAGTGAATCCCGGAAGATTCAAGGCAGCCATTAAGGGAGTACCAATGCTCCCAATGAATGGAAAAGCAGAAGGAGCCCCTTCAGCAACAGTCCCTTGATCGGTGCTCACTGGAATGCTATCCATAGTTTTCGACTCAACAGGGCCAGAAATATCTAATGCCAACTAGAAACAAACGGCACAAAGAGCACACCACTAAAAAAGGTCCTAGGTAATCAAACCAGGCAAACAATGGAAAATACTCTCGGAAGCAAGTCTGGGATGATCAGGGCCCAGAACAGACTAACAGAGTATCGATGGTCAATTACGTGGCGTCCTCCGAAGGTCCACTGGGTGCAGGTGCTTGAATCACCAAACTGCCTTCCCGGGATTACATCCAAAGGGTTACCTTCCACATTTGTCCGAGATGAAGTGGGAATAACCGCCCACTCTACCTGTGTAGAATCCTAAAGGTATGATACTAAGGCTACCATCAATACGAAATATCTTGGGGGGAAAGTCGTCATCCTAGTTGAAACGCATGGGCAGGGTAACAAAGCCCGAAGTCCGAAAAGACCCCCGTATGCGAGTCAACTCTGATTTATGGTCAAAAGGAAAGTGAGGGAATATCCTCAACAAATCCAATCTCCCACGGCCTCGTGCTTAGCTCTGGTTTAAGTAGAGTTTCCCAGGACTATTTGATATAGATGGATTTACCTAAATGAAAGTCGTACTATGATTGTTGAGTAATGAAGCCAATTCCGAGCGGTTTAAGGTGATTTAAGCTCGAAACTCTAGCCTAAGCTAGTTGATGACGTGTATACCTAAAAAGAAAAATGTTGCTAATAAATTTTATTAATGGTTTTTTTAAGGGCTACTTGTTACTCAAGGATTGTAGTGCGGTGTGTGGAATGGTTTGTATGAAAGTAAAGTGCATGTAAAGCAAAGCTTTCAAATTCACAAAAAAAATTTCTCTTTTCTGTTTGTATTCTTTCAAAAATTGAAAACTAGGCAATCCTAAAATCAAAATCTTTTTGTATTTTTCTTTTAATATTTCAAAGAAAACTATGCTACCTCGAAATAAAGCAAGACCTTACTACTAAGCTATTTGAACAAATTTTTTGCCTTTTCTGATAAATATAAAAGAACGAGAACTTTGTACAAAAGCAAGCAAGATCTAAATGTAAAGCGTGTGTAAGACAAACATCAAAATGGTTCAAAGCAAATGAATCAAGAGACTCGATGAAAACTTGACTTACCAAGTTTTTGCTAAAGAAAAACTTGAGGCTTGGAAACGAAGCGAAAAAGAAACAAGGAAAAGAGATACTTGTGATGGAAAGGGAGACCTAAACAGGTTGCTCCTAAGTATAAAAACCCTAAGAAAACACTAAGCCAGGCAAAAAGTAAGCAAGCGAACCAATGATGAATTTAACAACACACAGACTCAACAGAAAGAAAACTAGGAGGCTTTGACTCACTTGAACTGAACTGATAAAACAATCAGCAAGTATCTGAACCAAGCAACCTTTCAGAAGCAACCCTAAGGAGTCAAACTTGACAGTCAAACCCTAATGGACAGGATAAGACAAAGAGAATGTTAGGAACCCATGTCTTTACTTTGTTAGTATATTGTTGTTGGACGCATATGCTTTGTAAGTCGTCCCGTAGTATTTGTTGATCAATAGTTTGTGTTATTGTTGTTGGCGCATATGCTTTGTAAGTCGCCCATAGTATTGTTGACCCATAGTTTGTAGTAGCCCATGGTTTTGACCCATAGTATTGGCGCCTAGACTTAGTATATAAGTGTGTGTTGAGACCTATGAAGGCATGGTGAAGTTATTTGTATTGAGCTTTCTCAAAGGAGGTTTCCCCCTCGAAGTGGCCTGTGATCAATATAAAAGTGATTCTGAGTTCTGTCATTTCTGCTATTTCGCATATTTTTATTAATTAATTGTTGCAGGTGCTTCACATCTAGTATCAAAGCACTTTCTTGGGCTCCCAAGGTGAAATTTCTGCAAAAAAAAAAAATCGCATTTGTTGCAGGTTCGGATTGGGAATAATCCCTATCCGCTTAACTGTGGGAAGTACTTGGGCATAAGCCCTAAAACTCATTGTGAGGAGTACCACAGGAACCCCGAAGTAGCTGGCCCATTGAGAGGGCCTGCCAGCGAAAAGGGCAACAACCCCTACCTGATTGACTAGTTCCCACCCGTGAGGTAAACCAAGAGCTGTCGTTTGTGGCAAAGCGGTTATCAGTTTTACCTAAGACGTGGAGTGAGGGGTACTGCCGCAATATGCAAGCCGTCAGACAGCATTGGTGGCTGAGTGAAACCCATGAACTATTAGGAAGCCGCACATACCTGGGGTCCATATCTATTTTCAACTGAACTGTTGTCGATCACTACTGCGTCGTTTCAGATCCAGCCGTTCAGATCCATTCTGAAAGTTGTTCCAGATCCAGCCGTTTTCAATCCATTCGGCGTCGTTTCAGATCCATCTATTTTCGCTCACTTCTGGGCCGTTGCAGATCTATCTATTTCAAATCCTTTCCGCACCATAGCCGCTCCAGTCTGGAAAAAAAAATTAAAAATTTAAAAAAAAAAAAATCTCCATATCTCCCTTATTTTCACTCTGTTTTCCTTGAAATTTTCAGGGAACCCCTGTCATCCCATTCTGCATATTTCATTCCTGAAGATTCTATCCCCAATTCCACTTCCCAAAGCCCGAAATCTCACATTTGTCTATTTTTAGGGTTTGCCATAACTTCCTCAGATCTCACCCAATCACCTTCAAATTTTACCACAGAGTTCCTTTCTGAATTCTGCTTCTTTGACCCCCTCTGCCAAATTTTTCCATTCTTTCACCCCGCTTCTGAAATCCTCATTTTTTGCTTCCCTGTCTATTCAACAGTGTTCAAAACCTAGTCAAACCCCAATTACCCTTCACAATTTTTCCCAAATCCAAATCTTCCTTTACTAAAGCAGTTTCTGTTTTTGTTTTCCTACCCAGTCAACCAAAAAAAAAAAAAAAAACTCCTGGTTATGGTTGTCACCCGTGCAGGAGCAAAAACCATGGAAAAAGCACTTGCAGCCATCCAAGCCAAACTCTAAGATCTGGATAAAAAATTTCTCGGCCTCCATCTTGAACATTCAGCTATGAACAACAAACAGCAATCCGAGTCTTCATCAGACAATGGGTTCTCTTCTTCCAGCAATTTCGGTGGTCCGAAGCTTGATTTTCCTCGCTTCAATGGTACTGATCCAACAAGATGGATCTATCGTGCAGAACAATATTTCAGTCTGCATAATACTTTTGATGCCAACAAAGTTCCGCTTGCATCCTTTCATTTGGAACAGGAAACTCTTCAATGGTACCGCTGGTACATCAAGGCTCATAAAGAGCCAAAATGGCCAGACTTTTGCCAGCTCCTTTTGCAACGATTTGGTCCTAGTGCTTTTGATGACTTCATAGGAGCCCTCACTAAACTTTGCCAAATTGGCACTGTGAGAGAGTATCAAACCGAATTTGAGAAACTAGCCAACCACACTGAAGGATTATCTTATGACTTTTACCGGAGTTGTTTTATCAGTGGTCTAAAGGATGCCATTCGCTCTGAGATCAAAATGTTCTGTCCCAACACAATGATGGAAGCCCTAGGGTTGGCTAAGTTGGAAAAAGATAAGATTGCAGCCCAACAACGCTCCAAGCCCACTTTTGTTCCCTTCCGAAATATGGATTCTCAACGACCACCTATACCACAGGCTCCTCGACCAACTCCTATCAAGCGTTTGTCTAAAACAGAGATGCAAGCACGCAGAGAAAAGGGGCTTTGCTATAATTGTGATGAGAAATTCACTCGAGGACATATATGTTTTCAGCAAAAGCTCTATCTCTTGGATGTGGATTCTCCGCCTACCTCTGAAATTGGTGACGAAGATCCAGAAACAATGGATGCTCAGGTCGACATTCAGGAACCGCCTATTGACCCTCCGTCTCAGGATGACCAGCCAGAGATATCTCTCCATGCTTTAACTGGAATCACCACCCCCCAAATAATGCGGGTCAGGGGTTACTTCAAGAAGCTTCCTCTTACAATACTCATTGATTCTGGTAGCACTCATAATTTCATTGACCCTCGGATCGCCAAACAAGCTGATTGTTTTATCCATCCTTGCTCCAACTTTGAAGTCATGGTTGTCAATGGGGGCACCTTACCTTGCAAAGGGAAGTGTCAAAATGTGCGTATCTCTATGGGAGATTATACCTTGCGCTCTGACATGTTTGCCTTGACCTTAGGCGGATGTGATGTGGTTTTGGGCGCTCAATGGCTACGCACACTTGGCCCTATCTTATGGAATTTTGCTGAAATTTGGATGCGGTTTTCCCTCAATGGATAAAAACACACATTGACAGGATTACAACCAGGGTCTCTCAGGATCATCAGTTCACATCGCATGGAAAAAATACTCAAGAATAATTCACATGGTGTCATCGCTCAGATCCATTCCATTCAGATGCAACCATTAGCGGTCTCCAGTACTCCTTTGGATCTACAACAAATTCCGGATCGATATACAGGTGTCTTTGCTGAACCAGTGGGATTGCCACCTTCAAGGCTAGAAGACCATCATATTCAGCTCCTTCCTGGTAGTGTTCCTCCCAACATCAGGCCCTATCGCTACCCATTTCACCAAAAAACGGAGATTGAAATGCTCGTTCGGGACATATTGAAGCAAGGTATTATTCGCCCAAGCACTAGTTCCTTTTCTTCTCTAGTTCTTCTTGTCTGCAAAAAAGATGGGTCATGGTGCCTCTGCATTGAATTCTGCGCACTTAATCACCTCACCATCAAGGATAAGTTTCCAATTCCTGTTTTTGATGAGCTTCATGGGGCTCAATTTTTCTCCAAGTTGGATCTTCGTTCTGGGTATCATCAAATTCGGGTTCATGAGGATGATATCCCTAAAATAGCTTTCCGCACACATGATGGCCATTATGAGTTTTTGGTCATGCCCTTTGGCCTCACTAATGCTCCTTCCACATTCCAGGCCTTAATGAATAAAATATTTTGACCCTACTTGTGGAAATTCATTCTGGTATTTTTTGATGATATCCTCATCTACAGTAAAACATGGGATGAACATCTCCAGCATCTGGATCTTGTCATGCAACTTTTCTCTGACCATCATCTCCACGCCAAGCAGTCTAAATGTGTTTTTGGACAGAAGGAAGTTGAGTATCTCGGGCACATTATCTCAGCACAAGGGGTTCGCATGGATCCTTCCAAAATCGATGCCATGAACAATTGGCTGCATCCTCAGACACTCAAGAGCCTTCGTGGTTTTTTGGGGTTGACTGGCTACTACCGCAAGTTTTTCAAGGATTATGGGAAGATTACAGCTCCATTAACTGCTTTATTGAAAAAGGATGCTTTTACATGGACACATGCTGCTCAGTGTGCATTTGACAAACTAAAACAAGCTATGTGTACTACACCTATTCTAGCTATGCCCGATTTTTCCAAGCCCTTCACTATTGAGAGTGATGCTTGCGGTAATGGACTTGGTGTTGTTCTCCTTCAAGATGAACACCCCATTGCGTTTACCAGCAAAGCCCTTTCAGGTAAGAATTTAGTTGCCTCTACATATGAGAAGGAAATGATGGCTATTTTGTATGCAATACAGAAGTGGCGACCATACCTATTAGGGAATCATTTCTGCATCAAGACTAATCACCAGAGTCTGAAATATTTCTTGGAACAGCGTGTCTCCTCCCCAACACAACAGAAATGGGTTAGCAAACTCATGAGTTATGACTATGAGATCACTTACAAGAAGAGTAAAGACAATATTGTGGCAGATGCTCTTTCTCACACATTTGATGCCCAAGGTTCTCTTTCAGCTATTTCTATGCCTGTTCCAACTTGGTTGCAATCCGTTCAACAGGGTTATGTCAATGAATCTTCCTTATCTCAAATCATCCAACGCTTAACCAACAACCCTTATGCTGTACCACATTACTCTTGGGATGGTGCTTCTCTGAGATACAAGGGTCGTTTGGTGCTTCCCCAGAGCACAGATCTTCAACAGGCTGTCTTCTATGAACTCCATGCTTCTCCATCGGCAGGGCACTCTAGGTTCCTCAAAACGTATGAACGGGAACGACGTAACTTCTTTTGGCAGGGCATGAAAAGGACAATTCAACAGATGATGGTTGAATGTGATACCTGCCAGCGCAATAAGGGTGAAACAACACTCCTTCCAGGATTGCTCGAACCCTTGCCCATACCTACACGGATTTGGAAAGATATTTCTATGGATTTCATTGAAGGGATCCATGAATCTGGCAGGAAGACAGTGATTCTTGTTGTGGTTGATCGCCTCTCCAAATATAGTCATTTTTGTGCTCTCAGCCATCCCTATACATCCTCCTCAGTCGCTCAAATTTTCCTGGACCAGATCTTTCGTCTCCATGGCATCCCTTCTTCCATTATCTCAGATCATGATGTGACTTTCACCAGTCATTTTTGGACAGAACTATTTCGTCACACTGGCACCAAACTGAATATGAGTTTAGGGTATCACCCACAAACAGATGGTCAGACTGAAATTATCAATAAATGCTTGGAACCTTATCTTCGTTGCTTCACCTCTGAACAACAACATCAATGGGCAAAGTGGCTCCCTCTCGCTGAATGGTGGTACAATACCTCTAACCACACTGCCTCTAAAATGACCCCATATGAAGAAGTCTATGGTCAGACACCTCCAGTTCTTCTTCCATACACCCCCAACAATTCACCAGTTCATGAAGTTGACACGGTCCTTCGAAACCGCGATCAGATTCTTTGCATTTTGTGGGACAATCTTCACATGGCAAGAAATTGCATGAAGCAACAAGCTGATCAACACCGTTCTGAGCACACTTTTCAAGTAAGTGATGTGGTTTTTCTTCGTCTCCAGCTGTACAAGCAACCTCCCTGAAACTCAAAGGGCGTCATAAGCTCGCTCCAAAGTTCTATGGGCCATATCGGATTCTTCAGAAGATTGGGTCCGTTGCTTATAAATTGGAACTTCCTCCTTCTTCCCGCATTCATCCAGTATTTCATGTCTCTTGTCTGAAGAAAGTTCTTGGCACCAACATCAGTGGACAAACGATTTTAACCGAACTGGATAATGAAGGATCCATCATTTTGGAGTTGGAGGCCATCCTCAATCGGCGCACTCGTCAGCTTCGCTCTCACTCTATCACAGAGATCTTAATTCAGTGGCACGACATGCAAACAGAGGATGCTACATGGGAACCACTCCTTCAGATTCAACAACAATTTCCACATCTAAAGCTTTGAGGACAAAGCTTTTTTTAAGGGGGATGGGATGTTAGGAACCCATGTCTTTACTTTGTTAGTATATTGTTGTTGGACGCATATGCTTTGTTAGTCGTCTCGTAGTATTTGTTGATCAATAGTTTGTGTTATTGTTGTTGGCGCATATGCTTTGTAAGTCGCTCGTAGTATTGTTGACCCATAGTTTGTAGTAGCCCATGGTTTTGACCCATAGTATTAGTGCCTAGACTTAGTATATAAGTGTGTGTTGAGACCTATGAAGGCACGGTGAAGTTATTTGTATTGAGATTGCTCAAAGGAGGTTGCCCCCTCGAAGTGGCATGTGATCAATATAAAAGTGATTCTGAGTTCTGTCATTTCTGCTATTTTGCATATTCTTATTAATTAATTGTTGCAGGTGCTTCATAGAGAAAGCATGCTAGACGTTGCAATAGACAACAAACATTAATGATGCAGGTCTGTATGACTGCAACAGCAACTAGGGTGGAATAATGCAGCTATGTCCAACAAGAATAGCGCACGAACTTCAAAAAAGGGTTCGTAAGCGGCAAAGACACTTAAACAAAGACTCAAGCAAGCAAAAACAAGCTAAAAGATATTGGAGAGGCTTACAAGACTCAACCGAGACATATGAGGTCTCAGGGGTCAGTGAAGACAGCAAAGCAATAGGCTAGAATAGCAACCAAAACTTGGAAACAAACCCTAACAGCAAAATTGGACACTATAGGAACATACACCACCGTCCAATGTTACAACCAGCGTACATCAGGACAGGTACGCTACTGTGCAGTTCAAGGAGGGGCATTCATCAGGTGAAAAAAGAAGTTGTAAGTAGGGGAGACCAGCGTACATGCCTCAAAAGGGCACAAACAGGCTTTGCAAACCAAAAACTGAGTTGAATCAAGTAGATAGGAAAGATAATATAGACCTACAGGGCCTCTCAGACAATCAAAAACTGAAAAATGGGCTGGAAGAAAACCAAAAATAAAGTCTCCTAGAGCAGAACAACTAAGCGGTTACTCCCCAGCGGAGTCGCTAGTCTGTTGTTTGGGATTTCTACCCTATAGTGAGGAGATGGACACTACTATTGATGTATATGTAACTTCGGAATGTATTTCACATATATGTATATTGTATTCCTATAGAGATGTTATTATTTCTCTATACAGAAGTGTCGTCATTTATATTGTAAGTGTCGTAACTTATACTTGATGGGTTATTAGACCACCTTGTTGGGGTCGGCCCTGTATAAGTCATGTGGGTCAAAGGGTTATTAGACCACCCTATTGGGGGTCGGCCATGTGGGTCAAAGGGTTATTAAACCACCCTAGTGGGGGTCGGCCCAGTAAGCATTATGTTAAGTGGTTAAGTTGAGGCCGACCTAGTTGAGTAAAGGTCAAGTCAAGTTAGTGTATAAATAGAGAGTGTGTCTCTCTCATTTTACACATTCTATTCTCTCACTCACACTTGGGAGAGTGGCGCACTTGTGGAGGACGAGGCTCTGCTGCTAGGAGAAGACTATCTCTTGTATTCTGGTTGTATCATTGCTTTATCTATCTCTGAGGAAGTTATTGGGGTTTTTCACCTTTATGGTTGTCCCCAAGTAAACTCTGTGTCTCTTGTGTGCTTGCATTATTGTGTCCATGATTGATATGCTGTAGATTTGCTGTACATATTGTTCTCTCAGTTAAGATCCTAGATCAGATTGAAGTAAATTCTGAAAATTTAACAACTACCAACTGGGTAGGGTTTACAGGTAAACACATTGATCATATTGCATCTATTTACTGCAAAAGAAATAGATTGGGATTGAAAGACATACCTCTTTTCAACGGTTGATCCTAGCTTTCACTTGGTCTTTCACTTGATCTCCCGCTTGATCTTCTGCTTGACGAACCTGCAATACAAAAGATACATTCCTCAGCGTATATTGACCATATAACGTATGATGAAATTATAAAGCAATTTAACATCGACTATAATCAAGAATTAAGCCAAATAGACATGCAATCGAATAGATATCTGATTTGGGACAGGAAGGGTGTTTCGACCTTTTTATTGTCAAAGAAACATGAAATCAATACAATATACCTAACGTGTAGAGATGTTTCTGCAACTGGATCCTGGGCTCCTGCTCTTCACTCTAACTTGAAACTTTCCTCCAGCATAGCAGTGCTTGAAGCAATCTTTCCTCTAGCCTTCTCTCAAGATTTCATGAGCATTATGAGTCTATTGAGTATAATGAGTAACCCCTCTCATGGATCCTCCTTTTATTTATAGGACAAGGTAGGAAGTTTAGATCAAGAGGTGGTTGGATTGGGAGGTTGGGGAAGTTGCAGAACCAACTTCAACTAATCCCAATTCGTCAAATTAATTTATTTTTGATTTCATCTTAAGATGTCCGCTGGTTTCATACAAGAGTAACGTATAGGAAGCAACTTCTGTGCTTTACAACATGCGTTTACAACTTTTTGGGAGATGTACACTGGTTGTCCTTGAGGAGAGTAGCATATTTCTCAAGGTGTACACTGGTCTATAGTGCAGAGAGGGGCGTACATGTGGCAAAATCAGGAGAAACTACAATCTTTTCAGGTGAGGAGTGTATTTCTAGTAGGAAATCATCTGAGGCAATCTAGCTCTTCCATCCTTTATGTCCTTTTGTGTGATCTACAAGGCAAGGTGATCACGGGACGGAGAAGTGCATATTTGACCTATAACAGGAAACTTTGGCGACCAGTTATCAGGGTGCTGATAAGGTACAAACAGCTACACTCCAAAACCTAAGAAGAGATTTTGAAGATCTGAAGATGAAAGAATCAGACTCAGTAGATTCTTTCATGACCCAAGTCATGGGGATTGTTAATTAACTGACTACCTATGGTGAAAAGATTGAATATCAAAGGGTGGTTGAAAGGGTTCTGAGATCCCTACCCCACAAATTTGATCTGAAAGTTGCAGCGATTGAAGAAGCAAAGGATATAAGTATTCTCTCTATAGACGAGCTGACTGGATCACTACTATCATATGAATCCAAAATCAACAGGAATGAAGAGTCCTCTCTGCATAGTGCTTTCAAAGCACAAGTCTCATTCTCAAAGGGTAGAGGAAGAGGAAAAGGCAGAGGAGGATCAAGAGGAAGAGGCAGAGGTGGCCGAAGTAATGGCAAAGAAGATCAAGATCACGATCATAACCATGAAGGCGGGAACTACGACAAAAAAAGGTCATATAAATCTAATATTAAGTGTTATTACTGCAATAAATTTGTCCATTATGCTCATGAATTTAGAAAGAAAAATTCTGATCAGGAAAAACAGAATGCTAATGTAACTAATACCTCTGAGAATAAATAAGATATGTTATTTCTTACTTGTCATGTTGCACATGAAATCCCAAAGGGGATTTGGCTTTTAGATAATGGCTGCAGTAACCATATGACAGGTGATAGAGGTCTAATTGTAGACCTGGATGTATCAGTGAAGACAGAATTCAAAGTCGGCACGTATGCTGTAGTTCCAGTTCTTGGAAAAGGAGTGGTCAACATTCTGACCAAACAAGGCCAACAAAAGACAATCACAGATGTATATTATGCTCCAGGATTGAATCATAATCTGATTAGCATTGAGAAACTTACTGAAAAGAAATACAGACTTGTATTTGATGGATCGGACTGTGAAATCTATGACAAACCCCCAAATAGAAAGTTGATCATCAAAGTACAAGTGACTAGGAACAGGATGTATCCACTAGTCATGAATTGCAGCAGCAAGGTAGGCTCTTTTGCTCGCAAAGCCACATGCATAGATGATTATTGGTTATGGAATTTCATATATGGACATCTACACTTTGGTGGTCTCAAGTTGTTGCAGCAGAAAGAGATGGTAAAAGGATTACCCCCTATGAAGGATCCAGCAAACAGTTGTGAGTGTTGCATCATTGCAAAGCAACACAGGGATAACTTTCCTAAAGGTATGTCTCGAAGGGCACATGCACCTCTAGAACTTATTCATACTGATCTGTGTGGTCCAATGCAAAAACAGTCAATTGGTGGAAGCTATTATTTTCTTACATTTATTGATGATTTCAGTAGAAAAACATGGGTGTATTTCCTTCGTCAGAAGTCTGAAACTTTTAGAAAGTTCAAGGAATTTAAGGCTTTGGTTGAAAAACAGAGTGGTTATCAACTCAAAGTATTGAGATCAGATGGAGGGGGAGAGTATAACTCAAAGGAATTTCATGATTACTGCAAATATCATGGAATCAAGAGGCAATTCACTACAAGATATACACCTCAGCAGAACGGTGTTACAGAACGCAAGAACAGAACCATCATGAATATGGCAAGGAGCATGCTGAAAGGAAGAAACTTGTCCCATGATTTTTGGGGAGACGCAGTGGCTTGTGTTGTTCATGTGATCAATAGATCTCCCACCAAAATTGTGAAGAACAGAGTACCAAAGGAAGCATGGACATGTATGAGTTGTAATATTTCTCATTTCAGAATATTTGGTTGCATTGCTTCTGCTCATGTTCCTAAACAACTAAAAAAAAGCTAGATTACAGGAGTGAGAAATGTATCTTTCTTAGATACGGTGAAGAATATAAAGCCTACAATTTGTATAACCCTATTACCAAAAAGGTTATCTTCAGCAGAGATGTGTTGTTCAAAGAGGAAGAGTCATGGGATGGAACCATAGACAAGGTTGTGGGAGCTGCAATACCCCAACCAGAAGATGAAGAAGAAGAGGAGTTGATTGGACAACAGGATCCAATAGCGTCTTCACCAGTAGCAAATACTCCAGCAAGAACACCTAGAAACTCAGCTTGAGGTGAAGCATCAAGTCCGCAATCAGGTAATGAATCTGATCACAGTAATAAAAAGACTAGAAGATTGGAAGATATTTATGATGAATTGGATGCAAATACCAATTATGCTTTTATTGCTAGTGAACCTGTGTTTTATGAAGAGGCAGTAAAAGAAGAGCATTGGGTAAAAGCTATGGACGAAGAGATAGATTCCATTGAGAGAAATGGTACATGGGATCTAGTTGACCTACCAAAAAATAAGAAACCCATTGGTGTGAAGTGGGTATATAAGACCAAACTCAATGAAAAAGGTGACATTGATAGGTACAAGGCAAGGTTAGTATCAAAAGGTTTCTCACAGCAACCGGGAAGTGATTTCAGATAAACTTTTGCACCAGTGGCAAGATTGGACACAGTAAGAGCAATCCTAGCAATAGCAACCAAAAACAGATGGAAAGTGTATCAGATGGATGTCAAGTCAATATTCTTGAATGGAATTCTTGAAGAAGAAATTTATGTGGAGCAGCCAAAAGGGTATGAAATAAAATAACATGAAGAGAAAGTTTACAAGTTGAAGAAAGCTCTATATTGGCTCAAGCAAGCTCCAAGAGCTTGGTACAACAGAATTGATTCCTATCTGATCAAAAATGGTTTTAGCAGAAGCAGCAGCGAACCAACACTTTACACAAAGGTAAATCAACAAGGATGAATTTTGATAGTTTGTTTATATGTTTATGATATGATTTTTACAGGTGAACTGTTAGTAGATGAGTTCAAGGCAGCTATGAAGAAAGAGTTCGAGATGAAAGACCTTGGATTAATGCAGTTCTTTCTTGGTTTAGAGGTAGAATAGTCAGAAAAAATGTATATTTATTTCTCAAAGTAAATATGCTAATGAAGTTCTTAAGCGATTCAAAATGCTTAATTGCAAACCAGCACCTACACCAGTGGCAATAGGTACAAAGTTGAGCAAAGAAGATGACAGTCCCAAAGTAGATCCAACATTGTTTAAGAAACTTGTAGGAACTCTCATGTATCTCACAGCTACGAGACCGGATATTATGTATGTTGTGAGCTTGATTTCCAGGTTCATGGAGTCTCCCAAAGACTCGCATTGGCAAGTTGGAAAAAGGATCTTACGATATGTTGCAAGGACTTCAAGCTATGGAATTTTATACTCAAGCAATGAGTATGATGTTTTGATAGGTTTCACTGACAGTGATTTTGCAGGAAGTGTGGACGACGGGAAGAGCACTTCCAGACATGTTTTTCATCTTGGATCAGGGGTGATTTCTTGGGCATCTAAGAAGCAGCCCATTGTGACACTTTCATCAACAGAAGCAGAGTATGTAGCAGCAACATCAGCAGCATGTCAAGCAGTCTGGTTACGCAGAGTTTTAGAAGGTCTTCAACAGAAACAAGAAGGACCAACAACAATCTATTGTGACAACAATTCAGCAATCGATCTATCCAAGAACCATGTTTTTCACCAGAAAAGAAAGCACATTGATACCAGATATCACTTCATAAGAGAACTTGTGAACAATGGTGAAGTTCATGTTGAGCATTGTAAATCGATTGATCAATTGGCTGACATATTCACAAATCCATTGGCAAAAGAAATTTTTGAAACCTGAAGAGATAATTTAGGCATTGTAAAAGCTGCAGTGATAATTAAGAGGGATTGTTAGAAATAGTAATTACTTCTGTTAGATTAGCATTAGCTTTAGCTTTTACTTTAGTTCCTATTTAGAAGTTCAGTTAATAAAACATGCAACAGCATGCTTTGCATGCATGCAAAAGCTAGGTTAGACTTTTTAGGGTTTCCATAAATGTTTAAATACACATTTAGATTTGGTTTGTAATGCATTAGTTGATCTTGAGTTTATCAATAAAAATTGAAGAGCCGTAGCTCATTCTGCATGATCTTTGTATTTATTTCTGCCTCCATCCTTCAATAGTGTCCCATTCTCAAAATTTAATTATTTTTAACATTAAATTTCACTAGTTTCACCCATCTTGAAGGAGCCTAAACGTCCTACGATTTCTTTCTGGTGATTTCAATCTCACAATTCTTTTTTAAAAATTTTCGAAGTTGAAATTTTTGTGTAGGTTTTTTTTGGTAGGAATCTAGTAATGGGATTTGTTGTTGAAATTGCTGTTTGGATTTGTTGAATTGCAATTTTGATTTTCAAAATGGATTTAGCCTCCTAGATTATTGTGGAATACTCCACTTATACAATTCCAACAACCCAAAACTGTCATTTCAATCATTTCAATCACATTTTGACTAACAAAATTGTATAATTTTAAGTGCAAATAGTCTAAATTTCACCCCGGCCAAACATTTTGAAGCAAATAGTCGGAAAGTCACCTAGGCCAAATTGTCGCCAGTTCACACTACATGCATCTTGAAGGAAACCGGAAACCCTAATTACCCACTTGCAGAGTTCACGAAGGTCAATACACGTGAATGCCACTTTATGCAGCGCATTTACAAGTCAATACATGAAGCATTCATGTCAAAAAATTATAGATTCGAGCAGACTCGATCCTATTCCTGAAAAAGTGACCTGCCATAGGAAAACAGCTATATATTATATATGAGCGATAAATATGGTGACACAGATTCCCAAGTAGAGCTTTAGATTCTATGATTTGTTGGTAAAAATAATTTTTTTTAGGTTTAAGTAGAGGGATCACGAGTCACGACAGTACAATGGGCAGCGTAGTAAGTCGTAAATAAGTTGGTAACCAGACATCCAAAAGCTAGACTCCAGCGTGAACAGCAGTCTTGTGTGGATGGAGTTAGGTCAGTTTTCTTCATTTTCTCGCCCCGGATTCGGTTTTGCTCGGCGTAATAACGACAGGTCGCGACTCTCAACCCTTTCGAGGTGTTTTTGCTTAGTGAAAAAATCATTGTATTTTGAATATAGCCTTCACTGGAACCAATAGTGGCAAAGATATCAGACAAAAATGCGAGTAAACATCTATTGTCGGGAATTGTACTTGTACTCACAATTAATTAATGCTAGGTCGACGGTTCCTGGTTGTTAGTTTTCTATCCTGAGCAATGCATTGTGCTGAGCTATCTTGTAGATAGAAAGCAGTTGTGAGGCCTTCCAGAAGGTGTATCCAAAACTCTGAGACGGTGACATTTTGACTCTCCATTTCAGCTGCCATGACAGATGCAGCTTATAGTCAATAGAGCAGTTATTGAATACCATCTAAGTCTACGAAAGTAACCTCTCAGCTGGAAATCACTTTCCAAAGACACGTACCATTTTATAAATCAGAAAAAAAAAATATTACTATTCCATCTGAAAATGTACAATTCAACATAGTGAAGTTTATCTATATGTATGATATTTTTTCATTTGTAAAGCTGACATGTAATTATACCTATATATGTTTATATCTTAGGATTTGAGGTGGTCAGCATTTATGATTTTCTTAGATTATATAAGGATTATACAAATGTACTGTCAAAATTGATTTTATGGTAGTGGTTCTTATAAAATAAAAAAGAATATCAAAAATAACTAATAGCTTATGCATGGATAACTAGTAACTACATGGTAGTTGATGCATGCATAACTCTTAGCTAATGTATAACCAAATAACTTATTTGTAGCACTTAACTTTATACATAATCACCTTTTTAAAAATATTTTAAATAAATGCATCTATTTATTCACATTACAACTTATCAATTTTCAATGAACACCATATAAACATTGAAAGCTATTGTTTGCATGTAAAGAACAGGATATAAACATTGAATGCTAATCTTTTTTGTTATAGCCAGTAACGAGTAAGTTGTAAAAGTAAGCTGTAAAAATAAAATTATTGTATGAAGAGATAATAGGTGATAAGTTTCACACTTTTTTATAAAAGAATTCAAATTTCTTAAAATATTAATGTATAATATTTTTATTTTAAAAATAAGTATTTAATGAATTTAAATGTGAATTTTTTTATTAATTTTAATTAAAATTAATTAATTAAATATATTTTTTATAAAAATATAATTATTAATAATATTTTAAAAACTAAGTGATATAATCATTTGTTTTTAATGCATTCAAATATGTAAATGTAAGTATATATCTATCTTAACTTTGATTCTATCATATGGAAAGATCAACTCTCTTGAGGTGCAAACATTTCCTCAAATTTATGACTCTAAAAATGGTTTGTGAAGTAAAATAGTTATTTATCCAAAACTAATATCTAACTCATTGTTTTATTATTAATTTAACACTACATAATTACGTTGATAGGTGTTTAGATACTTCCTTGAGGGGATCAACAAGATTAACACGTGTAACAAGTGTATGACCAAGAATCATTTCATGGTATGAAATAAAATAGTTATTTACCCAAAACTATTATTAAACTTGTTGTTCTATTATTAACTTAACAATACATAATCCAATACATTTTCCAAATTATAATAGTCCACTTGCCAACTATTCCATTTTAGAATAGGTAAAAGTTGCATTCATTAATTATAAATATTTGCAATTTGATTACTTTGCAATTATTACAAAACTAATATCTAAATCATTGTTTTATTATTAACTTAATAATACATAATCCAATGTATTTTCTATTATAATCATCTAGGTGCCAATTATTCTAATTTGGAATCGTGTTGTAAACCATAACACATCAATCCTCTAAATAGACAAAATTTGCATTCATTCATTAATTATGAAGTGAAATAGTAATTCTTGATATACATAACATAGTTATATATATATATATATATATATATATATATATATATATATATATATATATATATATATATATAATGTTTCTTAATCTATATGTTAATCTATGTCTCTCCATCAAATCAAGGTACTTTACTAACTAATAAGTCTTGTAACTATTTATGAAAAGATTTATTTAATTTATCTAAGGATGAGACAATGGAATTTGAAATTGAAATTTGATATATATTTATATAAATATGTTTTTCAATGTAGTCAATTTAATCTTGGGGTCAACATGTGCTTGGCTTTATAAAAAAAAAATTATATTTATTTTTTTTAGCGACATGTGACTTTTTAGCCCAAATTTGTTTTGAATATGAACATTTTATGAATAAATGTTCCACAATGTCTTCATTGTGCATGAAAAGCATACATATTCTAGGCCCGCTAACATTTATCTTCATTAGATTATCCCATGTCAGTATTTTTCCTTACAAAGTCAACCACTTAACTTGTGGCCGGTGAACACCAACAGATCATAAGTTAAGTGCCACAAATAAGTTATTTGTTACTTGTTCTTACATTCTTCTACTTAAATGGGTTTTCTACCATGAAGTGCCAGTTATCCATGCATCAACTCAGAGTTATCCATGCATCAGCTACTAGTTATCCATGCATTAGCTACTAATTATTTTTTATATTCTTTTGTTTATAATTGTTTATTTCAAATTTGGAATGACTGCCATAAAATCAATCTATACATTAGACTTGTCTCATCCTTGTCCAATTTAAGAAAATCATAGGTGCTACTCCGCCCCAAATTCTAAGATATAAACACCTATCAGTGTAAAAATGCATTTTGCATGAAATTTTGATCTTGCCATAGAAATTGGTTTTATGATCTCCATAATGGGTCACTTATAAGTTACTTGGAATTGCGCGCTTAAATAAAATTTCAAAATCCACTTAGAAAGTTTGCAAATGAGTGAAACTGTCAATAATGCATCCTATTCCTTTAGCAATTTGTGTGAATTTGATTTGTCATTCTTTCATAGAACTACAAAATTGAAATGAGTATAGCCATGTTATATTTCTTAGTAAATTTAAATATAGAATATAGAAAATACAAGAGATCCAAAAAAATAGATAACAAGATGATGAACATTATAATGTACTGAGAAGAACCTTTAAGGTAGGGTACACCATTAAATATTCTTTATGGAAGGAATCACTCCACATGTTTTATACAACTATTACATCTAGCACACTTCACAAGATAGTCCCTTTACTTTTTTATATAGTTTCTATCTAAACTCCTAGGTACTTTCCAGTGAAAGAACTTTCTAGTAGGTGCAGCCTTCTAGATACTTCCTAGAGAAGGAACTTTCTTGTAGGTGGAACCTTCTAGGTACTCTAGAGAATGAATGTTCTAGTAGGTGGAACATTCTAGTAAGCATTATTAGAATTGTTACTTTTCACACTACATGGACCTTATTTAATAAACATGGTCTCAATACATATCATTATCTCCTTAGGTACCTCTCTAGTTACCCTTATATTATACTCCCTAGGTACATTACATTACATCCCCCTTCACATGTTTTGTCCTCGAAACATGGAAAGAAACCATATAATATGATCTACAAATCAATGTAGTCAACTAGTATAATGCACAAGCATCCATCCATCCTAGTGAAATGTGGAAATGCGGTCCAACTGCTTCCTGGGCACCTCAAGCTTGGTTGTGGTTGCTCCTTTGGTTCTATGTTTTTCCATAGTAAGTTTGTTGGTACTCATGACACTTTCATAGCGATTGTAGTTTCATCAAGTGGTGTGGGGAGCAATATACAACAACCTTAACTATTGGTTCTTTGGTGTTTGACTCTATAACATGTGGCTTATTTGATTCACATAGCCCCTTAATTTATTCTTTTTGTTTATGCCCTCTCTAGGTGGAAGCGGATATATAAACCACAAATTCTACAACAATTCACTTAGAAATGCCATGGCATCCAACTCAAAAAAACATGCTACTCAATGCTACAACAAAACATCAAAACAATGACAAGGCTACAACCAAATACCCCATGAACTATTACAACAACTTAGATGCCATAAACATCTCAGAAAACTTCATGATTGCATTGCTTCGCGAAAGGGATAAAAATACATAAAAGATATTCTAGAGAGATCTAATTAGAACAATCTAGAAAAGTCTTCTAGAAATATCTAGTTGAGAATAAATGTCTAGATTCAACGTCTAGAATAGTCTATATCTAACTACTGAATTGACAAATTCAAAAAATTAATAGAGGGAGAAAATACACCGCTTTCCAACACCCCCCTTAATTTCAACCTCTAATAGATTCAACTTCTACAATACTAAAATTACATCTTTTAAATACACAATTTTCTTTGGCTAATGGTTTTGTGAGTCTATAAGCCAATTGATCTTTTGATCTACAAGATTTCAAGTGAATTTCTCCATTTTTCACCAGATGAAGTGATAATTGGTATCAATATGCTTTCTCTTTTGATGACATGCATGATTATTTGAAAAATCTATTGCTAAATCGTTATCACTGTATATGGGAGTTGGCCCTTCTTGTACTTGTTGAATATCACCCAGTACTCTATGCAACCACACTGCTTGACATGGTGTTGTTGTTGCTGCCACATACTCTTCTTTTGCTCGCGAGATTGTTATAATAGGTTGCTTCATTTATGCCCAAGAAACTACACATGAACGAAAATGAAAAACATAATCGAAAGTACTCTTCCTATCATCCATGCTACTTACAAAATCCCTATTAGTATATATAACCAAAAAGTCATTACCGTAGTGCTAGAATATAATATCACAGATTCTATTGTTCCAGTAATATATCTTAGAATTATTTTTCCAACTTACCAATGTGATTTTTTTGGAGACTCCATGTCTAGTTGTTTTTTAGATACATGAGATTTTCAATTAGCCTCTTCAAGAGAGTTGGATCTACATTGGATCCCCTGTCCTCTTTGTTGAGTTTTGTCCTTGTTGCAAGTGGATTTGGTGTTGGTTTATATTTCATCATCATGAATGCCTTCAACACATCTTTGGAATACTTGGTTTAACAAATGAAAACCTCACTCTCTGATTGATGAAGTTATATACCTAGAAAATATCTCATAAGTCCCATATCTATCATTTCAAATTATTTCTTCATGACTTATTTGAATTCTTCTATGAAAAAATTACCTGTAAAAATCATATTATCTTTTTTTTCTGTGTTTGATTGCTCGTCACTCGGGGCCAGTAGCAATGAACAATTGGTTAATAATCGCAACCCAGGGGTATCTAAGCTATCAAATTCACCCTAGGATCACACCCGGATTGGGCCACACGAACCCTTATGATGGATGTATTTTTGGGTGTCTCCTCCCAACTAGCTCACCCCTAAGGGGAAGTGAACTCGGGTTTCCCTGCTCATGAGATCCACACCTTAACCGAATGATCTAGCAACCATTGGTTAATAATCGAAACCCAGGGGCATCTAAGCTATCAGATTCAGCCGATGATTGCACCTGGATTGGGCCACACGAACCCTCATGATGGCTGGATTTTTGGGTGTCTCCTCCCAACTAGCTCACCCCTAAGGAGAATTGAACTCGGGTCTCCCTGATGATGATACCCACAACTTAACTGAATGAGATAGCAAGAATTTACTTTCAAAATATATTATCAACATATAAACAAATAATCAATATTTTATCTTATTCATTCACCTGTGTATACATGTGGGCTATGAATCCATTATTGACTAGATATGAATCAATCCTATTGTACCAAGATCTCGGAGCTTGTTTAATCCTATAGAATGATTATTCAATATGTACACCTTATATTCATGCCCTTCTACTATATAACCATATGGTTGTTCAACATACACTTCTTGTTCTAAAATGTGTCTAAAATATGAGTTAAGAATGATGATTTCACATACATTTGCTTTGAGTGTTCTAGCTAAGACAACCTTATATCTAACCTTGCAACCGGTGTAAAGGTATCACCATAATCTATTATAGGTTACTATGTAAAACCTTTTGTCACTAACCTAGACTTGTACTTTTCAATTTTTCCTTTCCCATTGAACTTGGTTTTGAATCCATTTAACTCCAATACCAACTTTTATCTTCTAGGATATCTACTAGATCCCATGTGTCATTCTTATCAATGGAATTGATCTCTTCATCCATTACCTTATCCCAATTGTCTTTTTATTACCTTTTCAAAATATAGAGGCTCACAAAATAATTCAAAATTCAAATGCGGATTTAAATCCTGTTATTGACTATATATTTGACTTAAACTTTGGGTTTTCCTAGACCTCAATGAGGATAATGTAGGATCAAATTCATCACTAGAATGAGAATTGGGAGTAGAGTGGACTACATGACTTGATGAGTCACTCTGTACTAAATTTCTTGGTATCCTTATTGGAGTACCCCTAACTAGTGCCCATGCTTATTCTTTTTTGAACTTTACATCTCTATTGATAATAACATTCTTTGTGATTGGATTGTACAATTTGTAACCTTTTGATTTCTCACTATACC
Organism: Larix kaempferi; assembly: GCA_027924585.1. NCBI lineage: Eukaryota > Viridiplantae > Streptophyta > Pinopsida > Pinales > Pinaceae > Larix > Larix kaempferi. The sequence continues at coordinate 15,278,880 of BSBM01000067.1, forward strand.
TAGCAAAGATGCATTTTTCACTTCTGTCATCTAACTTCCTTCTTATTTCAGTTGGCACATGGGAATGTGACACATCCAAAAACTCTTAAGTGAGCCATGTTGCAATTCTTGCCACTCCAAGCCTCTTGTGAAATTTTTTCCTTCACACTTTTTCTAGGATATCTATTGGGCCCCAAAATAACCCCTTTTTGCCCACACTTATCTATACCTTTTTCCTTGTTTTGCCTCACCATTCCATAATCTAAGCAAATATTTTCCTAAGCAAAGCATGGATTGCAACAGGTATAATTTATTATTGCTTCATTTCATTAATGCCTAATTTGTTTATGGTTATGAACTCTATCTTTTGATTTATGCTAATACCAATTGACTTGACAAAGATAGTTTAGAAGCCTTGGAAAGACCACAAGTGTAGCAGCTTGTTGAACCTTTGGAGAAGCGGCATACATGGCGCCAGCTGTTCCTTCCTAAGTATGGTTCCACAAATTACTGTGAAAGTTCAAGTGTTCCTCCATGAGGCTGGCTGTGATTGGGCCACAACAAGGCATCCAAGTAATCATCTAATTCAATCAGTTAGAATCTATTCCAGTATTCTATCAGCATGTAACGGCTCAAGCCTGAACGCAACGATCTCATTCAAGTTCATTTATGGCTACAACTGTTCTATTGTAATTTGACAACCTGAAGATCGTAGATCTTCATGGCTGCCCAATATTTGTGGAATTAATTCATGTCATTTTTGTATAAATGTATAGAGGTGTTCTGAGCCTGGGGTTGGCTAATTAACATTTGATCAAGAGAGCTGTAACCGAGTACTAATACTGTGATTCACCATTTTAATATAAGGAGCAGAATTCTTCATATCCTTGCATTTTAATTTTTGTTAGCTCACGGCATCTCTATTAGAAGGCCAGGGCCTGCCTTCTCACAGAGATCGCCGAGTTAGGTAGATTTTATAGTTCATTTTAGTTGTTTTCAGTGTGGATTTACAGTAGGTATATTTCCAGTTAGCTGCAATAGTAGATTGTTTATGAATTGCATTTGTTTTGGTGTTCTGCAACAGTGTGGTGTGACAGTCGACTGTGTAGGATAGTTTTCCTTTGATGCAAAGTGTGGTAGTCAGCTGTTACATTCAAGCTGAGCTATGATTCCTTTCAGTCATTTATCTTTCTTAGGATTTCCAATTTAGTCAAATTATGGTTCAAGTTTAGTTCTAGTTCTTTACTGATGTTTATCTTTCTTAGAATTCACTAGATTAGACATGTTATGATTGAGTTACAGTAGTTGATAATTGAATTAGACAGGTTGTGATTGAATACTGTAGTTTGATATCTTTAGGATTTAACTTCTTGCAAAAGTAAGTCTAGCTTAATTCTTCTTAGATCAATATTTGTTGGAGTAATGATTGTAGGAAGGTAAATGTACTTTGAATTCTTAGATCGATAAATTAGATTAGTTGTAGCCAGGAGATGAGTTTGACTGAGCAGATAGGTAGGATAATTTATCTCCATTTATTCAATCAGATACTTGAGTGTTTATGCATAGATTGTGCTAATTGCCTTTGAAATAAAATACATACCTAGGTTGACAATTTATATTGAGCATCCTGTGTGTTAGTTGTAATTGCTTAGCATATAGGGTGACCAACATTTTGGCGTCATTGTCGGGGATGGTAATTGATAGACATAGATAGTAGTTGATTATTTGATTTCATTTTAGCTATGATTATTTGAAGCATGCATGAATATAAGAAGAAAAACTCAGGAACCCCCTCAAAATATCAACATTGTAGGTGGAAGAGGTCGTGGTCGTAACCAAGGTTTGGGAAGACAGACATAAATTGATGATATAATTGCCAGAGTTGATTCCTCTACCAGACTACTATGAGAATCTTCAGGAAGAGGAAACTCTATTCTCCCTAATCTTGAAACATATGCATCAACCGTGGAGAATGCAACGGGACCTTCAACTCCCATTCCGGAGAAGAAACCTCCTGAAGACAAAGGAAGTGTTGCAGGTGTAGTGTGCCGAGAGGAGATATATCATATTAACGGGAAAAAATTCACTAAAGAGGAGTGGTTGGAACATCACCAAGAAGAAGAAGAAGAAAGAAGGCAAGAGGAAGAAAGGAGAAGAGAAGAAGAAGCAAGGGCAGAAGAAGAAAGAGCGAAGGAAGCATTAAAATTTTGGACCAACATGGATAATAGAGAACGTGAAGGAAATAATGAATGCCACAATAACCATGAAGAGGAGGTGGAAGATAATCATCATGGTGAAACTGTTGTCACACTCGAATTCCCTATCCTCCAAACACCAGGGGCGGCCCCCATGAAGAATATTTCACCCTCGGTTCTCTCGAACTTCCATGGTAATTCCTCTGAAGATCCAGATGAATTTCTTTTTGAGTTCGACATCCTCTGTCGCACTTATGACTACACCTCCAGTGCGCAGAAACTGAAATTATTCCCAGCCACCCTTAAAGGAAACGCGTTGCGCTGGTTCATGAGTTTCGGTTGTGAGACCATTACTACTTGGGATCAAATGAAACAAACCTTCCTTTTCAAATATCAAGAGTATTGTAGAACCAGAGATAGGAAGGAAGAATTGTTTAAAATGGTTCAGAAGGAAGAGGAGAGCTTGGAATATTTTGTTGAGAGATTGTTATACAATTTATAGAGGTCTCGTAATGTCGATATTAGGAAAGATGTACTCAATATTATCTTACTGCGTGGGATCAGAGAAGATTGCCTAGACATGTTAAATTTGTTGGGAAAGGGGGATATCTCAAAAGAACCCTTTGAGAATATTGTCAACTTATGTCGAAGATATTTGAGGGGATCCTCTAGAACCAACAATCGAGACAAAGAATGAGATCGAGATGTCTTCACTAGGACACAGAATTCAGCTGGTGGAGGAGCCACTCGGGCAGAAATTGGAAACATTCTTGAGAATTTTAAAACAGACATGATGAGCTCCATTTCCTCAGAGTTGGATGTCTTGAGAGAAAAACAGAGGCAAGCAGTAGAAGACCTAGCACTTGGTGTATTCTGTTCCAAATGCAGAAAGAAGCACCCACTGAAAGAATGTCCGCTTGACAAGGTGGAGGTTTGTCGGATATGTGAATTGGACCATGGTACCAAGGAATTTCCTTCATTACCCAAAGTCAAAGCAGTCCTGCGGGAATCTACTTCAGATGTGGAACAAGCTTATTTCATCGCCCAGAAGAAGCCTTGGCAGCCTCGGAATCAAGGTATGAACTCAAATCCATCATCTTTTTGGAATAATATGAATAACATGAATACACAATTCCCTTCACATTATTCTAACAACCAATGGAATCCATCTCAAACTTCAATTCAAAATCCTAACCCTTGGATTCCATGGGCACAATAATCAAACCAGCAAGCTCCTTGGTCTCCTAACTGGAGAAATTCCTACCCAGGAAATAATTTTACTCATCACCAAACTCCTTATCAACAGTATCCTCACCAACAGTATCAACAGCCACAGCTGCAACTCCAAAAAAATGCCACACCTATGAATGTACCACTATGACCACAGCTTCCTGATCAGCCTAACCCCAACCCAAATAATAAATCAGTTCATCAATTTGAGACTGCCAACATGCCTGCTTATTCCATTTCCCTAATTCCCTACAATAACATACACTTACGATCGGGGAGGGTAGTGGAACCCATCATCATTGAGGATGTTCCATCCTTTGTGATTGAAGCAAGAATGGATTAACAATTTGAGAATTCAGTTAACACAGCAATCCCCATCATTGAGGATGTTGAAACTCCTACTGAAACACCAGCTAAAACACAAGAAGAAACACACCCTACACAACTGACAAGAGAACCACCATATCCTGAACGATTGGCCTTACAAAATATAATGGGACAACCTCGGTTCAATCTCTTAGGGGAATTGAAGAATTTATATGTCAAAATTCCACTGTTATAAGCCCTTCATGACGTGCCCATCTATGCCAAGACCGTTAGAGATCTGTTACAGTGCAAATTGGACACACTCATATTCCTAATGTTTTGGTATATTTAGGTGCGGCTATCAATGTTATGACCATCGAAACTGTGAATAAACTCGGACTCGCTAATCTTCGGCCAACCCCTACCATATTAGAACTTTTTGACAGATCAATAATCAAGCCCGAGGGAATCCTGGACAACCTCATAGTCTTTGTCGATTCGTGGGAATAGCCTACGGATTTCTTGGTTTTGCAACCGAAGTAATAGCTGGGGGGACACCCGTTGATCCTAGGAAGACCTTGGTTAGCCACAGCAGATGCTTGCATCATCTGTAGGTCGGGCTCCATGACTATCTCGGACGGGACTGACACTAAAATCCTGACTTTATACCCTCCATCCCGACCAAGCTTAGAAGCTGAAACTCCACTTTGGGTGGATCTGGAGGAAGAAGAAGGCGTTCATCCATTATTAATGATAGGGAGAGCCTTCACCTTTAAGGATGACATAGAGGATGAAACTATTAATATTTTCATCAGTGAGCCCACATCTGTCACTAAACATGCTTACCAAATTCTGAACAATACCTTAGATGAAAAAGAACAAGAAAATCTAATGGAAGAGACTTTAGTCAGTGATGCCAACATAATTCCAGTACTTAAAAATTTGAAAATCATTCCAGTGGAAATTGAGCCAGGAAAAACATTGAACATTAATCTGAATCTTGCGCCCAATGAGCTGGAACGCCTGATCACTTTGCTAAAAAAACACAGGGGAGCTTTCGTATGGGAATACATAGATATGAAGGGTATCCCCTCTAATTTGTGTACCCACCACATTTACATCAAAAGCGAATCCAGACCAGTGTGCCAACCACAACAAAGGATGAACCCAAACTTAAGGGACATTGTGAAGGAAGAAATCCAAAAAATTTGGAAGCAGGATTTATATACCCAATTTTAGACAGCGAGTGGGTTTCTCCACTCGTGATCGTACAAAAAAAGAATGGGAAATGGAGAGTCTGCATAGATTACAGAGAATTGAATAAAGCAACACAGAAAGACTGCTTTCCCCTACCTTTATTGATCAGGTTTTTAACACCTTGCCTGGAAAGAAGTATTTTTCATTTCTGGACGAATTCAGTGGTTATAATCAAATCCAGATTGCTCCCGAAGACCAAGACAAAACCACCTTCACCTGTCCCTGGGGAACCTTTGCATAGAGGGTACTTCCTTTTGGGTTGTGTAATGCACAGGCCACATTTCAGAGAGCTGTGATTGGGATCTTTTCTGAGATGGTAAATGATTGCATGGAAATTTTTATGGATGACTTCACTCCATACAGTAGTAGTTTTGATGAAGCATTGAAAAATTTAGAAAGAATTTTGGAACGCTGTCAAGAAACCCAACTATCTTTAAGCACTGAAAAGTGCCATATGATGATGAGCGAGGGTGTAGTTCTAGGACACTTTATCTTTGTTGATGGTGTCCAAGTAGATCCATCCAAAATTAGGGTAATTGAAAACATACCCACTCCTGGAACACAAAAAGAGGTATGTAGCTTCCTAGGGCATGCTGGTTACTACAGAATATTTATAGAAAATTGTTCCAAACTGGCTTCTCCTTTATTCACCCTGTTGATGAAGGATGTACAATTTGATTGGAATGATGCATGCCAAACACCATTTACTGAACTTAAGAAAAGGCTTCCCACAACACCTATATTACGAGGGCACAATTGGGATCTGCCTTTTTATATCTCCTCAGATGCTTCAGATACTGCCATTGGAGCAGTATTGGGTCAGCAGGAAGGTCATGATCCATATGCAATTTATTACATCAATAAGAACCTGGACCCTGCTGAATTGAACTACACTGTTATAGAGAAAGAAGTCCTTGCCATTGTTTATGCCATCAATAAATTTAGACATTACATTACTGGATATTCCAATTTTTTGCACACTAATCATTCTCCATTAAGTACTTAATGAATAAACCTATCACTAATGCTAGAATAACTAAATGGTTGTTACTGTTACAAGAATTTGACATTACGATTATTCACAGACCGAGGAAGGAAAACGTTATTGCTGAATTTTTATCTCGACTTACTAACAATGATGACAGTTTACCAGTCGAATATTCCTTCCCTGGTGAACATTTTTTTGCAGTCTCAACTTATTCCCCATGGTACGCAGATGTTTCTAACTATTTGGCTACAAGAAAGCTTCTAGCACACCTGTCAAAGAGAGAAAAAAAGAAAGATCATACAGCAGAGTGCTAGATACTATTGGATAGATGGGCAGCTCTTCTACACATATCCATATTTGGAAACCAGAAGATGTGTAAGAGAGGATGAAATTTACAGTATCTTGAAGGCTTTCCATGATGAGCCTTGTGGGAAAAATTTTGTTGACAAAAGAACTGGTCATAAAGTATTAAGGATGGGGTATTTTTGGCCAACAATATTTAGAGATGCAAAAAAATATGTTCAAGCTATGACAATTGACAGAGAATGGGCCAGCCAAATAGACTAGATGAAATTCCTCTTCAGCCACAACTGGTGGTTGAACCTTTTGATAGATGGGCTCTGGATTTTGTAGGGCCTATCAACCCTCCCTTGAAGCAGAAAGTTTATATCCTGGTTTGCACAGATTACATGACCAAATGGGTGGAGGCTGTAGATTTTGTCAAGGTTAATGATCAAGTTGTAATGGATTTCTTATATGAAGAGATCTTCACTCACTTTGGAGTACCCAAATAAATAGTTACAGATGGAGGACCACAGTTTGTGTCTCATAAATTCGAAGCCCTATTGCTGAAATATCGCATTCATCATAAGATAACCTCGTCATATCATCCACAGGCCAATGGCCAAGTGGAAAGCACAAATAAGGTAATTGAGACTATTTTGAAAAAAATGGTGAAAAGCCACTGCAGAGATTGGGCTGAAAGACTTCCAGAAGCATTGTGGGCATACCGTACCACATGGCACAACACTACTGGTTTTTCCCCATATGAATTGGTTTACGGAAAAAATGTTGTCTTCCCTATTGAATTTGAAATCGGAACTTTGAAGATAGCTATAGAATCAAACCTTGCTTTAACAGAAGCTAAGAGGAACCGACTGAATCAGCTAAATGAATTGGATGAGAAGCTCACAATTGCAGTACATCATATAGCCTTAATCCAATAGCAACGCTCCAAATGGCACAATAAATTTATAAAGAAGAAAGTATTATGTGAAGGAGACTGGGCTATGTTGTATGATTCATGGTTTAAAAGGGATTTTAAGGGAAAACTACATACAAGATGGCTAGGACCCTACCAGATAGACAGAGTGTTTGACAATGGAACAATTCGGTTGATCACCATCGATGAAAACAAAACACCATTATTTGCCAATAGTCATCGGCTGTGACTGTATCATAAACCGATTTCAAAGAATGCATTCATTTAGCATGTTGCAGCTGATTCAGATTATCAATTGATTCAGGAGCAAGTAATTTTCCATATCCCTGATAATTCTTAAAAACAAAACTACTGCAATTATGCACAAATTTTTTTGTATATAAATAAATCATTGTTTTCTTTTTTTATTTTTCAGCTTTGATGGGTTTGTTTTTTTTTAGAATTATGTACAGGTATAAGCGGAAATATTTAATCGAATGGAGGAAGTCCCAATTCGGTCCAAGCGATTGTGGGATTCTGGTTGATCTTCCTCCCATTGGACGACTCCTTGAAAGAAAAGTGAACAATGTTGCAGCGCCAATTACTCAGTTAAAAAAATTTCCTACCTTTTTCACAGTTGCAACTCTGCTAAATCCCTCCCATTTCCTTATTTTTGCAGCTGTAACATGGCCAAATCCTGTCAAATTTCCTCTCTTTTCACAGCTGCAACACTACTAAATCCCACCCATTTCTCTATTTTTCTGCAGTTGTGACACTGCTAAATTCAGACCATCTTTCCCTTTTTCCATAGCTACGACGCTGCTAAATTCGGCCTATCTTTCCCTTTTTCCACAGCTACAACACTACTAAATCTGGCCTATTTTCCCTGTTTTCGTAGCTGCAACACTACTAAATCTGGCCTATTTTCCCTATTTCCGCAGCTGCGACTCCGCCAGATTTTTCTGATTTTGGCTGCAACTCTGCTAATTCTACAGTTGAAACATCATTCTATCTCCTCCATCCTTTGTTATTCTTCTCCACTTTCACCATGCACTCTTATGCTTGACGCCAACATGGATGTACCTTATCTGCCCAATCGACGACAACCAACTCATGGAAGCACGTGCACATTTATCTTCCCACCAGTGATGCGACTATGAGATGGCGCCACCATGGCTAAGTGACGGTTCAAGCATTAATTTCAAAGGTACAGGTTCTAACCATAACCATGATTAGGCATGCGTTGACACAACAAGCAATAATGATTATATTTGTCGTTAGTCCCTGTCATCAATCCGCAACCAATCAACTAAAACAAAAACCATGTTTAAGTTGTTACTCATACTTATGTTATGACCGTCATTTTATCCGACTCGTACGATAATCCTGCCACCGATTTTATTCCAAAAATAACCGTGCCAATTCCCCAAAATAATTGTGCCATCTTTCCAAAAATGCCCAAATCAACTTCGGCTATCCATCAACCGTGTTTGCATGCAGTCGTTCCAACATCTGAAACTGTAACTGGTGCACTCGCTAGCAGAATTTCACAGAAGCTAAGCAATATGGGTATCGTTGTGAGATACGAACCTTTAACAATAGAATCTCTGCGCGAGAATAGAGAATTTTTTGCTATCTTTCAGGAAGCTAGGTGTATGTTTGACGGACAATCCACTTGAGCGGACACGATCCGGATCTCCCTATCTCAATGTGAGTCTAGAACAAATAATACAGGCTATAAACCACTTTCCTAGATCTAGTTAAGGATCGAGTCACTAGATGTCTTACCTTAAACTTGTGGTCCTTTCTCATAGATGTTGCTCCACGCTTCGCGATCGTCGGATCTCAGCTGCAAGACCTATCAAGATGCACAGAACAATACAAACAAGTAAAAGAGCATCTATACAATAATAGATCTAAGTAAATAGTTAAGCAGGTAAACTACACAATATCATCACACATAAACAATATTGGTGGAAAGCGTTTATATTACTGTAAATCGGGAAAGTACATAGAAAAGAATAGACTACAACCAAGGCTTAACGTTGCAGTCCTTCTCCATCCAATCCAAACGCCATATCCTCCCAAGGAAGTATGAGTCTCTCAATGGATGAGTAGAGGTCTCTCGACAATTATTTCACCAGCATGTAGACACTATAGACTTCCTCCCTTTAGAGAGGGGTAGATCTTCACTTATATAGGACTAATTGGATAGGGTATGGATAGGGTAGGTTGAGATATGGTAGGAGAGAGATAGGGGATCCTTCCAAGAGGTTAGGAACCGAGTGCCAGCTCTCCCAATAAGTCATGGATAGGGATCCAAGTCAGCAGGCTTCGAGAATGGGATCGAAGGACCTATTTTTGTCCATTAACTGACTTCATCGCACCCTGTAGTAGAGCAAGATGCGACGTCGCAGGTTGCATGAGTGCAGCCTACGACGACCTCTCAAAACCTAGCATGAATGTAATGGTATCTCTTCCAGTTTAATGACTTAGCCAATGAAACTTTAGGGATGTTTACACTGAATCTCATGATGGTAGGATTTTAGGTGTAACAGAATGCCCCCTGTTATCACTAAGGTTGTTCTTTAGATTTACATAACCTTTACCTAAATCTTCATTCATGTTCCATTGGCCCATTTCATGCATTGTGCCTTTCAGGTTTATTTTTCCCATTTGCATTCAAATGTTTATTTTACCTTAGTTCTTTTTATATTTTCATTATAAAATAAAACAGGCTCATATTCATATTTATACTCAAAATGAACTTTAATTTGTGGTTCAAATTTGTCAAAGTTGATTTGAATGTTAAACTGACAGCATGTATATAAAAGTCAAGCTTGCAAATGCTGTCAGTTTTGCCATAAGTTGAAAAATCATGATTTAATATGGTTTTGGGTGGCATTTATTATTATTATGAGAAATGAATGATTTATATGCATGAATTTGAGTCATCCGCAGCCGTGGTACAACATTCATATGACATGTGGCAAATCAATTGAAGCTTATGAGTAGAGAAGTACATAGGTGGCATTAAGAGAAGTACAGATCTCAAATTCAGCAAATTTTGAATTAAGAGAAGTACAGATCTCGAATGCTATTTTGAAGAAAGAGCTTATACAGAGTAGGGTTTTCATTATGTTATCTCCGGTTCTTGGTGAATAGCCTAAACTCTACAAGGGTTTTGAGGTTGGGGAACCATGCAATTGCAAGCTAGGGTTTTCACAGCATCTTTTACAGGTTCATTTTGCAGCAAAATAAAAAAGGAGGAAACTTTGTAGACGCAAAAGAAAAAGCCAGGTGGTCTTCCATGTCGAGCCGAGCCAAGTAACATTCAATGGCTTATGCAGTTTCCACGATCGACCAAGCTCATGAGAGAAGCAGGATGGTTTGTTTATTGTGAAAGATTGAAGGTTTATCACCCTACCATCACTCAGGCTTTTGTAAAAAATTATAAAAATGGCATTGTTGATTTCAAAATTTTCAAAATCACAGTTACTGAGCAATTTATATCAGAAATTATAGGCGTTCCAGCTCATGGTGAGAAATGGTTTAAGTAGACAAATTTTGAGGGGTATTACAGTGAGTTTCTATCACCTGGCTTTGAAAATTTAAATTGGAAGAACGGTATCCATGTTAGCAATGTAAAACCCAACTGGAAAATTCCCCTTGAGATGATACAAAATTATATCACCTGTGATGGACGGTTTGATAAGGTGCTCAGGTGTCATATTCGTATGCTGATGCATTTGCAGAGAGAAAAAAGTTTGAATATGCCATTTTACTTGTGGAAAAGTTTACGGAAGATGGTTTTATATGCACATGAACACCCAACACATACAGAACGCTCACTCTTTCATCATGGGCTCGTCAAGCTTTTAATTCTTCACCATTTAAACCAAATTGGTAAAATTTGGGACGAGTTTCTCATAGAACATGGGTGTGAAATTAAGAAGAAAAAGAAACCCTCTAAGAAGAAGGGTAACACAAGCAAATCACCAGATGAATAGCTACAAGTTAAAGAAGCTGAAAGACAAGAAGATGTTGAAGAAATAGAGCAAGACTTGCCAAATATTAATGAAGGACCGAGGACTAGATCTAAAGCTAGAATAGTTGCAGCGAATAAATTGTCAAAACAACCTACAATAGGAAATGAAGTCGTGCCTATCCTTGATTCTGACATTGACATGGAAATTCAAGAATTTGCACCTGTTTCTGAAAATGAGAATTTTATTGACATGCAAACAAACATTGGATGTATTCCTGAAATATTGGTTAAAAAATTGGCATCAAAAGGACAACATCATGTTAAAAATCAAGCTTCAAGTTCTAAAGATATACAAGAAGAAGATATGGTGATCAACATAGAGGAGATTCAAATAGCTCCTGAATTAGATCAGGTGAAGAAGAGCATGCAATCTTACAAGGAGCAGTGTCAATATTTACAGAACATCAATGAAACTTTGATGTTAGCAAACAAAAGGCTTCGGGAAGACTTGGAAAAGAAGGATGTTGATTATCAACATTTGGCAGCTGCAGCAAAGGAAACTCTGCAAAAGAAGAGGGCCCTATACAAAGAATACAAGCAAATGAAGACCCAGCTGGAGCAGATGAAAGGCCAAGAGCACAATGTAGATGCAAAGTATACCAGGTTACAACGAAGATCTCAGGCTCTAGATGATTTGGTTGTTTTAGCTGAGTCATCAAGGAGTATTTAGTTCATTTGCTATAATTAAGTGATAAGGTGTCTTAGGTGGCAAGTCCTTATAGCTAGATGTGCTTATCTTAGTGATTCGATAGACTTTAAATTTTCTTTCAAAACTTCATTCTATTTTTGGAGCTATTAGATCCAATATGATAGGATCTAGTAATTGTTTCCTTTTGAACAAATTTTGTATAAATATGATACAGACAGAGGTAATAGGTGTTGGATTTTTTGGAATCAAATGATGGAAGTTTGAAGTTAACACTTGTTTGAACAGGCATGTATACAGTTTCTTATGTTAATATATTGCAAGAAATGACTGTTATTTTTTAAGTATAATATGATATATGAGCCAGTCTTATTTTAAATCACTGAAGTATATACTGTCATTATTCTTTTGTATCATGGTCTAAATTTCATGTTTCAATTCTTATGATTAGCATACAACTATGCCATAATGGTAGGATAAGATCATAAACTGTTCACCCTGATTACTTCATAAACCCAGTTCTTCCTTGCATTTATTCATTTGAACTTTACATTTTCCTGTCTCTTGTCTTTAGCTGTCCAACCTAAGTTATTTATTTCATTTACCACCAGATTATCATAAAAATTACTGAGTAGATGTCTGATATCTACCTTCCAAGATTTCTTTAAGCTTGAACCCTTGTAGTCTAGGTTCAACTTTAGGGATAACACCCCCCAAAGCATAAAGCTATTGAAAAATTGGACAAGTGAAATGCTTTGACAGAAAGAATGGCAAATGGACTTGTCGGATGAAGGATGTTGCTGCAATACAACTGACTCTAAGCTATACAGTCTCATATGACGCACAACATGGCTGTCGACTAATACAATGCAGATCCATGGTAGTAATGACCGACTGAACACAATCATGGCTACTAGACACAAGCATAGATCCATGATGAGACGATAACACAGCCATGACCAATACAAATGTGGATCCGTGTGATATGACTCAATACAAACTCCATCGCAACCTGGGTAAAACATGACTCCCCAGGGTCTTCAAGCTGAACCCGCAATGATACGAATCTATCCATGTGATTACAAATGTCTTGATGTCGAACATGGTAGAAACCACTTGATTACCGGTCATTGATGTATACCGTTAACAAGTGCGATGGAAATCACCATTAATGTCAATGATCCCCAAGGTATCACAGTACATATCATCAAACGTGAATAAATGAGTTGAAGTTGAACGCGAGATGAAATATTTCAATCAAGAGTCAATGATGCAAACTCATGTTGAAAGTGAGGTAACCTGCCATTGAGGCATGTAGGGCCAAGGTACTTGGTTGGTTTCTAAATTCAATCCTTGGATGATGAGTTGAAGTCGACAAGGATGAATCCGTCGAAGGAGGGCCATGATGAATCCCCCATCATCGACACGAAACACGACAAAGGATGTGTAGAGCAGATCAGATGGTACAGTGGCATGCAAGACTGAATCGGAGTAAACCGACATGATGGAAGGTGTACTGAATTGTAGATAATGAGTAGTAAGAGTATTCTTGAACATGGGCATGGAATGCCTTGGCATTATTGACTTGACGAGTTATGGTACCAACTCCTAATGCAACTGATGATGGAAGCGTTCTTTGAATGACTCAAAGGAGTAATAAGACTCAGGAAATGGGTAAAACTTGAGGACAAACAGATGATCCAAGTGTAGTATGCAAATGCAAATGAGTGCCATGTTCAAGAAATGACTAAGTACTATCACTGATAAGGGTGTAACATAAAGGCTTTCCTTTTTCCCCATCATAAATGATGAGTGCCTCATGTGTTTTTTAACGAGCTTGATGAGGGTAACCAGATACTCGATATATCTCATCTCATAGATGAGTCCAATCCCAAATATTTTTTGAACCTGGGATAGGAGGGGTTCATCCCATGGTGGGCCCTTCAATATGAAATTTTAACGAGTCCATAGAAGGTAAACTCGGTCGTCATTTCATGTTTAGAGAGTCTGAAAAGAACTAAAGAAGACTCCAACGGTCCTTTTTCGTAAAGTTAGCCTCATCGCCCGAAAAAGGGTAAAACAACGCGGGAGAGGACTCTTCCAATCATGATTGGATGGAGTATACCTTTTCCGTAAGTAGGGCCCCCTGGTCTGAAAAAGGGGTAAACTATCACCAAGAAGACGGCCATTCAAATTCTTTAACAAGCGTGAACGCAAGAAGTTCGCTTGGCAATCTTTTCATATTTCGAGAGCCTGAAAAGAGCTTAAAGATAGACTCCAGGGGGGTTCCTTTTTCGTAAGAGTTTAATGAGCCTGGAAAAGTGATAAATTGTAACTCGGTAACTTATTCTCATAGTTTCAAGAGCACGAGAAAGAACAAAGAGTAAGCTCATCATCATAAAATAATTACAATCTAATGAATGAAAATAATGACAAAACACACAAGGGGGATTCATACCTGAGATGATCATTCCAATGCAAACAAGGCATCAAAGGACACTTAAAGACTCCTGCACACTTGAAAAACTAGTTCAAATAGCCAACCGAGCATTCAAATGCGATAAAAAATGATTTAAACTATAGCAAATGACCTAAAAGCATTAAATATTTGAAAAAAGAATATTCCTTTGTTTATAAATAAAAAAATGGGTCAAATAGAGTCACCATTGTTTCATTTTCCAAATTGGGAGGAGAAGTGCCATTTGGAACCAAAACTTCACTTGTCGATTCCAGGAGCTACAAGCAACAATTTCACCAGTCGTCCAGAGCAGGTAACTCTAAACTTCATCCAACATAATTGTAGTGGTTTAAATTTTTTATTTTTGTTCATTTTTTTGGGTTTTGAGTGGATTTTTGGAGGGCCATTACGTCCTCGGGTCGTCGCAAGTGGCCCTTACAGGAACTGCAACGAACCTGGGTCGTCACAAATCCCGCAAAGGTGGACTGTGACAACGTCACACTGTCAAGATTGACGGGGTGCGACGACGGAAGCGCCCATCCTCAACCAACAAACCAAGCCCAAAAAAAGACCTTTCAGTGGTTGAAGACTTCAAGGAAAATTTTAGGGGCGAAATTTAGCCCATGGACTATTTTTTGACCCTTTTTTTGAAAAAAATATTCGCCAATTTGCCTTTTTTTCAAAGATGATTCGCCCAAATTCCATGTGATAATTTTTTTTAACTCTAAAAATCGCCAAAGTTGTACAAAAACTATATAAAATCCTTAGAAATTTGAATATTTTTCCAAGAAAATCACCAAACATTTTATGGTTGCATATTTAAGTATGAATAAGATTCGCCAAGTTTTTTACACTATCAAAAAATTATGGATCCTTAAAATTTTCCCTAGTTGAAGTGAGTATTAACACTGTTTAAACTCTCCTTTTGGCAGGTGTTGTAATCCCACGGTTCACATAGTTTATCATAGATACATTACACAATATAAGCAAGCATACACAATGACACAGATACAAGAGACGAGACAAATAGAGAGAATAGTCTTTGTATTAACCAGCAATAGTAGAACAATATGATAGAATCAATCTCTACTAGTCTATCGGCTCACCAGCCTAGATATATATGTGCAGATATAGTTACATAACCATCTGCCGGTTTATCCAACCGACCCGACCCATACTAGTCGACGCGACTAGTCGACATATGCTACAGAATGGTCGGCCGGAGGGCCTAGTTGACAAGCCGACCTAGGCCCCTCCAACATCTCCCCCACCTCAAAATCTTTCTTTGTCCCAAAGAAATGGAGAGATCAAAATTACAAAAATTGAAATACAGAAACAGTTATGTCAAAGAAATGCTAGAATCCATAACATCAGGAATCTAGAGACAAGCTTCAATGATAACTTCAGCAGAGACAGAAAGATGGTGCTGGAACTCTTCCCAAGTGCGGAGCAGATTCTGGATGTTGACAATCAGAGTTGTGAGTTTCGATAGATTTTCCATCTTGTCATGAGTGGATGTAGCCTGCAAATGGATCATGTCGAGACCAAATGCGTTAATTGTCTTGTCGGCAGTAGCAAGTAATTGATTGAATCGGGGCTGAATTTCTTCAAGTTTGTTGAGGCCTCCTCGGGCCTGTGACATCCACTGAATTTCCTGTTTTTCTAACTTTTCCAATTGCTTGTTCTCCATGATGATCTAGTTATTAAGTATTTCAATATGGGTTTCATCTGTGGTCAAGCACTGTTGCTGAAGCTTGCTTAGCAACGCTCTTGTTTTCTGAATATTTGTGTAGACATCACCATAGTAGACATACCAATTATTGAGAACTGAGGCAAGTTTTTCTGCCTGATTAGCATACCGCTTAAGTGCTTTGGAGGCTTCTGAAAAGGCTGTAAACTGATTTGTCATTGTTAAATTTTCTGAATTTACTTCAATATGATCTAGGATCTTAACTGAGAGAACAACATGTACAGCATATCTACAGCATATCAATCATGGAGACAATAATGCAAGCACACAAGAGACACAAAGATTTACTTGGGGAAAACCATAAAGGTGAAAAACCCCAATAACTTCCTCAGAGATAGATAGAGCAATGATACAACCAACCAAGAGAGATAGCCATAACCTAGCAGCAATCCTCCTCCTCCATAAGTGCGCCTCTCCTCCTTGAGAGCATGTGTGAGAAGTGAGTGAACAAATAGAGTGCCTCCCGCACTCTATTTATACTTGACTTGACTTTCCTTTTTACCTAACTCATGTCGGCTCTAACTTAGCCACATAACATAATGCTGAGTGGGCCGACCCCCAATAGGGTGGTCTAATAACCCTTTGACCCACATGACTTATACAGGGCCGACCCCAAATAAGGTGGTCTAATAACCCATCAAGTATAAGTTACGACACTTACAATATAAATGACGACACTTCCTTATAGAGGAATAATACCATCTCTATAGGAATACAATATACATATATGTGAAATACATTCCGAAGTTACATATACATCAACACTCCCTCTTAACTAGGAAGGTATTTCTCAGCACAGTTCTTCTAGCACAAGTCATCTTCTCTGGATCATCGTCACTGGATAATCGTCATCGAGTCATCATCATCATCACTGCTGCTGCTATCTCAATCAATCTCTGAATCTACTCGTCATAGGAAGTTCTACAGAGCCAGTCCTTTTTCATACTGGATGTAGGCCCACCACCTGCAGGTCTTCATCATCACTGGCCATACTGTGGAATCCTCAGGACTTATTACGTGCGTCACAAAACCTCGAAAGAGCATCCCAGGATATTACGGGTACACAACTCCAACCTGTAGGATCTCCCAGGGCGCTATTACATGTGACCCCACCACAAAACCTCGAAAGAGCATCTTAGGATGTTATGGGTACACAACTCCGACCTAAGATCTCCCAGGGCACAAATTACATGTGGTCCACCACAAAACCTAGCAAGAGCATCTCAGGATGTTACGGGTACACAACTCCGACCTGAGATCTCCTAGGGCACAAATTACATGTGGTCATGGCAAAACCTCGAAAGAGCATTTTCCAGATGTCCCAGGGAACCGAATTACATGCCATAGGCAAAACCTCGAAAGACCATCTGCAAATCTCCCAGGGCACCGAATTACATGCCATAGGACAAAACCTCGAAAGAGCATCTGCCAGATATCCCAGGGAACCGAATTACATGCCATAGGCAAAACCTCGAAAGACTATCTGCAGATCTCCCAGGGCACTGAATTACATGTCCTCCCAGAGCAAAACCTCGAAAGAGCATTTGCCAGATGTCCCAGGGCACCGAATTACATGCCATAGGCAAAACCTCGAAAGACCATCTGCAAATCTCCCAGGGCACCGAATTACATGCTCATATGCACAACCTGATCCACGGCCACAGAGTATCAACCTGATACTCATCATACATCATCCTGATGTATCCATGATCATCCTGATCATCATCACTGCAACGTCCTGCTGCATGTAATCTGGAGCAACATCCTGAAGCTCGTCATCTATGATCATCCTGATCATCACTGCAACATCCTGCTGCATGATCTACCTGATCATCAATGCATCTTCCTGATGCATACCAAGTATCATACATGATCCTCCTGATCATCAATGTATCCACCTGATACAAATATATGATACATATCATCATACATGATCCTCCTGATCATCAATGCATCTACCTGATGCATACCAAGTATCTACCTGATACATATCATCATATATGATCCTCCTGATCATCAATGCATCTACCTGATGCATACCAAGTATCTACCCGATACATATCATCATACATGATCCTCCTGATCATCAATGCATCTACCTGATGCATACCAAGTATCTACCTGATACATATCATCATACATGATCCTCCTGATCATCAATGCATCTACCTGATGCATACCAAGTATCTACCTGATACATATCATCATACATGATCCTCCTGATCATCAATGCATACCAAGTATCTACCTGATACATATCATCATACATGATCCTCCTGATCATCAATGCATCTACCTGATGCATACCAAGTATCTACCTGATACATATCATCATACATGATCCACCTGATCATACAATGTACCCACCTGATACATATACAGATACATGGTCCAAGCATCCAACATGATGCATAAACAATACATAAAATGATCCAACTGATCATATCCTGCAGAAACTAGAACATCATCCTGATGCTCATCATCCAGCGCTTACATCCACAGCCATGTGAAGGATCCTCCTTCCAACATGCTTGGAATGGCTTCAGCAAATGTGTCCGTCACTTCTTCCTCGAAGTGTCCTCGATCTGAATAACGCCAAGCCTCTCTCTGAAGTACTCTCTCTGAAGTACTCGAACTTCACCCTGGCTAGTGGCTTCGTCAGCACATCTGCAATCTGCTCGTCCATTGCAACATACAGGAGCTTCACAGCTCCTCTCTGCACCATATCCCTGATATAGAGATATTTGATCTCTATGTGTTTCGACCTGTCATGAAACACTGGGTTCTCGGACAGCTTCACACAACTCTGGTTATCACAGAAGATACCAGTAGCCTCCAACGGGAGATCAAATAACTCAGACAGTAGCTTCCGTAGCCATACTGCCTCACAACTAGCTGAATAGGCTGCAACATACTCTGCCTCAGCTGTACTTAGTGCTACGCAGGACTGCTTCCTGCTAAACCAAGAGATCACACCTGATCCCATACTGAAGCAACACCCAGATGTGCTCTTCCTATCTGCAGCACTGCCAGCCCAATCTGAATCAACATAACCCTGCAGGTTAAACTTTTGATTCGCCTCATACCTGAGCCCAAAAACCACTGTACCCTTCAGGTACCTCAGAACATGCTTTACAGTAATCAGGTGAACACCCCTCGGATCCTTCAGGAACTGGCTCAATGTGTTCACAGCAAAGCAAATGTCTGGTCTCGTGTTCGTCAAGTACATCAAGGACCCAATCATCTGACGATACGTAGAGACATCAACCAGCTCAGATGAAGCATCACATAGAAGCTTCATATTCGATGTCATAGGTGTGGCCATAGCCTTGCAGTCCATCATCCCGAACCTCTTCAGGATCTCTACTGCATACTTCCCTTGTCCAAGGAAGATTCCATCACTCTGCCACACCTCCATGCCAAAAACAAATAGTGCATCATTCCCAAGTTCTTCATCCCAGATCCTGGGAACTTCAATATCTTCAATAGATAATTTTGTTGTTGAACAAATGTTGTAGTTCTTCTTTTGTAGGTGAAGATATACGGTCTTTCCTACAAAACAGGTTAAATTGCATGATTAGAAACATCTCATAATTTTCAGAACAAATTCTTACACATAACGAAATATGTCATACAGTCATGCAATTATCTTAGCCAATGCTTCAATACAACATTTATCCATATTCCGTAGCTTTCTAGATGCCTTCCAATCTCTACCAGAACATTGTTAAGGGTGTGCACAACTCCCAACATGTCAGCAAAGAGGTTTCATTCTAGATAAGTAGCAATGGAATGTTGTACAGTGCCATAGGCCACTTACCCATGTATATTAGTAGTATACTGTTCATCAATGCAACTATTCTAATATGCATAATACATATCCTAAGTCTAGGAACATGAGCATATACATCATTTGAACAATTTTATTTAAACAAACACATATGTAAGAAATGATAATTAAAATACTTATCTTTGTTTGTTCATTGGGTGGACTCCCTCTGAGTCTTTGCTTCTTTGCGGGAGATACTAGAGTCATAATCTGAAGTAGCTTCTTCTACACCTTTCTATTGTGGAATGTAGGAAGATGTTCAACTCCCTCTAAATATCTGCATCCTTGCAGAAGCTACTGAAGTGTGCTCCTTTGCTTTCTTTGCAGGAACAACTGGAGTGTGCTCCCTCTTGATCTTTGCTTCCTGGATTACCTGTCCTTGAACTTACATTCATCCTTGGTCCCTATGCATCATGATTGTGTTATCTTTGTGATCTCATATAAAATCATACATTCATTAGTATACCATTAAAACACAATAATCTCAAGCATGTATAGTCATGATCATTTCAAACAGAAATAATAAGCATTAGCATTCAAGGTTTATGTAGGAATCTTATGGTTAGTCAAATCATAAGAAGCATAACATGTCTAAACCTATAATTACTCAAACCTATGACTCTTCGCGTTAGTTGAATCATCAATTAAGATAAGAGATATAATGTGCATAAAACCTGTGATTATTCAAACCTATACTTTCATGATTCTTCTGGTTAGTCATATCATCAATTATGGTAAGAAATATAATACGCATACAGCCATGACTTATTCAAACCTATGACTTCATGAATAATCATTATCAAACAACACAACAGTATAAGATCCTAACACAAGGTAGGATTCTATCTTGATATAGGAAAAACATACCTGGATTAGCATGCTAGCTATTTATACTCACATGATGTCTTCTTGTTGTTCTTCAATGACTTGTGCTAGTAACCTGTATATCTCATAGGTTAGCCATTATAAAACCAAGTTATACATACCTCGTAAATGGATCTTCTATGAGATCCATGACAATGGATGAGTCTTTATCCTCATGTCATCATGATCATATGTTCTTGAACTGGAACATGCTTTGTCTTTCTTGGTGTACCTTTCATGTTAGTAGACAACATAAACCTCATACAACACCATAATGCATTAGTACAATCATAAGTGTCAACACCCTAACCAATGAATATCTTCTATCATGCATTCATAATTTTGTTAAGGTGAAACGACAAATCTAAAATCAAAATTGTACTAACCGTAATAACATGAAGACAAACATACCATAAACTTAATCATGGAAAAATATCGAAACATACCTCGATGAGTCATACCTGTCGAGATCGCTTGAAAACTTCTTATGTAAGGCCTTAGCCTCATCTCCCTCTGAAACAGGAACTTCTTCACTTATGCAAGTGACCAATCCATCTTCTTCTAGGATCAACCCAATCCACTTGATTTGCAAGAACTGGACCTGGAGCTGGATATGGGTTTGTCAGAGAAACCCCAAAAATTCAAACTTTGAATTTCAAACTTCCGAAAGGATAGAAATATGCGCCTTGATGAGCTGATCAAATTGGTATATTCATAATTTGAAAACTGCAAAGTTTCACTCCTCAATTTTGCCTTTGAAACTTTCGGATTCACTGGACGTGACCCTGAACTGGGGTTTGATGAATCCCACTCTTTTTCCTGATCAAAAGGTTTGATCCAAAGCTCTAAGCTTCTATTTTTCTGAGGAGCTTCCAGCCGTGGTCTCAGATTTCAAAAATTCTCATTTTTACAGAAGCCCTAATTTTCCACTTTCCTGATCAAAGTCCTGAACTAGGGTCTGATCAAGCCCGGCCTTCTGCCAAACCAAAAATTCTGATTTTGTTCTCTAAATTTCTATTTTGATGAGTAGCATCCAGCCGTGGTCTCCGATTACAAAAATTTCAACTTTCTCCAAAGCCCTAAATTCCGGAAGCCATGAATGAAGGTACCAAAAAATAATTCTGTTTTGACAGAAATATGTACCTGATTGTTTCTGGTGTAACTCTGAAATTTTTGATCCACAGGGTCTGAAAAAGTTTTCTGAGATAGCCTGACCTGTTAGATTTCCATCCTCACAGGTCTGACCTCAATTG
Source organism: Larix kaempferi (assembly GCA_027924585.1). NCBI lineage: Eukaryota > Viridiplantae > Streptophyta > Pinopsida > Pinales > Pinaceae > Larix > Larix kaempferi. The sequence continues at coordinate 15,300,884 of BSBM01000067.1, forward strand.
GATGTTCTGAGAGAGAGTTATGCCAAATGTTGCAACGTGACCTGTTTTGGGAAAATACAGGAGAGCGAACTTGTACGGCGTGCCACATGTCACTGTTTGACCTTCGGCCTCTGAAAAAGTTTTCTGAGATATCTCGGCCTGTTTTCTTTCCATCCTGACAGGTCTGACCTCAATTGGATTCTCTGAGAGAGAGATATGCCAAGTGTCGCAACGTGACCTGTTTATGGGATAATACAGGAGATCGAACTTGTACGGCGTTCCACGTGTCACTGTTTGACCTTCGGCCTCTGAAAAAGTTTTCTGAGATAGCTCGGCCTGTGTACTACCTGTCACTTTTCACGAAATTTCATTTGGAGCTTCCTAGCCCAAGTTATGACCTTTTTCCCAAGGTCACCTGATTTTGACTCAGATCTGGAAGAGGCCGAAACCCTATATTGTACAGATCATAAATCACAAAGTAAAACGAATTAGAGGTTGTCCTTTGGACACAAGATACCTGGAGATCTTAGCTTCGTCCTGTAACAATTTCAGATCCGAAAACTTCGCCAAAACGGATTTATAGCGAAAGTGCTACGATGACTGTTTTTTGCTATATCAAGCCCTAGCATCGTAAGTGCAACAAGTGTCATACATGCCATATCATGCCTTCTTTCAGGCTAGCTCTGATGCCATGTTAAATTTTCTGAATTTACTTCAATATGATCTAGGATCTTAACTGAGAGAACAACATGTACAACATATCTACAGCATATCAATCATGGAGACAATAATGCAAGCACACAAGAGACACAAAGATTTACTTGGGGAAAACCATAAAGGTGAAAAACCCCAATAACTTCCTCAGAGATAGATAGAGCAATGATACAACCAACCAAGAGAGATAGCCATAACCTAGCAGCAATCCTCCTCCTCCATAAGTGCGCCTCTCCTCCTTGAGAGCATGTGTGAGAAGTGAGTGAACAAATAGAGTGCCTCCCGCACTCTATTTATACTTGACTTGACTTGCCTTTTTACCTAACTCATGTCGGCTCTAACTTAGCCACATAACATAATGCTGAGTGGGCCGACCCCCAATAGGGTGGTCTAATAACCCTTTGACCCACATGACTTATACAGGGCCGACCCCAAATAAGGTGGTCTAATAACCCATCAAGTATAAGTTACGACACTTACAATATAAATGACGACACTTCCTTATAGAGGAATAATACCATCTCTATAGGAATACAATATACATATATGTGAAATACATTCTGAAGTTACATATACATCAATAGTCATCAGGGAAGCTACCTCAGTAGCTTGATCATGTTGTTTCTTGAGAAGCTCAGATTGTAACATCGACACGACAGATTCCAGTAACTGGTATGCTTTGTCTAGAGGTGGAGTCATGTCAGAACTAGCTGGAAGCGGGATCACTTGCTGAGCTAATTTTTCACACTTAGCAAGAAATGTGGCCCGTTTGTTCTGTAGCTGCAATAACTGATCTTCTGATTCCTGTCGGTGACATCTTTGCACTCTGAAAACTGCATCTTCAAGTAAATCGAGTTCTACTTGGGAAGCCAACTGTGGCTGATAGCTTGTAGCAGCTCTAAATTGGTCTAAGTATACAGAAGGAATATTTTTTGATTGTCCTTGCTGTGTTTGTTGCATTTGCAGTTGCTACTGCAATTCTCTTTCTTTACATTTCTTCTCTTTATGTTTCTTTCGGCTACTTTTCTCTTTTTCTTTGCTTATGGTTTGTTGTTCTAGCCCCTTATCTTTTCCAGCTGTTGCTGGGTGATTGTCGATGGCTACTTGTGCACTGATGGCAGCCTATTCTGCTTGACTATGTGTACTGGGTACTGCTGTTGTAATGACTGGATTGTCATGTTCTGGTCCTTCGACCTGTTGATGCCCCGAAGATCGCAGCATCAAGCAAAAAGAGATTCTCCCCGGTAGACTATCCCAATTAGATTGTCCGTCGTTTGGTATGGGGAATCCATCCAGTTAGCGGTTCCGGCAACTGTCAGATTTGGATATTTGCTTCAATTACACCAGTTATGGCCCGATCCACCATTATTTTTTGATTTTATGGTTAAAAATGATATGCAAGTGCCTAAGCTAACTTATTTTAAATGCAGAACTTGAAACAAATCTGTGTCTAAAACTGAAATAACCCGAATCTATCCCTGCAAGGAGCAAAATTACAAGTATGAGTAATATGCTGAAAGAAACATCTGAAGATCAACAGATAACCATTAAATCATAAAGATACACCCACAGCAAGAAAGGAAGAATATAAAAGATAGCTTTAAATACATGTGAAAGCAGTCTATTACTCATATGAGAGAAAACATAATTGCACAGAGCATAGTAAAATCATTCATTGCACAGAAATAATTCGAACAGCAGAGAAAGATTTCACTAAAATAGGTATAAATGTCACCAGAAGAATCCAACAGACATCGTACACTCATTCCCAGGCAAGATGTGTCCTCTCCAGGCTCATATTAGGCAAATTCACTTTCTAGAAGCACGTGCAAAATAGTTCGTACAAGCTTAAGAAAATTCATTTCCCTGCCAAAAGTCCTTTACACTATTTCCTAAGCCTCTATTTATATCTTTACAAAATGCCTTTTGGGATGCCATCTGGCTCTTACACTTGTCCTTTAAATACTTTTCCCAAAAATAAACAAATCGTGGCCCTTTTCCTATAACAGAAATTTTCTCAAAAATAGAAAAGGACGGCTATCTAGTGACTCTACGCTCTAAACACAGGGAAAGCAGATCAAAATAAGAACAACGCATTATGATTAACATGTTCATCCTTGGGGTGGAGTTTCTGCTGGGGATGAAATGCTTTTGCTGGCTGCTACTGCTGTTGTTGCTTTCTTTTCCTCTTCTAAAATATAATTGAACCAGATACCAGTGTCCCTAACAACCAAATTTGCTGGTGAAGGGAGAAAGATCTTCTGGGAAGTCACATGCTTACCAAGCTCTACTTCAATACAATGAATTTCTGCAATTGCTGCTTCGTGGATCTCTTTAAGCAAATGACTGTATACTAATGATAGCCCAATATAGTGATGGAGATCATCAGTAGCCAGGACATCAATTTTCTTTACATATTCTATTTGAATGCCTAGCTCTTCCTTCGAGTCTAATAAACGCTGCTCTCTGCTTGGAAACTCATCGAGGGACTGAGGAAAGATCAGCTTGCATTTTTCATGCACTTCATGGATCTTTTGATATAGGCTGTTATTTTTCTCAATTGTTCCCTGGATCTTAGTCATCAGCTTGAGGCCACAGTTCCTGCAAAACTCCATAAGGGTTACATCTTCCTTAAAATCATCTGCAGATTTGAATGGGAGATGCTTGGGGAAATCGATCGTCCTTTCTCTCCATTCCATCTGACTCGGGATGTTTGCTTTAACCCAAGTGTATTTTCCCTTAAGCCTACTAGCTTTTGCATTGACTTCCTTCAACCTAACCATCATGGCTTTGAGCCTGCACACTTCCTTAGTAATCAGCTCCTGTGTGGCATGCATTTGTCTCAAAATGTCACAGAACTGCTCATGAAAGAGAGACATGTCTATCGCTCTGCTTTCTCCCTGCTCTAACTACTCAACCATTGCTTGCTTATCTGCTTCCAGATGAAAAACTCTAGCTTCATAATCGTTCTTTTCCGCTTCTAGAACCATCATCTGGATTTCCAGGTGCTCCTTTTCTTCTTCTAGATGGCAATACTTATCTGAAAACTCCTTGTGATCAATAGATAGGCGATTATATTTATTCACTACAAGATCCATGTAAGCCTGCTCATTAGCCACAGTATGTTGCAGCATGCGAGCTCTCCTCTTTGTTGACTCAAATTCTCTGACCATATCGACCACATTGTCCTTTGTTGCTTTTGCTGCTGACACAGCGGCAGATGCCATGGCTATGGGAGCCTTATTTGTATTTTGCATAACCATGGTCTCCCGCTCGATGACAATATCTTCTTGGAAGAGTCTCTTTATCCTCTCTTCCGACTTCAAGACCACTGCCTTCCTCTTCTTATAATACACAAATTCATCCCATCGAGACACAGTATGATCTTCTAATGGGGTGTAAGGGATGATCGGTAGATCTCTTACATGTACTTCTGTCTCCATGGGTGGGGTCTGCACTACTTGAGATGTGTCTGTTTCCATATCTTGGGTGTCGGAGCCACCTACTTGAGATGTGTCTGTACCCATATCTTGGGTGTCGGAGCCACCTGTCTGGGCATCTTCATTGGTCTTAATCTCTTATTCCACCTTTTGTCCCTCTTCAGCTTTACGACTTCCTTCTTCTTCTTCAGCCCGCTGCTGATTTTCAATTGCCTCCCTCTGCTCTCATTCCTCTGCTTCCTTCTGCTGCTTTGCCTCTTCAGCATCTCTCTGCAACCTTGCTTCTTCAGCTTCTCTCTGCAACCTTCCTTCTTCAGCTTCCTGTTGCAGTCTTGCTTCTTCTTTCAATCTTTGTTCTTCACAGGCCAAGGCCTCAGCTGCTTCCCTTTCTTTTTGCAGACTGGCTTCTCGGGTTGTGGCATAGCTAGAGCTAGCTCCACTTTCGTGACGACAAATCTACAACTCAGTCATGTTGCTGATGCCTCTGAACACTTCTTCCTCTGCATCATAGTAATGAGCATATACCTCCTTGCAATGCTCGGCAACCTTGCTATGTCTATCATTTCTATGGAAGATCACCTCACCGAAGTGGAAATCTTTCAACTCTTGAATGTACTCCTCGGCTATTGCAACCCCTGAGAATTTATAGGCTCCTAGGCAGAAAGGCAAAGGAGGGAAGGAAGCCTTATGCTACTTGTTAAGCACTCCTCCTATTTCATCAAGGAAAACTTTCCTGACTGCTTCCTTGAGGACTACATAATCAGTAGCGTATTTTGGCAAAATCTATGGTGCTTTGGTACCTCCAAACATCCTGAAGTAAGTACCATGTTCTGAGAAGTAAAAATCGCCATAGTTTTCCAGGACCTCCATGGAATTTTCTAACAAGCAATTGGGCTCTTCATTGAACATCTGCTCATACAAAGGCATGATGAACTCTTCGCAGATGAGCTTGTAGTTTGCTCTGTAATTTTGAGCCCACATTATTTTATAGGCAGTGTAGACCGGGGTGTTGGCCTGATCCCACGTGTAACCTAGCCTGGGGAAAGAGAGCTTGGCCAAAATGCAGTCAATAAGATATGAAGGCATGTAAAATTCTGACTTTTTTAAGGCCAAACCTTCTCTAGTTGCAGCCACTATGGATGCCAAACTATCTGAAAGAATAGTAGCCCAATCAAACATAGTTCCTTTGAATGCTATGAATTGGATGATGGGAACCCACTGTATCCTATATATAGTGCCATCGGGTATGCCGAAAATTCTGCATAACATCAGGGAAATTAATCTAAAAGGAGGTCTTAAGCTTTGAACGTCATATTCATCATTATCTCTCTTCCTTAGCTATTTGCCTGTGACCAATAGCCTTTTAACCATCTCGATATTATTCATCTGTCCCAACCATTCATCGTTTAGAGCTTACTGGGGACATGAGAATTTGTAGGCCGCTGCATTATAAGCTAGATGGAATGAAGGGAAAGGATCTCCCTTTCTGTCATGCAACACTCTTGTTTGTGGGTTGGCATGTTCCAATATCCATCCGATCACTTCAGAGCATGGGAACAATTCAGGGCGAGTAGAATCCCTGGCTATGCCAGAAGTTCCGATGTTGAGGTAGATTTGTTCTTCCTCCAATAACACATCTGGGATATCTTGGTCCCTGATCATCCAGTAAACATCTCCCCAACGGACCTCGGGTGGAATTCCGATGGTACACTTAGTGTCTTGGAAAAGAGTTTCAGTCCTTGGTTGCACTGGCTCTGGTTCCATCACTTTAACTTTCTTTCTACCACCTTTTGGCATCATGGCTTATCTCTGTCAGCAACCATATGTGAATGAATATAAAATTGTAACACATTATGAGAGTGTAACATAGAGTAAGATAGTTTTATCATGCTAATGATAAATATAAACAAAATTATAAGGTTGCATGCTGGGGAAGCAAACCAAACATAGATTATTCAAGAAAACAGAATATGGTCCTTAGACTTAATTATTTTAGGGAGACAATGCTTGGTTAGGAACTTTTGAAATGCTTCTGAAAAGGTAGGCATACGACGTGTAACACCTACTTCCCACCTAGTCTTTGGAGACAGGATGACCTCCATCATGGAACTTCTAACGGCCAATGGTATGCTGGCCTGGAGTGGAAAATCCTATGAGGAAAATGAAAACATGAAACCATTTTCAACAAATGTTATCTAAGCTGAACAAGCGAGTGATTGAGTATCTCACCCAACTATTATTGATGCTATCTTAGGTTTGATAATATTTGAGAAGCGGCATGTAGCCGGCATAAAACTTGGGTTTGAGTAAATCTGGGTAGGAGTACGATCGAAATGCAGCCGGTGGAAAAAAAACAAGTTCGAACGACTCAGAGACAAAGGGCCAACTGGGAATGACTAGTCATGGTTATGACTCCTGGCTGTTAGCAATGAGAAATTTATGGGGGCCACGGCGGCCGTAAATTCTTTAAAAGGATACATGCTACCAGTGCCTACCGGCCACGTTATGAAATGGGAAAACACCCAAGAAACACCTCACATAAAGATAATCATAGATCTCTTATATTTAAACAAGGGTTAGTGTGACTAACATAATAGGATTCCTTCTTTCTGGAGAACGTTCAACAAGAGCAAAATACATAGATGGACTTTCATTTGAGGGTATTTCTAGCTTCACGAGTTGTAAAATTTCTTCGAGAGATCTATCTTGATGAGAAACCCGACCGCAGGCATTTTCAGAAAACAAACTTTGTACAAAAGGTTCAAATGCTGAGAAAAGAAACAACATAGCTGAAAAAAATGAAAACAAGGGGCTAAAGCAACATAAAAGAAAAGTTTTATTTATGTACAGAAAGTCTCAGTGAGACTACGCAAAGTATTGTTTCAAGGCGAGGCCATTAAGAGGAAGGGTTACTCCTCTCCCTGGAGGTCTATCAGCGTATAAGTGGATGGGCCAAGCTTTGCTAAAATTTGGTAAGGGCCTATCCAGAAATGTTGGAATTTCGTGTGCATCCCCTTGCCTTCATGATTATGATCCCATTTCAGGACTAAATCCCCAACTTCAAAACTTCTTTTACCGGACTTCCTCTTATCAAACCATATTTTGACTATGTCTTGGTGCTGATGGAATCGGTCTTTAGCTTTCTGTCGGGCTTCTTCAAGTTGAAGCAAGGTATTGATCCTGGATTGTAAGACTTGGCTACCAAACCCTTGAGAGGCTTGGGACAACTGTAAGGATGGAAGCAAAATGTTGGGAGGGAGGATGTCTTCCTTTCCATAGACAAGAGTGTAAGGGGAAACCCCTAATGCATTCTTTGGAGTCACCCTATCTACCCATAAGGCATTTGGGAGAGCTATATGCCAACTTCGCTGATTTTCTATCACAATCTTCTTGAGAATTCGAATGAGGTTTTTGTTTGAAGATTCAACTAATCCGTTTCCTTAAGGGTAATAATTGGCTAAATAATGCAGTTTAATTCCCCATTCATAAACAAATTCATTTATCTTAAAAGACGAGAAATAAGGATCATTATCAAAAACAAGGGAAATTGGAACCCCAAACCTGGTTATGATGTTTTCCTTCAAGAAACTGATGACTGCATCTTCATTGATCTTGTGCAATGGGATAGCCTCCGTCCATCTGGTGAAGTAGTCGGTAGCCGTCAGGATGTATCGATGTTGTAAAGAAGAATTTGGGTTTATCTCTCCAATAACATCTATGCCCTATTGTTCTAAAGGTTCAGAGATAATAACCGGCTGCAAGGGTCCTGCTGCCTTAGGTAATTTCCCAGCACTTCTTTGGCATATATCACAGTTCCGTGCATACGCATGGGCATCTCGGAATAGAGTGGGCCAATAATATCCAGCTCTAAGTATCTTGTGAGTTGTTGTCTCCCCTAAATAATGTCCACCAGCAGGACCATCGTGTAACTCTTTGACAACTTTAGTTGCATCTTCCTTTTCTAGACATCTAAGAAAAATGCCATCGTAATTTTTTCTGAAAAGTATCCCATCAATGATTTGATAAGCTGTTGATTTCAAACGAAGCGCCCTTTTTTGCTTAGAGCTCTAGTGTTCAGGTAGGTATCCTTGCTACAAATAATGCACCATATCCCTATACCATGATTGAGGAGCTGTGAAGATAGGACATACTTCAACTGAATTCAGCTCAGCTTCATTTTTCCAATGTTGTTCTTCATCAATTGGATTTTCTGTAAGCAATTTGCACAGGCCTTGTCCTTTGATGATAGTGGCCGGCTTAAATTTTAAGTCATATTCTTGAAGAGCTGTGACCCAGTTTCCCCTCCTTTCTCCTAATTCATTTTGAACGAAGAGGGATCTAACAGCTGGGTGGGGAACTATAACCTTAATTCTGTTCTTAAGAAAATATGGTCTGAACTGTTTGACTGCTTTGAAGACAGCATACGCATGCTTGTCGACAATGGGATAATTTAGTTCAGCACCTTGCAGACCAGTGCTCATAAACGAGATTGGGTACTCGTCCCCTAGTTCCACTTTTTGCGTGAGCACAGCCGCGAGAGAGTCATCTGAAGAAAAGGTATACAAGATAAAATCCTTGTCAAAATCTGGGCTTCTTAAGGAAGGAGCTTTAGCTATGGCTGCCTTAATGTCTCTAAACGCATCCTTTTCTAAATCTATCCACTTGAACTGTATGCTTTCTTTGACCATTTGTTGTAAAGGTTTAACAATTTGTGCGAAATCTGGAACAAACCTTTAGACGAAATTGATAGTGCCCATAAAGGACTACATGGATTTCTTGTTATGAGGCATTGGAATTCTATTGATAGCTTGTACTCTTTCCTGATCTATTGATACTCCTCTTTTGGAAATGATATGGCCCAATAGTTTACCTTCGGGAACAGCGAACACACTCTTCTTGGGATTCAATGAGATACCATATTTCTGACAATGATAAAAAATATGCTTCAAATGAACAATATGGTCTTCCCTTTTCTTCGAAAAAACTGTCACATCATCTAGATAGACAACAACACATTGACCACCCAATCCTCGGAAGGCGATATCCATTGCTTGCTGGAATGTAGCTCCTGCGTTGATCAGGCCGAATGTCATCCTTCTATATGCGAAAGTTCCCCACTTAGTGCGGAAAGTAGTCTTAAGACGATCTTCTTCGGCTACTAATACTTGATTGTAGCCAGAGAAACCATCGAGAAGGGAAAATAGCTCAGATCCTGACACCATTTGAAGAATTTGTTCTATTGAAGGGACAAGATAGTTGTCTTTATCTGAAGCTCTGTTTAAATTTCTGAATTCAACACATAGTCTTATCTCTCCTGACTTCTTTCTCATGGGAACTAAGTTAGCAACCCACTCAGAATGCCGTACCTTAAAGATTATTTTAGCGTCCACTAGCTTCTTCAATTCCTTTTGTATCAGAGGTTCCAAAGTAGGATGCATCCTTCTTAATTGCTGTTGAAATGGCTTGACACCCGCTTTCATTGGTATGACATGCTGAATGATGCGGACATCATAGGTTTTCAGATCCTCATAATTCCATGCAAAAACATCCTTATATTGTCGAAATAGTTTGATGAACCTATCTCTTTCTCCCGGTGAACAACATTTGCCAAGGTTGACAAACTTTGGTTCAGCCTCGATGCCCAAATTAACTAACTCATGCTGCATTGATGAACTGTTGGTTTTGGTATTCACTGGCCTTTTGAACTTACTTTGAATATCAAACAGCATTTCGAGTGACCTTACCCCTTTGGGGATGAAATTTCCTTTAGCTGCATCCTTCTTTTGTAAATCAGAATCGTGTTCTTCTTCTTCTATCACAACTCCTTGGAAAATGTCTTCGTTCGTTAGAAAACTGATAATCTATTCGTCATCATCGAAGACTCTGAAGTTTGTGATATTGTCAAGGACAGAAGGCCTGAAAATTAATTCAATTGAGCACTTGTTATTAGTTGGCACCAATCTGGAAGCGGATGTTGCTAACAAATCAGCTGCAGAATTTTGCAATCTAGGAATAGACTTTATATTGAAAGCATCAAAATGCATAATTAAATCCCATACCTCAGCCTAATAACCTTTCAAATGAGGTGAGAGATAGTGAATGGTATCTCTTACCTGTCTCACAACTATTTCTGAGTCACCAAAAACCTTCAGGTATTTAACATTTAAACTGATGGCCTTCTTTAATCCGTGTACCAAAGCTTCATATTCAGCAGTGTTGTTAGTACAATCAAATTCTAACCTACAGGACAAAAAATACTTATTTCTCTCTAGATCCATCAGAACACAACCGGCTCTGGATCCTTCCAAAGTTTTAGAACCATCAAAGTATAATGTCAAAAAAAATCGTTTGATCTAGCTAAGTTAGTATCTTTATGATCTAAGTTAGTGACTAAACTAACTATATTACAGTCAACATCATCACTCCGAGAAAAATGAAGGAGATCGGACTGTTTATCTGATTCATGGTTAACAGTTTCAGACTGATAATTACCCGGGGCGATTTCTAAGAAATAATTTCCCAAAACTGAGGATGAGAAGGCTACAGCCTCATTCTTTCCTTCTAGTTGAGTTACATTTTGTTTCATGTGCGGTTCTCTCAGGACCTTGATCTGATTCTGTCTTTTTTGATAAGGCAACCACAAATGGGACCAATCAGTTGCAAAGTAACCGTTCAACTTTGTGGACCAATCTCTACTTAGGATCAAACCATAGGCTTCAGGAATATCAACTACCATTACGTCAATGAACTGACAGACTCTAGAATCTGCTGACAACCTAATGAGGACATCTTTCATTTCCCCAATAACTTTGACAGCAGTCCTATCCAACTGAATAATTTGGGCAGGAGATGGAATTGGTTTCCCATTAACGTTTTTACAAATTGACAGTGGCATGACATTTGAAGATGCTCCGGAATCTACCAGACAATTGTGAACATTATGATTGAAAATTTCAAAGGTTAAAAGAAATGACAACGTCTGAGATTTGGATTTGCCGCCGATACTAGCCTCATTAATTTCAGGATCTTCTTGAATATATGTTAATGGAGTGCTGGGTTGGGATTGAAGAGCATGCAACAACTTGTCTCGTTGCTGAGGAAAACTGCACATATCGAATATTGATACATTTGCTTTTACTTTCTTTATATCTTCAATAATGTCATATCCTATATCAGATTCTTTTACAATTCTAATTGGATGGTCTGTCTTATTCATCGTGACCTTCGGTTGTTGAGCCGTGGTGTAAATGCTTGGCTGCTTGGCCACTATTGGATTAGCTTTAGGTTGCGGTGGAATGATCGTTATATGTCTTCTAGGTAGTTCTTTTTAAATTTTAGGCTTGGGAATAGTCGAGCTTGGCATAGGATCTGCAATGGGACCTTTACTACGAGTGTTAATGTTTACAGCAGAGACTGAGCTTTCCACGGGATCTTCTTCTACCAATTCAGTCAAAGGTACCCAATCCCATAGCACCATAGTGGTGTTTGGAGATGATTCCTCTATCTCAGGGCTCGATTCCTTTGGAGGATCATCTTGATCAAGAATCTGTGAATCCAACATTTGGTTCATGACTAAACTCACAAAGTTAATCCATTGTGGGCAGCTCTTTTCCGAGTGCGGTTCTTGATGAAAGGTGCAAAAGTTTTCCATCCCTATTTCATTGAGATTTAAAACAAGAGAAGTGTTCATAGGTGGATGCGGTTGATCGTTGTCTTCTCTCTTCTTGTAAAATGGCTTGAAAGGTTTCATAGATGTACTAGCAGCTTTATCTTTCTCGAGATCTACAATTTTATTGGACAACTTCTGCATCATCTTAACTACGTTCTCCATGTCTGCTGATGATTCTTCTTTATTTCGGGTGAGTAGAAATGTTTTTTTACTAGCTGTTGGTTTTGTCTCTGCATCTAAGGCATGTTTAGCAATGCTATCCACTTCTTCTTCCACCTTTCTAGCTTCTTCAAAATTTTCTATCAGGGTGGTTTTCTTAGATCTTTTAACGAACATTGCTATGGGCCCTTCAAGAGTTGTTGTATAATATTCAACCAGAGATTCCTCTGCTGGTATATTTGCTTCGCTGAAATTATTTAAGAGTGTTGTGAACCTTTGGTTGAAGTCTTGAACCTTTTCTTTCTTCCACATTCTCATGGACAATAATTATTTCATAAGTGTAGCTACAGTCTTTTGGTTTCCATACTTCTTTAAGAAACATTTTTCAAATTCATCCCAGCTGGAAATCGAGCTAGGTTGTAAGCTAAAATACCAGGAAGAGACTTTCGGCTCGAATGTGTATGGAAAAAGCCTACAAACTACATCTTCATGTTGTACATTTAAAAGATTCACAGCTAAATAAAAACTCTTGAGATGATCTTCAGCAGAAATGGCTTTCCCTGGGTCGAATTTAGGCAATACTTTCTCTGGATTTTTAGGCAGATTGTGGAATGGCCCAGCTAGATTCATTACTCCCCTTGCTCTCCAAGCAGGTACAGGCATGTCTCTATGTGGAGAATTGGGTGGAGATTTGTGTGGTGAATCCAATGGAGTGTTCTTTGGAGTAACAAGTTCTCCAAGACTTTCTGGATCTGAAATATTTTCTGGGTTTTCAAGATCGACTTTGTTCAGGGGTTCTGCAATTTCTTCCAAGCTTAAATTCACAAGTTCTTCAAAATTCTGCACAAGAATTGAATCACGGGTGTAATGTCGCTCTTTTCTAGGAGTACTTTTCCTAGGGAGTAAATTTACTGCGTTTAAACCACCTAGTTGTCTAACATAAGATCGTGTATGTCTCCTTAAATCTTATATTTCTGCAAAAGGCACAGCATACAATACTTCTTGAGGTTCAGAATCAGAGATGGGTTTTTCTTGATTTGCTACTTCAAGATTTGGGCTATCTGAAATTCCTGTTTTAAGCAAGTTTTCAGTAACATTTATGACAGTGGAAGATTTTCCTTTATCAGCCATGCACTTCAGGCCCTCCTTCTAGTGTCAAAAACTATTGATGCCCCAAAGATCGCAGCATCAAGCAGAAAGGGATTCTCCCCGGTAGACTATCCCAATTAGATTGTCCACCGTCTGGTATGGGGAATCCGTCTGGTTAGCGGTTCCGACAACCATCAGATTTGGAGATTTGCTTCAATTACACCGGTTATGGCCCGATCCACCATTCCTTTTTGATTTTATTGTTAAAAATGATATGCAAGTGCCTAAGCTAACTTATTCTAAATGCAGAACTTGAAACAAATCTATGTCTAAAACTGAAATAAACCTAATTTATCCCTGCAAGGAGAAAAATTATAAGTATGAGTAATATGCTGAAAGAAGCATCTGAAGATCAATAGATAATCATTAAATCATAAAGATACACCCACAGCAAGAAAGGAAGAATATAAAAGATAGCTTTTAATACATGTGAAAGCAGTCTATTACTCATATGAGAGAAAACATAATTGCACAGAGCATAGTAAAATCATTCACTGCACAGAAATAATTCGAACAACAGAGAAAGATTTCACTAAAATAGGTATAAATGTCACCAGAAGAATCCAACAGACATTGTACACTCATTCCCAAGCAAGATGCGCCCTCTCCAAGCTCATATTAGGCAAATTCACTTTCTAGAAACAAGTGCAAAATAGTTCGTACAAGCTTAAGAAAATTCCTTTCCTTGCCAAAAGTCCTTTACACTATTCCCTAAGCCTCTATTTATATCTTTACAAAATGCCTCTTGGGCTGCCACCTGGCTCTTACACTTGTCCTTTAAAGACTTTTCCCAGAAATAAACAAATCGTGGCCCTTTTCCTATACCAGAAATTTTCTCAAAAATAGAAAAGGATAGCTGTCTAGTGATTCTATGCTCTAAACACAGGGAAAGCAGATCAAAATAAGAACAACGCATTATGATTAGCATGTTCATCCTTGGGGTGGAGCTTCTGTTGGGGATGAAGTGCTTGTGTTGGCTGCTACTGCTTTCTTTTCCTCTTCTGCAATATAACCGAACTAGATACCAATGTCCCTGACAACCACATTTGCTGGTGAAGGGAGCAAGATCTTCTGGGAAGTCACATGCTTACCACGCTCTGCTTCAATACCATGAATTTCTGCAATTGCTGCTTCGTGGATCTCTTTAAGCAAATGGTTGTATACTGATGACATCCCAATATAGTGATGGAGATCATCAGTAGCCAGGACATCAATATTCTTTACATATTCTATATGAATGCCTAGCTCTTCCTTCAAGTCTGATAAACGTTGCTCTCTGCTTGGAAACTCATCGAGGGACTGAGGAAAGATCAGCTTGCATTTTTCATGCACTTCATGGATCTTTTGATACAGGCTGTTACTTTTCTCAATTGTTCCCTAGATCTTAGTAATCAGCTTGAGGCCAGAGTTCCTGCAAAACTCCATAAGGGCTACATCTTCCTTAAAATCATCTGCAGATTTGAATGGGAGATGTTTGGGGAAATCAACCTTCCCTTCTCTCCATTCCATCTGGCTCAGGATGTTTTCTTTAACCCAAGTGTATTTTCCCTTAAGCCTACTGGCTTCTGCATTGACTTTCTTAACCCTAACCATCATGGCTTTGAGCCTACACACTTCCTCAGTAATCAGCTCATGTGTGGCGTGCATTTGTCTCAAAATGTCACAGGACTGCTCATGGAAGGGAGACATGACTATCGCTATGCTTTCTACCTGCTTTAACTGCTCAACCATTGCCTGCTTATCTGCTTCCAGATGAAAAAATATAGCTTCAGAATCGTTCTTTTCCGCTTCTAGAACCATCATCTGGATTTTCAGGTGCTCCTTTTCTTCTTCTAGATGGCGATACTTATCTAACAACTCCTTGTGATCAACAGATGGGCGATTATATTTATTCACTACAACATCCCTGTAAGCCTGCTCATTAGCCACAGTATGTTGCAGCATGTGAGCTCTCCTCTTTGTTGACTCAAATTCTCTGACCATATCGACCACATTGTCCTTTGTTGCTTTTGTTGCTGACACAGCGGTGGATGCCATGGCTATGGGAGCCTTATTTGTATTTTGCATAACCGTGGTCTCTCGCTAGGTGACAATATCTTCTTGGAAGAGTCTCTTTATCCTCTCTTCCGACTTCAAGACCACGGCCTTCCTCTTCTTATAATATACAAATTCATCCCATCGAGACACAGTATGATCTTCTAATGGAGTGTAAGGGATGATCGGGAGATATCTTACATGTACTTCTATCTCCATGGGTGGGGTCTGCACTACTTGAGATGTGTCTGTTTCCATATCTTGGGTGCCGGATCCACCTACTTGAGATGTGTATGTTCCCATATCTTGGGTGCCGGAGCCACCTGCCTAGGCATCTTCATTGGTCTTAAGCTCTTCTTTCACCTTTTGTCCCTCTTCATCTTTACGCCTTCCTTCTTCTTCTTCAGCCCGCTGCTGATTTTCAATTGCCTCCCTCTGCTCTCGTTCCTCTACTTCCTTCTGTTGCTTTTCCTCTTCAGCTTCTCTCTGCAACCTTGCTTCTTCATCTTCTCTCTACAACCTTGCTTCTTCAGCTTCCTGTTGCATTCTTGTTTCTTCTTTCAATCTTTGTTCTTCGCGGGCCAGGGCCTCAGCTGCTTCCCTTTCTTTCTGCAGACTGGCTTCTCGGGCTGTGGCAGAGCTAGAGCTAGCTCCACTGCCATGACGACAAATCTGCAACTCAGTCATGTTGTTGATGCCTCTGAACACTTCTTCCTCTGCATCATAGTAATGAGCATATACCTCCTTGCAATGCTCGGCAACCTTGCTCCGCCTATCATTTCTATGGAAGATCACCTCACCAAAGTGGAAAGCTTTCAACTCTTGAATGTACTCCTCGGTTGTTGCAACCCCTAAGAATTTATAGGCTCTTATGCAGAAAGGAAAAGGAGGGAAGGAAGCCTTATGCTTCTTGTTAAGCACTCCTCCTATTCCATCAAGGAAAACTTGCCTAACTGCTTCCTTGAGGACTACATAATCAGTAGCGTATTTTGGAAAAATGTATGGTGCTTTGGTACCTCCAAACATCCTGATGTAAGTACCCTATTCTGAGAAGTAAAAATCGCCATAGTATTCCAGGACCTCCATGGCATTTTCTGATAGGCAATTGGGCTCTTCCTTGAACATCTGCTCATACAGAGGCATGATGAACTCTTCGCAAATGACTTTGTAGTTTGCTCTCTAATTTTGAGCCCGCATTATTTTAAAGGCAGAGTAGACTGGGGTGTTGGCCTGATCCCACGTGCAACCTAGCCTGGGGAAAGAGAGCTCGGCCAAAATGTAGTCAATAAGATATGAAGGCATGTAAAATTCTGACTTTTTTAAGGCCAAACCTTCTCTAGCTACTGCCACTGTGGATGCCAAACTATCCGAAAGAATAGTAGCCCAATCAAACATAGTTCCTTTGAATGCTACGAAGTGGATGATGGGAGCCCACTGTATCCTATATACAGTGCCATCGGGCATGCCAAAAATTTTGCATAACATCAGGGCAATTAATCTAAAAGGAGGTCTTAAGCTCTGGACGTCATATTCATCATTATCTCTCTTCCTCAGCTGCTTGCCTGTGACCAACAGCCTTTTAGCCATCTCAATATTATTCATCTGTCCCAACCATTCATCGTTTAGAGCTTGCTGGGGACGTGAGAATTTGTAGGCCATTGCAATATAAGCTGGATGGAATGAAGCGAAAGGCTCTCCCTTGCTGTCATACAACACTCTTGTTTGTGGGTTGGCATGTTCCAATATCCATCCGATCACTTCAGAGCACGGGAACAACTCAGGGCTAGTAGAAGCCCTGGCTATGCCGGAAGTTATGATGTTGAGGTAGATTTGTTCTTCCTCCAATAACACGTCTGGGATATCTTGGTCCCTGATCATCTGGTAAACATCTCCCCAACGGACCTCGGGTGGAACGCCGGTGGTACACTTAGTGTCTTGGAAAAGAGTTTCAGTCCTTGGTTGCACTGGTTCTGGTTCCATCACTTTAGCTTTCTTTCTACCACCTTTTGGCATCGTGGCTTATCTCTGTCAGCAACCATATGTGAATGAATATAAAATTGTAACACATTATGAGAGTGTAACATAGAGTAAGATAGTTTTAGCATGCTAATGATAAATATAAACAAAATTATAAGGTTGCATGCTGGGGAAGCAAACCAAACATAGATTATTCAAGAAAACAAAATATGGTCCTCAGACTTGATTATTCTAGGGAGACAATGCTTGGTTAGGAACTTTTGAAATGCTTCCGAAAAGGTAGGCATACGACATGTAACATCTACTTCCCACATAGTCTTTGAAGACAGGATGACCTCCATCATGGCACTTCTAACGGCCAATGGTAGGCTGGCCCGGAGTGGAAAATCCTCTGAGGAAAATGAAAACATGAAACCGTTTTCAACAAACGTTATCTGAGTCGAACAAGTGAGTGATTGAGTATCTCACCCGACTATTATTGATGCTATCTTAGGTTTGATAATATTTGAGAAGCGACATGTAGCCGGCATAAAACTTGGGTTTGAGTAAATTTGGCTAGGAGTACGACCGAAATGCAACCGGTGGAAAAAAAAAACAATTTCGAACAACTCAGAGACAAAGGGCCAACTGGGAATGACTAGTCATGGTTATGACTCCTAGCTGTTAGTAATGAGAAATTAATGGGGGCCACGGCGGCCGTAAACTCTTTAAAAGGATACATGCTACCAGTGCCTATCGGCCATGTTATGAAACGGGAAAACACCCAAGAAACACCTCACATATAGATAAGACAAAGATAACGGTTGAAAAACCTACCTGGAGATGAAACAGTGGTGGAGCGAGGTTGACACGGTGGTGAATGCACTGAACTGGAGCGAAACAATGCAATCCCGCAAACGGCGTTCTTTGAATAAAAAACTAACAATAGGAACAATGAACCCCATCGCCCTTATATAAAGCTTGATACGCGCGGGCATTTAAACATGTAGGTGACGACATTAAAACGCATTTTAATGCTCGTACGGTGTTGTCTTTTCAATCCCACTTGGCACTTAAGCATGACCGTCAGTTGCGGTGAGGACTCATGAGTTTCGTCCGCAGTTGCGGCCAGAACTCATGAGTTCCTCTCCCGAAAGTTTATCGCGGCATGTTTTGCTGAGTTGTCCCGAAATTGTGGAAAGACTCAGAAAGTCTTTCCAAGATTGATGAATGACTTTGTTAAGTATTTTCCGAAATGTGAATGGTTGAGTAACTTGGGGAAAAGAACAACTTACCGCGACAACACTTGACGAACGTTTCCACAATTTCGGGAGGGAATGATGAGTTCATCCGCAGTTTCGGGAGAGAATGCTGAGTTCTTCCAAAGTTTCAGGAGAGAATGTTGAGTTCATCCGCAGTTTCAGAAATGCTAAGTGTTTTTCGCTGTTTCGGGGAGAAACTCTAAGTCTTTCCGCAATTGCAGGTGAACATCCCAAGTTCTTCCGCTGTTTTGGGAGAGAAATTTGAGTTCTTCCGCAGTTTCGGGAAAGAATTGTGAGTTTTGACTTAGAAGAAAAACTTCAATTTTTAAAGCAGATTCCTCAGTTGAAACAACACTAAGTCCAAAAAGTTTTCAAAGGAGACTTAACTTTTTTTGGGCAGTCTTTCTAGGAAAATGAAAGGAGGGGCCCCAATATCTACAAAAATTTTGGGGGGGATGTTGCTGCAACAACACAGCCGTTAGTGGATTTGCTGATGATGTGCTAGAGATTTCCATCTTGCTTGTATTAGTAGCTAGAGCATTTGTGTGTTATGATGGTCTTGTTGTCTCGGCTGCAACTTCTCGAGTCTTGACTGGTTCTGTGACTCTCTCTGATTATGTCGTGTTTGCGTCTTTGTTGAGCTGTTGTGAAATTGATCTAGACTTGGATCCTTCGACAGGGGAACTCAATTGGTTTACTGGGAATGATGGTAGGTCGACAGATGTCGGAATTGGACTTGGTGAAATGGTACTATCAAACAGATTCGAACTAACTAGACTAGACTCGACCTGGGAACTGACAACTTGGGATTTTTCTGTGCTAACGATTTTTGCTTGAATTGGACTCGTTTGTTGTGGTAGTGATTTGACTAGAAGAGGAGTGAAGACAGCTGTTTGTTGTGCTATATTGGATTTGATGGATCAGGATTTCTGATATGGTGCGTGGTCATGTGACCGACAATTTCTGGGTTGGGTAATGTCAAAGTTGAAATTCCTGTTTGAATGTTGTCGGACGGGGCTAAGTTAACCGGGATAGTAGAAGGAGAGGAAAAAATGGATTGTTGGATGACCATCTCGTGCCAGTTAGGGAAAAGTATTGGAATGTTTGCAATGAATGTATTCAAGGCGGAGTCTTCTGTGACAGGGGGAACAGGTAATTCTAAAAGACTTCTTTCTTCTTCTACTATAGTTGGGGAATGGGGAGGGGATTGGATGTTTAGATAAACATCAAGAACGACTGAAATTTTGGGTTTCTTAACAATGGTTTGGGAAGATGGATACTTATCTTTTTCTAAGAACTTTCTGAATTGTTCTTCGATGGGCAGTTTATTCTTGGCTGCATCTTCTAGGATTTGGGTAGCACTGTCGTATAGCTCGATCTCATCTATCATCGACAGTTCTTGAATTGTTACTTGTCTTGTTCCTTTCCCTTTTGTCGATATTACTCGGTTTTGTCGAGCTGTGACTATTTCGGCTACTACCTTCTGGATATTATCATCTGTTAGAAGATGTTCTGGATTGTCGGATTCTGTATCACTGTTCGACTGCTCTCCGGCTTCTATGTTCGGAGTCTGGGTGAGTGCTAACATCTTGGTGCTAGGTGTTGGCTCCGGCTGATAGCTGAAAGTGTTTATGTACAACCGACTTTCATATGCTTCTTCTTGTTCCATGTCGGACAAAGGTTCGGCATATTTGAAGTTGGTTTTCAAGGCTTGTGTTGGAATGGGTAGTACTTGATTAGATTGACGGCTTAATTCTGAGAAGATTTCACTTACTGATGAGTAATAGTCGAGTCGTTTTGCTGGACCTGCTGCTCCCTCCATGTACCATACTATTGTTTCATCCAAATATAGTTGGATGTGTGCTGTCGGGGGCAGGCTTCGACGAACGTTCTGTGGTACCCTCCATCTTGTTGCTATTTATTTAAGGTCAGTAAACCATGCTTCAATCCAAAGCTTGACTGTTGTAGGTCCATGTCGGTTTGTTCCAGGTGCAAAATAGCAGAAATTTTCCATCAGGACGAGTCGGACTTCAGTGAAATCTTTGTTTCCTTTTGGTCGAAAATGGGTCATAGCAATCCAACTGAGTAGAGATGGGTAGCGGATTCTAGCTCCCTCGTCCTGGCACTTCTGGCATGTATATTTTAGAATGTCGGCCAAATAATCTGCCCAGTTGTATACCTTGTCGTTCATAGCCATATTTTTAACAGCTTCTAGCATTTCAGGATTTAGGTCTGAACCTCTAACTGTCCGTGAAAGCACATGTGATACAATCTTGGCAGCAGTTTTGTAATTTCCAAAGACAATCTGACTCACGACTATACCTCATGAATTCTTTCCAGCAGGAGGATCAACAAACTCATCAATCAAGTCTGTACCCGAACTTGCTGGTACAGCATCTCCTTTATGTGAAAGGCCAGTGATTTTGCGGATGATTTCACCATTGATTTCGACTGGAATATCAAGGTAAATCCTCCCGTTGTGGTATTTACTAACGATGAACTGTGCAATGACTTCCTTCAATCCTTCAAAGTTATCCAATAAAGGTGCCTTCAAGTAGTGCAGGATTGTGGTTGTCTACAACCTTTTTGCTTCCTCTATCCAGTGACTGTTTGATTCATTTCCCCAATCTTCAACACTTCTCCATGCTTTCTTCCAAGTGGTTTCTAATGCCTTTGCATTCCGAATCAACTGGAGTCTAGTTTCCAGTGGCATCTGTTCTTTCTCCAATTCTCTAACTATTGTTGTGGCGGCTCTGCTAGCGGTTAAAGTTTTTTGGGGAGCCATGACAGATTCAGGGTGCGAGGTTGTGAGACTGGTTACAGTGGAGTTAGGGAATTCTGTTTCTTGGATTTCAAGTTCTCGGCAGAAGAGTAACCAAGAATCCTTGAGCTCCGTATTTATGGCGGAATTACTCAGCACGGGCGAACGAGACGTAGAGGCCTGTATTAATGGCTGATGTGATGGAGCTATTAAATTAGGTTGGCCAGATATCGGCACTTTGTCAGGTGCATTATTTTTGGCGGTGCGATTATCTTTATCCTTTATTGCTTTGTCATCATGGTGCTGCGACATCTCATTCGTTGTGTTAGGTCGACAGGTTTCTCTATTTATGTTTGGTCGTTCCGAGCTCCAATACTTCTTCCATGTCGGATTTTCTTCTGTAAACCGTCGATGTTCTTGTTGGTGTCTGTAATATCGACGGTTATGCGTCGGACTTCTTTCTCTATTGTTTCCTTGCTTCCTCTGCCATTCTCTCGTCATTTCTGTTTTTTTCCACGATCTGCTATATTTGGTTTATTGCTTTATATTACTGTCGTTCAGTTATTTCTAACCATTTCTTTTTTTTCTTTTTTATTTTTTCTTTTTTTTTTCATGTTCATGATTTATACCTTTTTAGTCGGGCACCGTTTACGACTTTCTTGAAAATATCTCCTTGTAATGTTTTTAGTCGGACTGAGCCATTAGGATTTAACTTTTCGATGATGTAGGGTCGCATCCATTCTGTATGCAACTTTTTTGGTTTCCCTTTTACTCTGCTCTTATAGAGGAGTGCTAAATCTCCAACTGACAGATTCTTTTGTTTGATATTTCTATCATGCCATGCTTTATGTTGCTGTTTTTTCACTCTCTGATGTTCTAATGCCAACTGTCGACTTTCATCCAGCGTCGACAGCTGTAATAGCCGTTCGTGTCGAGTATCTTCGACGTCGATATGTAGAGCTATTGCAATGGTCGGTGCTTATCGTCGAAAATGTAATGAGACGAAAACCTCTTTCCCATAGACAAGTGAGAATGGTGTCTGTCCTGTCATTTTCTTATATGTTGTTCTGTATGCCCAAAGGACAGCAGGTATTTTATTGTCCCAGTCATCTTTCTCTATATTGCAGATTTTTGTTAGTCCTTTTGGAAGTGTTTTATTGAATGATTCTACTGCGTCATTCGACTGAGGGTGATAAGCTTTGCTTATTCTATGATCGACTTCAAACTCCTTAGTCAATGCTTTAATGGTTTTACATACAAAGTGTGTGCCTTGGTCACTTATCAATTTTATGGAACATCCAAAGCGTGTTATGATGTTTTCATAAATGAATTTAGCAGCAACTTCACTTGAACATGTTTCGACTGGTTCTGCTTCTGCCCACTTGGTAACATATTCGACAGCAATAATAATATATTGATCACCTGTTCGTCTTCGTACTACTAGAAATGGTCCAATAAAATCAATAGCCCATATTTCAAATGTTTGGCTAGGGTTAATTGGGCACAATGGAATTTCTGTTCTTGGTAGTGGCCGGCCCATGCACTGACATTTATCACACTTAGATACGAACTCTCGACAGTCTTTATGAATCGTTTCCCACCAAAGTCCTGCCTGCAGGATTTCTCTGGCTGTTATATCCGCATGATAGTGTACTCCTGCTGGTTCAGCATGGGCTTCTGTAATTAGATCCTGTCGTTCATGCTCAAGTGCACATCGGCGTAATATATCGTCCAAGCCAAGTTTATAGAGGAAATCATTGATCAAGGTATAGGGGGATGCTTTCATTGCTAATATCTTCCTCTTTTTCTCATTCATTCCCTCAAGAGCTTGCCCATTTTCCAGAAATTGTGCAATTTCCATAAGTTCTGAAGGTACTGCTTCAATGCAAAACAAGTGTGCGTCCGGTAAGTCATCTTCAATTCCTGTCGGTTCTTCTCCTGTGTCAATTCTCGATAGGTGGTCTGGTCTGACATTAACTTTTCTAGGTCGGATGATTACTTCGAATTCAAATTCTTGAAACATTAATAGCCAGCGACATAATCTCCCGTGATGTAATGGCTTATTAACTAAGTATTTTAAAGCTTGGTGATCTGTATAAAATACAAAGGGGTTAGCCAATAAATAATGGCGGTATTTCTGAAGGGAAAATACCATACCTAATGCTTCTCTTTCAGTCGTAGAATAATTTATTTTAACTTTATTCAAATTTTGACTGCTGAATGCATTAGGATAATCCATGTTATCATCTCCAGGTTGTGTTAGGATGGCTCCTACTGCTATTCCGGATGCATCAATATGTACATGAAATTTCTTTGACCAATCTGGAAATCGAAGAATCGGTGCTTCGACCATTTTTCTTTTCAATGTGTTAAATGAAATGTCGCATTCCTCCATCCATTTATAATCTTGATCTTCTTTTAGCAATTCTTCCAGAGGATAAGTCATATTGGAATAGTGTCTGATAAATTTTCTGTAATATCCGGTATGACCTAACAGAATTCGTACTTGTTTCAGATTTATTAGAGGCTTTAGGTTGAGAATGATTTTGATCTTTGCGTAGTCAACCTTAATACCTTCTTTGCACACGACATGGCCAAGTAATATGCTGATAAGTGTTGCGAAGATGCACTTTTTAATGTTCAGGGATAGTTGTATCTATCAGCATCTTTCCAACATTAGTCTGATCCATTTGCAGTGATCTTTCAACATTGTATAAATTGTCCAATCATCAAAGTATACAGCCATGGTTTTGTAAATATATTCTTGGAATGCTTTGATGACAATTCTTGAGAAGACCACAGGTGCATTCTTCAAGCCAAAAGCCATAACTCTATATGCGAATGACCCGAATTTGCACACGAATGTTGTCTTTTTCTGGTCTTCTTTTGCTATAGGTACTTGGTTGTACCCTGAGAATCCATCCGTGAAAGAATAGCACTCGTGCCCTGCAACTTCATTGATGATTTCATCTGCAAAGGGTGTAGGGAAGGGATCTGTTAAAGTTACTTTGTTCAGCTATCGAAACTCGACACAGATTCTCAGTCGAGTCGGATCTTGTTTCTTTGGCTGAATGACCATTGGGCTTGCCCATTCCGACTGTTCAATAGGATATATTATTCCTGCAGCAAGCATGTTATCGATCTCCTTTTTGACAATATCCTTATATTTGTGAGCAAGTTTGTAGGGTCTTTTCTTCACGGGTCTGGTGTCAAGTTTAATGTCAATTTTCATCTCGCCCATTTCCTTTACAAGCCCTTTCAAATCTTTATAGTCTTGAGCAAAAACGTCTTGGAATTCTTTTAGAATACTGGAGATTTCTGTTGTCTGTTCCTCATTCCAGTAATCGCCAATTTTTTCCATTTTTGGTCGATCGTCCTTTGAAATATCTACTTCCTTTATTTTAATCTTTGCGTCCATCCATTCTAGTGCACGGCTGTTACTTATCTGTCTTTCGCCTTCTTTGATTTGTGTGAAAGTTGGTGGGAAGTCTTTTTCTGATAATCTCTCAAGTTCATCTTTTTCTATGATCTATGTACTTAAGATTGTTCTTACGGGCTTCGACACACTAGGATGATCCTTTCTCCATTGAAAACTTTTCCCTACTGACATCTCTGTTTCTAGGCTCAGTCTTGTCGAGTGTTTTTTTTCTATCGTCTTTATATTGTAGAAATTGTTAGGTGTTTGCATATTCTCTTGTTTGTTTAGAGTTTCTGTTAGCTGCAAAAATTCTTTGATGCTTTTTCTTGCTTCGATCAATCTCTCATCCTGTGGAGAAAACTGGAAATCCTTAATAAAATTTTCTTTTAGATCTTTCCAAAGGAAAGTTTCTCCTCTTGCTTCTTCCATCTTGTACCACTTGTTAGGTAGATCATCGAGTGTTCTGGGAAAGAGGTGAGGCCATTTTCTTTCATCTTTATAGCCTAATGTTCTCCATTCTTTTTCGCAGCAGTCAATGTGAGCTTCGGGGTTTTGTCCTTGTGTGAACAAAGGAATGTCGGCCTGATTTGTCAAGTTTCTTCCTCCAAACCTTTCTATGAAATATGTTGATGCAGTATTCCAATTTTGAAGTTTCGACTAATGAGTGTCCCACCATCTCGCAGCTTGACCAGTAAATGTCTCTACCAAACTTTGTAGACGGCCTTGCTCTCCGACATGTTTTGATACCTGTTCGACATGTACATCAAGTGGATCACATTCTTTATATCTTAATGTCGAGTTACCATATTGTACATTTTTAACCGGAGCGAGTGTTGGATATGCTCGTATTTTTCGTTCGAAAACCTTCGGTGTGTAAGATATGGAGAGACACTTCTTTATTTGTTTCCTCGAGATGGCTTCCACATTCCAACATTCTTTTGCATGCAAATCGTAATTCTCTATTTGCCAGTCATAGAGTTCTGCATCGGAATTATATCCGAGCGAGATAGGATCTCTGAGATGAAGTTCTCCTTGGTTATTTGGCTCAATGCGATATTCATTATTATCTATTCGGTAAAGCTGTCGGGTATCGTTATCGACTTCTGTAGGTTCTGACCAAGGTTCTCCTTGTGATGGGAAGATTGGCACGATAACCTTCTGGCCATTACCTTTCAACTTGATGCGGCTTTTGTCCAAGGAAATTGAAGCCTTCATCTTCCTTCCCCATGGTCGACCGACCAAAGCAGGGAAGGAGATTGCATCATCTTTTGGTACGATGATTTCAAAATCTACTGATGTTGTGATACCTTTAATGGAAGTTTCGACTTCTTTCCATACTCCAATTGGCTCAATTAATCCTTGATCTGCGAGCTTTAAGTAGATGCCTGATTCCTATAGTTGAGGTTGACCGAGTTGGTCCAAGTATCACGAGTCATGATATTCACTTGGGATCCAAAATCAAGTACAACTTGTTATACATGATATCCATTTATGTCGATATCGACTAATGGATCGGC
This sequence comes from Larix kaempferi, assembly GCA_027924585.1. Classification (NCBI taxonomy): domain Eukaryota; kingdom Viridiplantae; phylum Streptophyta; class Pinopsida; order Pinales; family Pinaceae; genus Larix; species Larix kaempferi. Next base: position 15,326,942 of record BSBM01000067.1, read on the forward strand.
ATCATTTTTCTCTTTTTGTTTTAGTCGGCAAATGTTTTTAGTTTGTCTTTGCTCGACGTGCTTTAATTTATGCAACAAATCAATAATTTTTCCTACAGCTTCTTCATGTGAAATTAATTTGAGCAATTCATTAAGAGTTTCTTCATGTGTTGCTAAATCATGAAATATGTCAGACGCATCTTTGTACATAGATTTTTGTTTTATAGGATTTGGATAATCCTCTTTATCGACAATTCTAGTTATCTGAGGTTTATCTTGACCAATATGAGTGCCTTGCCTTGTTACAATTTGCAAGTTTTTTGTTCGAAGCACATCATTTTTTTGAACACAAGATAAAACATGAACATTTTTTTTATTATTTATTTTCTCGATCATGGTTGGGCAATCCTCTAAATAGTGATCGCCTACCCCACACTTTGTACAAAATTTGAGATCAGTTCTTTTCTTATAAGGGCATTCTGCGTGTCGATGATTCTCGCTGAAGCATGTAAAACATGCACCAGGTCGACCATATCGAAAGCCTCAACCTCCACTGCCACGACCGCGACTCTGATATCCACCACGTCTATTGTAGCCACTATATCGCCAATCGTTCCGTCGATCATTATACCTTGGATATCTGTCATTCCTGTTTTGATTGTACTGGTTATTTCTTCCATCATTTCTCCCGAATCTGTCATTTGCTGGATTTTTGTCTTGGTTCTGCTCAACAGAATTTGCTTGGTACATTGCATGATAATTTTGCCGATTTTTCAAGTTCAAATGACATTCTTCGATTTAATGTGTATTTACTTCACAAATTTGACACCATCTTGCCTTCTTATTTTTTAGATTGTATGGACAATCATTTGTGGTATGTAAATCATATTCTTTGCATAAATCACAGAAACATCTGGATTGGATGAGTTTTACATCTTGTCGCCGATCATCATTTCAACAAGAATCTTTGGTATGTTCTGAGGTTCGACAAGTTGTACACCATAGCTCTGGTCCTTTTAAGGTCATATTTCTGATAGCTTGCTCCATACTTTCAAGTCGTTCATCGACATGTCTGTCCATGGATATTAGATGGTATTCATCATCCATTTCGATTTCTAGTGCTATTCTTAGCGCATCTACATATGTATTAACATTTTGTCGACGGACGTGTATTCTAATTTTATTGATCAGACCAACAATAAACCATTTGATTAATAGTTTTTCTTCGATTTCATAGTCTAATTTGCTCAGGAGGTCTTTAAACCTCTTGTCATACTCCTTGATAGTTTCTGTCGGCTTTTGGACTGTTGTCTTCAGTCGTTCTACCGCTAGGTATGTCGCATCTTCAATCATAAAGAAGGCTAAAAAGATTTGTTTAATTTGTGCTTTTGTTGCAGTTGGTGTTTTTCCTATGTACCCCATGTACCATGTCAGTGCTCTTTTTCTTAATGAGCCAACAAATTGAGCAATTTGTCTATCTTCATTAGTAATTTGATTAGCTATCCAGATTGCTTCACACACAAACCAGTGTCTTCTTGGGTCTTCATATCCTTCGTAGAACGGAAGGTGTGTTGTGGTGTGTGCCATGTCTGCTATTGTATTATTCTGAGAATCTGATGGAGGTGTGGGTGGGTTATTTACACAATCAATACTTGGTGCTTCGTTAGTATCAATTATCTGTCTTTCTGGACTTGGTTCTCTGTCTTCAGAATCAATGACTGTATCTCCTTCGATGTCGCTAGATCTGCCTTCGTCAATTACTTCTGTCGAAATCCAGTTAAAGTTTTGCTCAAATGGGATTTCGCTAAATCTCGGACTTTCTGACGTGCTTGTCGAATCACTCAAATTTGGTATTAGTAGGGGGGGCCGCTTCTTCATGCTCTATGCACACTAGATGAAAACTTCTATTTGAAAATTTGGGTTGAAAAGATATCCAATTCCCTTCTTCTAGCCGATGAATCAATAGTCTATTGATATCATCGCCTTCTATGCTTTGACGACTCCAAACTCCCGACTGACCAGCATGGAGACCAAGGTTTTCTTCGACAATTTCTTCCACCCGAACGCTTTCTGTTAAATGGAATGGATACGGAGCTGCTACCATTACTAGTATTTGAACTTGGAGAGCTCTACCATGCTCTATCCACAAGTCTTCATCCATCGGCGACAGTTCTTCTTCGACATACCGATCATTGCAGGCTTGACTTGATTCTGGCAGATTCCCTTCTGCATCTGTCGCGATATTTGATCCTCGCGTCCTCCAGAGCGCAATTGCTTGCTCCCGCAGTTCTTCACGTCGCTGCCTTCTTTTTTCTCTTTCGATTTTTTGAATATTTGGGGTGCTTTTGTGACTTAAAAATCTGTCTTTGTCGGATTTTTTTCCACTGTTGGTCATGTCGTTTGTCATATGTTGATTTTCATCAAACTAGGTACATCAGAGCATGCTTCATCACCCCCCCAATTCCAGCCCGATGGTTTCTAGACTATTGGGGAAGTGTAGATCATCACTTGTTCAAGAAAAATTCCCATTCGTGCTCTTTTACAAATTTTTCCCACTTACGTTCTTTCTCCTCCCAATTAGAGTTTGGAATCGCTGGGGTCAGCAACGGTCTTGTTTCGACAATATGTGTGACACCTTTGTCGATCAAAAATTTAAACAATAATGTCGATAGAAAACATAGAAATTGATCAGCTAATTCGGTGAAGAACTTTCTTCTTATTTCATCTACTAATACCCGGTTTTCAATTGCTTGTTCTTCACAGAAATCTTCTGCAATCTTTTCGCACCATTCTGATAGATTTGTACAACCTCCGTTGATTAGCTTTGATACTAATTTACGCTCTGCTTCATCAACTGGTCTGTTCATCCAGAAGTTTCTTCAAGGCGGTTGGCACGGATTCTACAAATCGCTCATGGGTCTCGGAGAAGAATTGATCTCTTGCTTGGTTAATCATTAGCTTGTTACGTCGCGCATAATTCTGCAGGTAATTCGCGATTTTCTTCTCCCACCAGTCTCTAATCTCCATGAAATCATGGGTCATGCTGCTAGTAATTTTTCATGTATCAATCGGCAATGGAACCAGATGTTTTAATCCCACGGTTCACATAGTTATCATAGATACATTACACAATATAAGCAAGCATACACAATGACACAGATACAAGATATGAGACAGATAGAGAGAATAGTCTTTGTATTAACCAGCAATAGCAGAACAATATGATAGAATCAATCTCTACTAGTCTATCGGCTCACCAGCCTAGATATATATATGTGCAAATACAGTTACATAACCATCTGTCGGTTTATCCAACCGACCCGACCCATACTAGTTGACGCGACTAGTCGACATATGTTGTAGAATGGTCGGTTGGAGGGCCTAGTCGACAGGTCGACCTAGGCCCCTCCAACAGTAGGTTACAAGCAGCCAAAATGGTTTTGGAGTGGTGAGAACGGGAGCACGAGGTAGATGGCATGCAAATTGAAAATGATCCATTATGTGTGACAGCGTTGAGGAACTGTGGCTTGCTAAAGTTCTTCAAGATCCAGGGCATGAGAGCCCAAATCCCCCTGTTGATGCATATGCTTAGATGTTGGGATGCGGCTCAATAGTATTTTGTGATTGGCGAGCATGTGCTTACTATAGATTTCGAGGACATCTACTTCCCGACTGGATTATCCCGAAGAACGGACAATGTGCTTCTTACTGGATCACGGGGAAGTGATCAGACTATGGATGCCATGATATTACAGCACTCTACTCCCAACACCCGTGCTTCTAGTGGGAATATTCCCATTAAAGAAGTACGGGAACGTCCATTACATGCCATACTTTTTACTATTACGAGGATGGCAAGGATCCAAGCTCCTCACTTAGCCACCTCCTCACTTAGCCACCAGGTCTCAGATGCTTTATGCGGAGGACTGTATGTCTCCGAAGGTCTTCAACTGGTGCGAGGGAATCCTTGCAAACATGCGAGTTCAGCTGACCAAGTGTTTGTGGGGAGAGCTCAAAAAGTTCAACTACGGTTCGATAGTGATCTTGTTCCTATTGGAGCGGGTTCCCCTCTTGCGCCCACAAGTACCACTAGATGATAGGGATCCTAAGGATCCTCACATGGTTAGATGGACAGAGGTGATGACCCAACATGGTGGGGGCCCTATCATCGGATACGGTCCTGAGTTCTTTACCTGGATAGAGGGCCAGTTGTTGATGGTAGAGGACTTCCCGTATAGTGGTACGAACTACAGAGATGACCCAGACCTAGTACTACCCGATGGAGTAGTATGGGGAGACATAGGTAAGAACGAAAAACCCTTGTACTTTTTAATTTTGTGCATTTATGATTTTTTTTGTTATAGTGCTGACGGGATAACAACATGTGTGTGCAAATGTGGGCCCCATATGACCAGTAGGAGTATCTCTTCTTGCGAGGAGAGAGAGAGGAGAGGGAGCAGTCATGGCTCCAGCCGTACATGCTGCCATCGCAGAGATGGATGGAGACTACGTGAACCTGAGTGGGTTGACATTAGACGTTTCTGAGTCGATGGTAGATGAGGTACCATGGCCCATGCAGGTGTATACGGTTGGAGCAACTGCGCACTTCAATGCGCTGCTTCGTAGGGTTGCGAGAGCATTTGACTGTTTCAACACACAGTAGGCTCGAGCTGTTAGACCTAGGGGTGTATGGGCTAGGTGCTAGGCCTATTGTTGTTATCATGGATGTACTGAGAGCTTAGAGGCCTCGGATTTTTTGTACTACTGAAAGATACGAGGCTTCATATTTTGTAGAGACTCACTGAAAGGCGTTGTGCTTCATATTTTGTACCAGCACTACTTTTATGATGATATATATATATGCAGACATTCTGGAGGTTTTCACATTATGTGTTTTAAATGGATGAATGGTGTGGTCTTGTTTATTGTTTCCTTATAAAATGGGTTATTTACATGTTATGTCTACTTTTAACTATTCATGAATATGCTTATGTGTGTGCAATGTACCAATCTAAGATGAAGTTGGCCATGGAGTCGGCAACTGTGTTCACATCTCATGGAATGTGCAGGTACTGAATGGAATCGAAGGACCTTTTGAGAAGATGGACTCGTCAATAGAGACGGCGTAAGGTAGGATCACGGATGGCGTAGACTCGGTTAAGATGAGAGACCACTAGTTGAGAATCCAGGTGGATGACAACGTGGTCCATACCCAAAGAAAATGCGTCAGTTAGGGTTCCAATGACTACTTGATATTTTGCAGCATTGTTGGTTGTGAAACCTAGACACATTCCTCCTGAGCTGATGAGCTCGCCAGTCGATGAATAGAGTACCCAGGCTGCCGAAGCAAGGCTATGGGTATGCCGGCTGGCGTCGTCCGTGAATCCATAGCACGTTGCCATCTACACATGCAAACATAACATGGTATAAGAAATGAAACAAGACCTAAACACTCAAAAAATCAAACCGTCATACCACACAAAAAAAACACACACACACCATGTTCATTATATACAAAAATACTCATGAATGAAAGACTCAAGCATAGTACCTCTTCAGGTAGAGCCCATGACGGGGCTCACCCAAATATATCCCGTCATAGTCTTCAAGCTCATAAGCTCCCTTCTCTAATATGCATTTCACTATGTAAGGTCCATGCCACATGGACTCAAACTTTCCTTCCCCTAGCTTATCATGTTTTTGGTCATATGTGAGGACCAAATCTCCCTCGCTGTAGGTGCAAGGTTATACCAACTTGTTGTACTGTGCTTTGAAGCGTTTCTTATGAGCCTTCTTGGAAAGAGCGGCATCTCAACGAGTCTCGTCGAGCTTAGCTAGGTAGAGGAAGTGTTCTTCCTCGAAAGTAGTGTTTGGGAGAAGTTCAATGGTGAGCTTGAGAGATGAAATCTTGCACTCAATGGGAAGGACCGCCTCCAATCCATACACTAGTTGGAAGGGAGTAAATCCAGTGGCGGTTTTAACGGAGGTTCGATAAGCCCAAAGCACGGAGAAGAGCATATTATGCCAATTGGCCTTGTGCATACCCACCATACGTTGGACCATAGTTTTCAAGACCTTGTTAATGGCCTCGACTTGTCCGTTCGACTGTGGGTAGTACAGTGTTTATTTTTCATGACGAAAACCTAATCTATCGCTCAACTCGTCAACCATATGGTTCATAAAGTGAGAACCATGGTCAGTAACTATCGCTTGAGGAAGTCCAAATCGCGCTATTACATGATTAAACATGAAGAGTGCGGTAGTATTGCCGTCGTTCGTGTATGTAGGCATTGCCTCGACCTACTTTGTAAAGTGGTCCATAGCTACAATGATGTAACTATGCCCCCCGGCCGAGGTAGGCTTACAATGCATGAAATCGATGCCCCTTTTAGCAAAGGGGCCAACGGCAATAACCGGGTGTAACGGGGCGGGATGGGTGCACTTTTTTGTTTGAAAATGTTGACATGGAGGACATTTTTTTACGGCCTCAATACAGTCTTTGAAGATAGACGGCTAGTAATATCCAGCACAAAGAATATTATGGGTTGTAGCCATCCCAGAGAGGTGACCTCCACACGCCCTAGCGTGACAGTCATTCAGAACGTGTTCAGCCTCATCATGAGTCAAACAACGTCGAAGGATAGAATCAATACCCCAATGGTACAAAGTATCACTAATAATCAGATAATACTTCGCATGGTGGCGTATTCGACGACGGTCTTCGCAAGACAATTCAGGGTTGAAACGTTGGGTTTGAAGATACAATGTGATATCTCCATACCAAGGATCAGACGTACTGATGAGAAACAATGACTCATCCTGGAAAGAGTCATTGGGCTCAGATTCTATGTCAGTACGAGGGAGGTCGCAGATGAGCTCAACAAACACCAAAGACTTTTTAGACTTGGCTTTTTCAAAAAGAAGATCAAATTCTTGCAGTATCACGATCAAGCGTGAATACTTGCCCCCAAGTACCTGACGAGTCAGAACGTGGTACATGGGGTTCAAATCAGCAATGATGGTGGTGGTGCGAAGCAAAATGTAATGACAAAACTTCTGCATGTCGATGACTGCCGCAAGAGCGAGCTTCTCAACATGTGAATAGTGAGTTTCAGTGTCAATAACACCTTTACTGGCATAGTATATCACATGTTCTTGGGTGTTCTAGTCTTCCTATACCAAAAACCATGGCTATAGTGGTATCAGAAGCAGCGAGATATAAAATGTAATCTCGATAGTAATTCGAGGGTTGGAGCATAGGGGCATGCGTGATTGCATGTTTCAAACTATCAAAAGATTGTTGAGCTTGATCATCCCAAATGAACGGGACATCTTTCTTCATCAATCTCATGTAGCCCTGCGTATTTTGCGCAAAATTACAAACAAAATGCCTTAAACAAGTCGCACGTCCTTGCAGACTCTGAAGTTCCATAATATTAGTTGGAGGTGGGAGTGCGACAATGGCTTCCACCTTCAAGGGATCAATGCGGATCCCATCTTTCGAGATGATAAAGCCTAAGAGGTGTCCAGACTCGACACAAAAAATACACTTATGAGGATTCAGACGGATATTGTACCATCTGCATCTAAGGAAAATGGTCGTCAAATGATCTAAGTGGAACTCACGCTGCTTTGAGTGAGCAGGGAGGTCATCCAAGTAGGGTTCCACAAAGTCCTTCACATCATGGAAGGCGTATTACCTCGCCCACTAGAATGTGGGACTAGTGTTTTTAAGACCGAACAGAAGTTTGCGATATGCAAACGTTCCCCAAGGGCAGATGAATGTAGTCTTGTGTTGGTCGGCAGGGTGGATCTCAATTTGGTTGTATCCGGAAAATCCATCCATAAATGAAAAAATGACACTTCCGGCACAATTGTCGATAATATGGTCAATAAAGGGAGTCGGGTAGTTGTCCTTGGGACAAGCTTTGTTGAGATATCGATAGTCGACATGGACATGAATGGTACCCTATTTTTTGGTAACAGGGACAACGTTTGAGACCCATTCTATCAATGGGATAGGATAGATCAAGCTGGCCTTCAAGAGTTTCTCAATCTCTTCCTTGATTGTCGCAGTCTTTCAAGGGTGTACCGGTCGCAGCTTTTGGTGGACAGGTTTGACGTCGGGATAGGTTTTAATCTCGTGTAAAACAATGGAGGGGTCTATCCCAGGCATCTCCTCGTAGGTCCAAGTGAACACATCTCGGAATCGCTTGAATAAGGCCGTACAAGTAATGACTTATTCAAGGGAACACTTCTGGCCTAAATGAATGTGTTCCACTACACTAGGAGTAACCGAAATGTCTATCGAGGTGGTGGGTCCGAAGTTGGCTAAGTTGCCTTCGAAGTCCGTTCGACACGTAAGTGTCAAGGACTGAGACCCAGAGTAGATATCCGGTGTAAAGATGGTGTGATCTCCACAGTATCCATAAAGGGAAGGAAAGATGAACGATGATGTAGGTCTTCCCACGGAGGATCATCTACACTCATGATTTCCATAATGGACTCGTCAGAACGAAAAAGTCCGTAGCAGAGGATCGGATGATGTCCGTTGTAGAGAACAGGATGTGGAGGCCACAGGTAAGTGGTCCTCTGGCGCTGATTGGATAGCCTCATACATGAGTTCCGCAGGTGATAGAGGCATGGCGTCGCCAATCAAGTGTGTGGTGGCTTCATCTGGTACAATCCATGAATCAGTGGAGTTAGGGGTAGATGAAATCTGCGAGGAGATCATGTTCACCGTGGCAACATGGTTTGGGGGATCCAAAGTAGGAAAGATGCTCATAAGGGATGAATCCTTGAGGAGGCCGACCCCCACACTCTCATACTTTTGTGAATATTATCCAATCGAAGGAACATTATTGCCTGGATGAGTAGTGGTGTCAGGTGTGCAGAAATCTAGTTGGTCGACTATGACAATTTGGCCTAGATGGGGGAATTGTATTATGCGAAAGACAGATGATGTGACCACAGTCATGGCATAAAACTAGTGATGACCAAGCATAATGTTATAATCTAATGGGGCAGCAACCACTTCCACATTAAGGGTTGCGGTCTTTCCCCCCAACTTGACTAGTAAATCTTGTAACAGCCCATGAGGTTGAAAGCCACGTCCGTCGAAAGCTCTCAAAGTGGTAGGAGAATGGTTCAACTCGGGAGAGACAATGGCTCTCCAACATGTGATTGACATGACTGACGTTGAGGCTCCTTCGTCCAAAACAGTACGATGGATTATCTTCCCAGCAAATTTTGTAGCAACTTGAAATTCCAATTGATGGGAGATCCTCGGTTTGAAGTATTCCAGCTGGAACATAATGGTATTCGATGAATCCAGGTCAACTGCACCAATGGAAGCGAGGAGAGTCTTGCACTGATTCGAGCAGTTTTGCAAGACCTCGAGCGTCGACATAGCACAAGGAGCTTGTGCTAGGTCCTCTACAATGTTGTAGTTTTGAGCAGCCCGAGCATTAGGATTCAAAACTGATTTTCTAATCATTCTCTTGGGTGGACGCAACACTGACTTGAGAGAGGGCTTCTCAATGGTGAGAGGAGTAGTTGGTACGGTGACGTCGGGCATTGAAGTGGAAGCTTTTTCAGTATTACTTCCAACAAGTTCCTTAGCTGGAATAGAGTCATACGAACGAGAACGGGTGTTCAAGTTGATGGTCTCTTTGTGCACCATGAGAACATTTGCGGTGGTGGATGCTTCTCCCTGGGAAGGAGAAGTGTGAGCAATCATCTGCTGATTTTGAGCAGGGAAGGGATCGTTGAGAACTACGGGTGTGGGTTTTCCCTTAAGAAACCTTTTAACTTCATCTCTATGGGGGAACTCCTTAGAAAAGTGGTCATCACCACATAGTAAACAAGGATACTTTAACTTCCTTTTATGTCTGGTGTCATCAGGGGTTCTCTTTTGTTCCTATTGGGTGGAATATTTCTTAGGTTTCCCCTTGTTCTTATTCTTACCACCAGAATTTTGAGGTGAAGCTGATGAAACAAAATTCACTTCTTCAATGACAACAGGAGTGGATGATTTGGTGGTGCCGTGACCAGCCTGTGTTGGTGATGGGGAATAACCCTGGGGGTTCGACGAACCAACAGTTTGAGAAGAAGGCTGGGTGCTAAGGGATCCAATGATGCCATCGGTTTGGGGTCTCTTAGGTGGTTTAGCTGGGTCGTAAGTGTTGCGGGGTGCGTTGGGAAGAAGGTCGAACAATGTGCCGGACTGAGCATAGACTAAGTCTAGTAAGTGGGCACGTGCGATGGCTTGTTCCTCAATGATAGCGCCTCCCATGGAAACATCTCGTGCTATGGTAGGAATGAGAGGCTTCGTAAACCAGTCTTCTAGGAGTTGATCTGGAATAGGAGCCTTAATGAGACATCGTCTCCTCCGCCACTCATGTATATGATCTGAGATATGAGTAGCAGTATTTTGACAGAGCGAGATTAAAATATATGTACCAATTTCATACCGTATAGACAGCTGGAAATGAGTCAAAAATTTCATAGCAAGAGAACCAAAATCGGGAAAAGAATGGGGTGGTAGTTCAATATACCACTTGGCACCCGAACCAGTGAGAGTCCGTTGGAATAACCTAAGACGGATCGAATCGTCCATCAAGGAGTTAGATGAACACCATAAGTGGTATGTCATCACATGGTTTTTAGGATCCTCACCCGGCTTACCATCAAATTTCAGGATATCTGACGAAAGTTTCACCGGAATGGGTGGCCAATTAGTTCCATGGTAGATGGGGTCGTTGGTGAGGCGAGACAAGTCGGGTAGATCCAAAGTATCCAAAAAGGGTAGTTGTGGATTAGGATGCGAGTACTGAAAGTACGGATAAGGCGTGTAAGGACCTGTGGGACCTTGTATCGACTGACCATAGGGTGTTCCAGGAGGAAATTGGTCATAGGGGTACGGGCCACCCGGACCAAATGTAGGTCCGCCACCATAGTAAGGTGGTCCATTACCATAATAAGGTGGCCCATTACCATAAGGTGGGGGCCCGCCTCCACCGCCAGGAGGGGGTGGGCCGACTCCAAATGGTGGGGGTCTTCCACCACCGCCAGGGTAGGACAGGTCGCCACCGCCTCTGCTGGGAGGAGGTGGTGGTCCACTACCACCACCAGAATAGGACGGGACTCCACCACCTCCGTCGGGAGGGCGTGGTGGGCTACCACCACCGCCGGAAGGGTAAGAGCCTCCTCCGCCACCTCCACCATAATAGGTTGGTGGTCCACCACCACCACCACCAGGATAAGAAGGTCCTCCCCCACCACCACCATCGGGGGGGTGGTCCTCCACCACCTCCACTAGGGGGGGTGGACCATGATAACCGAAATGAGGTGGTCCTCAGTCAGAAGGTAGAGGTCCACCTCCTCTAGAGTTATGTGGGGGCCTGCCGCCTCCAATGGGAGGTGGGGGTGGACCAAACATGGGTGGAGGGACTGTAAGTGGGGGTCCATGTTGTAAAACATTTTGATGTCCACATAGAGTGTAAGGGTTTTCGGGGTAAGGTACCCCGTATATTACATTTTCGGGATTAAGTTGACCCGGCATAGGGTTAAAATGACCTGGATACACTTGACTCGATGGAGGTTGAATTACGTTGGACGATCCCCCAACATGGGACAGTCCCATAGTGGAAGGTCCAGGAGGTAGGGAATTTCCAACTGAAGGACCAATGGGAACTCATGTTGCGGTATTATGGTTAAGAGACGAGGGTTTCCCCCCGGCAACAACTTGCTGACCACTAGGTAAAGGTTGACCCAACATGGGTTGTTGATTATCCACCATGGGATTACGGTTATCTGTAAAAAAGGTAGGGGTTAAAGAGTATCCTCCCCTTGAAGTTCATGGTGGGAGAGGAGCACGTAACCTTTGTTGAAATATTGTAACTTCAAAGAATATTATATTTGTATATTATTTATTCCGGAGATGTTCCATACCTCCGATGTGATTATACTATAAATCCGGAGATGTTTATTCCTCCGAGTTGGGTGTGGTAACTAGGGTTATTAGACCCACCATGTGGGGGTCGGCCCAGTTAGTTATAATTGGGTATTTAACCTAATGGTTAAATACGAGCCTACATGTACTTGTGTAAAATACATATCAGAGTAGTGTATAAATAGAGGAGGTGTGTTCCTCATTTGATACACTCACTCACTTGAGGATAGCGCACTTGTGGAGGAGAGGTCTGCTATTGTGGAGGAGGAGATCATGTCTCAGGGTTTCATCTTTGTATATTGCTGGTCATCTATATTGAGGAATCTTTGCTGGGTTTTCTACCCCATGAGGGTTTCCCAGGATAAATCTCTGTCTCTTGTGTTTATGTTGTGCTTGTTGTTTCTTCAGTGATCCTGTATATGCTATTATTGTGAAATGGAATGTAATGTTGCTATTTTCTGTCTTAGCATATTAAATCTTAACATGGGACGATCCCCCAACATGGGACAGTCCCATAGTGGAAGGTCCAGGAGGTAGGGAATTTCCAACTGAAGGACCAATGGGAACTCATGTTGCGGTATTATGGTTAAGAGACGAGGGTTTCCCCCCGGCAACAACTTGCTGACCACTAGGTAAAGGTTGACCCAACATGGGTTGTTGATTATCCACCATGGGATTACGGTTATCTGTAAAAAAAGGTAGGGGTTAAAGAGTATCCTCCCCTTGAAGTTCATGGTGGGAGAGGAGCACGTAACCTTACCGTGGTGGTCACAGGTGTGTTGGACTATTGCTATTCAACAGGTTGGGTCATTAGGGGTATTGAACCGGTCTCCTGTCTAGGAGATGCATGTTCAAGAATGGATGGTTGACCAGTTTCAGCAATGGTCACATGTTGCATAGATGATTATGGTGACTCAAAAGATAAAGAGTGACCTGGGATTGGTCAGTCATCGATCCTTAGTTGAAAGTTTCGACTTTGAAACTCCTCACCCATAGCACGTAAATGAGCCAATTGTTCATGATAAGGTGCTAAACAGTTTTCGGGGCTAGCCCAACTGGGTGAGGATGCAACGGCAAAATGGGCCACTGGGTGACCGGTAGAAGATGTCCAATAAGCTGTTGAAGGACCAACAACTGCTGTGGGGTCATCCTAGGGTTGATTTATCCATTCCAATGATCCAAGCTCTCCCAGTGAAATGGGAGGTAAGTCTTGTGAAGTGGGGATTTGTGCATCTTCACCCTGCGAGGGATGAGGGGCCAGTGAATCTAGAGGAGTATGAGGAAACAAAAGTCCTCCAACATTCAAAGTGGGGTTTTCCACTTCCTATGACCCAACCCTGGCTGTTGGATCCATTCTTACCCTCGAAATTACCTCCATGTTAAGGGGATATTCGGGTGGCAAATTCTGAAACCTACAAGACCTTCTCCAAGGAAAGTCATCCAGAGTGACTGAAAAAAAACAAAAACAAAAACAAAAACAAAAACAAAAAAAAACAAAACAAAACAAAAAAACAAAAAAAACAAAAAAAAAAACAAAAAAAACAAAAAAAAAAAAAAAAAAAAAAAAACAAACAAACAAACAAACAAACAAACAAAAAACAAACAAACAAACAAACAAACAAAAACTCCTAAGGCAAGCTAAACGAAAAAAAAAAAAAAGAAGACTAGACAAAACCCTACACAAACTAAGGCCACAAGCAAACTTATGTTATAAGAGTGGATTCAACAGTCTAGAACCTCACAGGATTGTCAAGGCTTCACAAATCGCTATATACGGCAGGGTCCAACAGTAAAATGCGACAAGGAGGATTGGGACTGTACCCTTGCCTGAATACCCGATTACCTGGACAGTACGTGTGTAGTAATCTCCCCAAGTGTCGTTCTCGGTGTATTGCTCCACCAAGATGGCCAAAAGGTTAACTCAGTTGGTTTCAGGAATCCTAAGGGTGTCTCCCGATATACGCAAGGTACGTGGGAGCTCAAATCTGTAGTGGTATTGTCTAATGCACAACTATTCGGTAAGAAACCTTCCGATATACTACCGAGTATGTGAAACACCTTTCGATATACGCCAAGTACTAAAGGGACTTGGTGGGTACGTGAAAGAGCTTCGATATACCGCTAAGTACGTGGAAGACTACAATACCCTCAGGATACAGTGCTGGAAAATAATGACAGCTGTCACGCTTAACGATGTCGGAACACTTCTCTAACTTACACACAAGTTACTAAAAATTTTACCCTAGTTCTACCATTAATTTTATCTGGACGGTTAGGTGAATGCATGAGGTGAGTACATAATCATAAACATAATGCAGGCCCTAACTACATGCAAAAAATATGCTTTTCTTTCAATGAACTCTATGTATGGGAAGGAGAAATTTTATTTTTCTTTCCAACAATTTTACCAAAACAATACAATGCAAGACAATCCCAAATCTACCAAAAAATGACTATGAAGTATTCTTTTCCTTTTCGGCAAAACATAAAAGACACAACACTACTAAACCAAATCAAAGCATGTTTTTTCTTTTTTCTTTTATCTTTTCAAAACGAAAATGATGCTAAGTGATGAAAAGAGAGAGTTTCTAAGTAGAGTATGCAAACTTTTCACTTTCACTACAATGGCCAAAAAGCATAAAAACCAAAAGATACAATGCAACTTTTCCAAGCATGGAACTACTTTTGCAAAATTTGATGTCTATTGGAATTTTTTCAAGAAAATGAGCAACTCGTAATTCATGAAAAAACATAAACAATGCAATTTTATTTCAACTTTTCCAAAAGATCTACAAATGAGACATTCCAATGCATATACAATTCTCTAAATGAGCTTGAGAAATGATGGAAATAAAGTACTTTTGATCTTTCAATGGATGTATCAAAATAATAATTTGACAACAACAATGCTTTTAAACATGAATACTTGAAACGAAAATATTACTTGCAACACTCCAATAACTCAGAAAATCTCAAGAAAAGATGAGCACCTAATGGACTGAAAGTACATACAAACACTCAAAATCAATCAGGAACAAGCAGCACTAAAGAAAGCAAAATTCACAAAATGTATGCAAATGAGGTCTGGAAACCGATCCAATACAATGACCAGATCTGGAAAGGAGAGGAGGGAATGCAAGGGTGAGTGGATGAAGGTGGGGGAGACAAGAGTGTCCACCACTACCAAATCTTAGACTTGTCCAAGATGGAACCCAAAACAACTCCAAATAAAACCAAACAACTCAATCACACAAAGAAAAATGGGGTCTCTGACTGGATCTTGCAGTACAGAGGGAGTCTGCACACAAACCAAACTCAAAACAAAAATGGAGAAGGGATGCCTGTATGGAAAAAATGGCAGAGCGACGCACTCTGACGTGCTTGTACACAGTGTGACATCGCAGTTCACCAATGCGAGAAGTGTGACGGTGTCGCAGTATACCAATGGAAGGTCTGCGATGACAAACTAACAGGCAAAGAACAGAGATCAAAACTAACACAGTGTCACTCTAGGTACACTGACCAGGTGCAACAGGTGAGATCTAAGTTCAAAAAAGAACCAATTCTCCAGATAATGAGCATGAAATGGTCTGAAAAGGAGAAGTACAAACTCCGAGGAAGGTAATCAGACTCTTCAAAGTGAAGATCTGATGGCGAAACCAGCTTAAGAAGGAAATGACAAATAATATGGCTTGGCAAGAAATCAACTAAAAATGACATTCAAATTAACAACTACAAAACAATGCTCTTCCCCGGTATGGTCTCCAGATTTGTTTGATGGACAATCCACTTGAGCGGACGCGAGCCAAATCTCCCTATCTCAATGTGAGTCTAGAACAAATAATACAGGCTATAAACCACTTTCCTAGATCTAGTTAAGGATCGAGTCACTAGATGTCTTACCTTAAACTTATAGTCCTTTCTCCTGTATGTTGCTCCACGCTTCGCAGTCGTCCAATCTCAGCTGCAAGACCTATTAAGATGCACAGAACAGTACAAACAAGTAAAAGAGCATCTATACAATAATAGATCTAAGTAAACATTTAAGCAGGTAAACTATACAATATCATCACACATAAACAATATTGGTGGAAAGCGTTTATATTACTGTAAATCGGGAAAGTACATAGAAAAGAATAGACTACAACCAAGGCTTAACGCTGCAGTCCTTCTCCATCCAAGCCAAACTCCATATCCTCCCAATGAAGTACTTGTCTCTCAATGGATGAGTAGAGGTCTCTCGACAATGATTTCACCAGCATGTAGACACTATAGACTGCTACGAACATAAAATAAGATAATAATTAAATAATTAATAATTAGGTTAACTAAAGTTAGGATATGAAATGAGGCGTCTCCTCAACATCAAATTCCCGAGCCATATTTAAGGCAGGGCCATCATTGTAACATATCATATTTTATCATATCATCAATACAAATATATTATTATTATGGCTTATCTGGTTTACCAAGTCTTTTGATGAATTATTTGTGTGAAGGAACTATTGTTCGCTTCATTTGGTATCAGAGCCCCTTCTTGGGCATATATGATAACAGTTGTTGGCCCTAGACATTTGTCAGAGAGTTTCTCTCGGTCAAATGGTTTTTGACCACTCCTCCACTCCCATCTCTGCACTCTTATCCATACTCCTAGACACAGCATCCCCATAATTTCACCATCCAACGTTGATACAACTTCCACATCACGTTGTTGTATTTCCCTCCTCGCAATTAACTACCCACACATTCATATTCTCGTATCACCTGCTATGTTTGCCTCCCAGCCTCCACACAGTACCCTCTCCCTCATCCACATCCCTCACACAAACCTCTCCTGCGCCCTTCTTCACTTCATCACGTCAGTCCCTCCTCCCATTGCTCTCCCAACTCCGAGCTACCTCCCTGTACACCACCACCCACGCCCAAACACTGCCCCAACACTCCACTTCCCCCCACGCACTGTTGTTGCCTCCACTTCACACTCGCCCTCCCCACCATTTCTGTCTGCTCCATCTTTATCACTGCGCACCCACGACCTTCCCCTCGCCATCACATTCTGCAACCCTTCTTCCATCTCGGCTCCCTCTTCCACCAACCATCTCCTCGGCTCCCTCTCAATCCATATGCAAGCCAACCTCCCCACATTATCATGCCCACGTATCTCCTCTCTCACTACACCTCCTCCATGTTCCCCCAATCACCTTCTCTCCATCCAGCATGCACGCCCCACCACTCCATCGCTACTCCCTACCCGACCTCCCTGTGCATCTCCCGCGCACTCACCCCTGCGCCGACCTCAGACATCTCCAGCACCCTCCCATGTCTGCACGCCCTCTAATCGCCGCCTTCCCTCTTCCTAGATCCAACGCTCTTCCCCACCCCCATACACTTCCACTTCCAGCTTCCTCCACACCCGTGTTCCCTCCACAACTCCACGAAACCCTAAATTTTATTTTTGAATTTAAATTTTAAACGTTATAATAGTTTTATTATAATTGTTTAAATATTTTAATATTTGAAAAAAAACTATATATTAAACTATATATATAGTTTACATAAGACATTAATAATAATAATATTATCAATTAATAATGATTATTATTTTAAAAAAATAAAATTATTATTGAAATAATTATTATTATTATTTTATTAAAATAATAATTATTTTTGGAAAAAAAAAGGTTATTTAACCTAATATAAAGAGAACAAAATTGAATAAAACAATCAAAGAAAGCAAAAATCAAAACCAAAGAAAACAAAGGAAAGCCAAAATCAAAGGAAGACTCCTTGTCAAAAGAAACCGAAGACCAAATCGAAGAAGTCAAAGAAGATCATCGCTTGTCAGAGAAGACAAAATTGAAGAAGTCAAAGGAAGAAACATTTTTTAAAAGAATTGAGGCTATCTATCATCAGAGAAGTCAAAATCAAAGACCTTCTATCATCGAAAAAGTTGAATACTGTCTATCTCTGAAGAAGTCGAGATCATGGAATCTGGTTTGTGACTACGAATAGAGGAATTAGAAGCCAAGTTCAAACGTTATCGAAAAGACAATGAAGAATTGCGCAACATAAATAACAATTCATAAATAAGAATTGAATTACAAGAAAGGTGCAATGAAATAAAAATCTCTGACCAGCAAAGGTGTATAGAAAAATTGTATGCACAAATTGATGAATTAAAAGCCGAAAATGAATTCAATCAGAGGTTAGGAAATCAAGATATAAAGAAGGAAATAAATCATTACGAAGCATAAATAATATGCTTGAACAAAATCATTAGCGACAAAGATGAAGAACTAACGCAGATACGACATAAATTAAAAAGTCAAGAATCAGAGGTCGGCCAATGTCGACAACAAATAAAAGTTCTTCAACAACAAAATGACAACTCTAAAAAGACACATAAGTCAGAGATCGCAAAGAGTAATAAAGCATTATCCAACAATGCTGAAGAAATTTTCAGACTAAGAAATCATAACAAGACTAGTCACAAAAATTAAGAAGTTGAAAAATAGCCGGAAGATAGAACAATCTACGGAAGACATTGAAGGAAAACTTCTAGAGAAGCAAGAAGAAAATAGTTGCATCAGAAGTCATAATGAAGATCTTAAGGAACAACTTAAGAAGTCTGAAAATGACAGAAAATCGCAAGTAGAAGTAATTAAGAAGTTTCAAAATGATAACATGCAGTTAGAAAACAAGTTGGAAAAAATACAGAATGAAACCTTAAAACCTCAAGGGACGAAAATACAACTTCCAACTCAGATCAATGCTCAAAAGACGACACTTGTAAAAGAAAATGACATTGTGAAAATTCCCTATCGACACCCCAACCATAAAAACTGATATTCTGAACAGTGGAAGTGTCGAAAGACGATGGTACTAATGTGATCAAAGCTCTTGACGACAGATTAGTGGGGAATCCCAACAGTCAACAACAAATCAATTTGGGATCGATTGACCCATCCACATATCGGAAGTTATGCTCTACACTTAGCAGTTTGTATTGACATGTTTCTTCAGCTACGACACCACGTAAAATGATGCAGAAACATTATAAGGCTTTGAGGACAAAGCCTTTCTAAGAGAGTGGCAATGCTACGAACATAAAATAAGATAATAATTAAATAATTAATAATTAGGTTAGCTAAAGTTAGGTTATGAAATGAGGCGTCTCCTCAACATCAAATGCCCGAGCCATATTTAAGGTAGGGCCATCATTGTAACATATCATATTTTATCATATCATCAATACAAATATATTATTATTATGGCTTATCTGGTTTACCAAATCTTTTGGTGAATTATTTGTGTGAAGGAACCATTGTTTGCTTCATAGACTTCCTCCCTTTGGAGACGGGTAAAGCTTCACTTATATAGGACTAAGTGGATAGGGTATGGATAGGCTAGGTTGAGATATGGTAGGAGAGAGATAGGGGATCCTTCTAAGAGGTTAGGATCCGAGTGCCAGCTCTCCCAAGAGGTCAGCAATAGGGATCCAAGTCAATAGGCTTTGATAATGGGAACAAAGGACCTATTTTTGTCCATTAACTAACTTCGTCGCACCCTGTAGTAGAGCAAGATGCGATGTCACAAGTTGCATGAGTGCAGCCTGCGACGACCTCTCAAAACCTAGCATGAATGCAATGGTATCTCTTCCAGGTTAATGACTTAGCCAATGAAACTTTAGGGATGTATACACTGAATCTCATGATGGTAGGATTTTAGGTGTAATAGTGGATGGATTATTTCCAACGATTGAATGGTTTTCATGTGGAAACGAAACTTGAATTTGCTCAAAACCTGACCAGCAACCACTCATAGGTTCATGGTATAAGGATAGATGTTACAGAGGCAATCATGGTAGAAGTAACAGGATTGCCCAGAATTGGCAGGCAATGGTTTGGTCGGAAGCGCCACAACTTGACTGCAGTTGAAGATTTTCTAGAAGCAAGAGAAAGTGTTAGGCCACAGGGCAGAGGAACAACGTTGGAGACCCTGCCAAGTCCTTGGGACCAGGTCTCAATCTTTCTCAAGAAATACATGACTTGTGAGGGTAGGTATTGAGTTGTTTACATATATGAATTTTTCCTCCTTTCACATTTACGCCATCGCAGATTGCTAAATATGCCATATTATCTTTTAAAGTCCCTGCAAAGCACGGCTCATTATGTCAGAGGTGCTCGACATCCCTTATCTTACCTCACAAATCATGGGTTAGTTAAACTTCTAATATTAAGGTCCCTTGCACACCAGAATTTGACATGGGAACAATTTCTTGCTTGGCCAAGGGTACCCCGAGAACCTGCCTTGGAATTCGTGGCATTGAAATAGTGGATGAGGACCGAAGATCCTCAGGTTTAGCTGGGGGGAGGGATGGAGTATTAGAATACCAATTGGAGGATGAAGAGGAGGTAGATATGGGGGAAGCTCCGACGGCATCAAACCTTGTTGCAGAAGAAGACACGATGGAAGTTGTGGAAAATGAGGCTGTGGTATTAGAAGCTGCAACAGCAGCAAACCCTATAGAAGAAGAAACAGACCCGATAGAAATAGCAGTTAGGGTTGCAGCTGAAGCAGTAGAGATGGCATCATTAGCAGCTGCAGCAGAGGAAGCTGAAATTGGAGCAGCTGTAGAAGCTACGACAGTGGAAGCTGTAGCTGTGGAAGTTGCAATGGAGGAGGAATAACATCAAACAGAGGCAGTGGAAGGAGCAGACATGGAGGTTCTGGATGTTGAATCCTCCCCTGAAATAAGGGGAACTATAATTCAAGAGGAGGAATTCATCCTTGTTCCCGAAACTATAGAGACTTCTGGGTCATAAAAAAGAAGGAAAATACCAAAGAACAAGGGCCAGACATCCAGTCCGATGAAAAAGAGAAGAACCAGAGCTGTTACTGTAGCAGAACCGGTGCATTCGATCGAGGAAAATATTGAAATTCCTATTCTAGAACCCCGATCACCCAATGTTACACAAGAACCTGTTGTAGAATAACACCAAATTGAAAATCTTCTTTTTGAAAATAAGCTGCTAAAAGAGGAAGTGCTAATGCTTCGGGGCGAATTGCAGAAATGGAAAGAAGCATGTAGGAAGCAGGCATAGAATAGCTTGAACACGTTGGTGGAGGCTGCAGACCAGCTGGAGAATTCACCTCCTGTTTTGAGGAATGAAGGACATGAAGAAGTGGTATGACCAAAATGTGGAGATATATTCAAATTGGCAGGGTGTAAAGTCACAGTGCTGAAATTAGCAGCACGAAAATCTGCAAAACCAAGACAAGAAATGGAGGAAGTACCTACAGCTGACCCAATGGAAGGAAATGAGCCTGAAATAGACATAATCCCTGATTTGGAGCTAGGAGAAGATGAATAGATGCAATCTCAGCCGTTGGGGGATACTGAACTATTCTCGGGTTAGTCTCATTTTTCAGAAGACTTTGAAGTAACCCAAGAGCAACCTCAGCAGTCTAATTAAATTGAAAAACAGGAGGCTGTTACACAAGAACCAGCACTCCAGGAATACGTCATTGAAGTAGCAACTCAAACAGCATGCACTTTAAGTGAATCACAGAAATTGGACGTTGTTACACAAGAAGCAGCATCCTTAAAAATGTTTGTTGATGCTGCAACTCAAACAGAAGATGCTGAGATTGAGATACAAGAGAAGGATGTTGTTACACAAGAACCAACATTCTTAAAAATGTTTGTTGAAGTTGCAACTCAGACTGAAGTTGTCAGGATTGAATTGTAGAGAAGGGATTCTACCACACAAGAACTAGCATCCCCGAAAGTATTTGTGAGATTGCAACTCAGACTGAAGCTGCTGAGGATGGAATTCAGAAGGGGAATGTTGTCACACAAGAACCAGCATTCCCAAAATTATTTGTTGAGACTGCAACACAGACATAGGCCACTGCAACACTGATGGAAGAGGAAGTTGTTACACCACCAATACAAAATGAGAAGGATGAGACATCTGGTGACAAGGTAGGAATGCAATTATCTCAAGAAATTATTAATTTAGATTCTGATGTTGAGAAAGATGCAGATGATAGAAGGGTTCAGGGCCTGGTAAAAGAGATTTCACTATTGAAACTTGAAGTGAAGAAGTGGAAATATCATGCTAACCAGTGTCAGGAAGGGATAGTTCCCCTTTTTGAATATAGAAGGACTATCAAATAATTAAGGGAGAAATGGGTAGAGAAATCAACTTTTCAGATATCTCGGTGGGAAGAGGTGCAAAAAGAATTGGAGTAGTTGAAGGAATTCAAATCCATGCAGAAAGAGAAAGACAAAATGTATGCCCTCTCTCAGGAATTGTTGAGTTCTAGAGCCCCATTCCCTTGTTATCCTGTGTTTATGTATGAACAAATGACCCTGTTTAAATTGAAAGCTTTAAAGGAGGGTAGACCTTATCAATTGGTAACCTCTCTTCAATTCATAGAGACCTTTATGGAAAGTAGTTTCCTTGAGCAGAATCTATTGTGTGAATTATATTTGCATAATATAGTTTGTTTCATGGATTCTCGCTCTAACCCTATTCCCTACTTGGGAGATGTTCAGTTGAGGGCCTTTGCCTCTTTTTTTAATAATCATGTGCAGTGGGAAGATTCCTTTCAGACAATTTCTAGGAATGAGGCCAGCTCCAATCTATGGATTAGGAGTGAACCTCAATCTCCTCGGGTTCTCATTGTAAAACATGGAAGGAGTCTCTTATCTCCTATGAAGAATCAGCATCTAAAGAAGTTGCAAGAGAAGGTTATCTCTACCTGTGTTGACCTAATCTCCAAACAACAACATCTTTCCCTAGAAGGAAGCAAGCACAGGTGGAAAACTTCTTGTTCATCTTTGAAGAAAAGGGACCCTTACTGCCTCAAGAATTTTAAACAAGCTCTTCCCAGGGTAGCAGGATATGTCAATTGCATGAAGATGTGTGGACTTCACTAGCTGGGACTCAAGCTCAAATTTCCACTCATATGGTGGCCAGCAGGGAAATACAGGTATAATTATACACTGACCAAAGCAGAACAGAAACAGTGCTGGGAACATTGGGCTGCTTGTAATGGATTTCTGGATGTAGGTAAGGAACCTGAAATTTCCTTCAATTTTTCTGCTCAACATGAACGAGGACCAGACTCAAATTCAGATTAGTTGGTTGGTGCATGAGGACATGCAAATGGATAGTTGGGGGAGATGTTGGGCCCCAAAATAGCCTCTTTTTTCCCACACTTATCTATACCTTTTTCCCTATTTTTCCTCACCATTCCATAACCTAAGAAAATATTTTCCTAAGCAAAGCATGGATTGCAACAGGTATAATTTATTATTGCTTCATTTCATTAATGCCTAATTTGTTTATGGTTACGAACTCTATCTTTTTATTTATGCTAATATGAATTGACTTGACAAAGATAGTTCAGAAGACTTGGAAAGACCATAGGTGTAGCAGCTCGTTGAACCTTTGGAGAAGAGGCATATGTGGCGCCAGTTGTTCCTTCCTGAGTACAGTTCCACAAATTGTTGTGATAGTTCAAGTGTTCCTCCACGAGGCCAGATGTGACTGGGACATGACAAGGCATCCAAGTAATCATCCAGTTCAATCAGTTAGAATCTATTCCAGTCTGCTAATAGCATGTAACGGCTCAGGCCTAAACGCAACGATCTCATTCAAGTTCATTTATGGTTGCAACTATTCTATTGTAATTCGGTAGCCTGAAGATCATAGATCTTCATGGCTACCCGATATTTGTGGAACGAATTCATGTCATTTTTGTATAAATGTAAAGAGGCATTCTGAGCCTGGGATTAGCTAATTAACATTTGATCAAGAGAGCTGTAACAGAGTACTGTGACTGTGATTCGCCATTTTAATATAAGGAGCAGAATTCTTCATATCCTTTCGTTTTAATTTGTGTTAGCTCACGGCATCTCTATTAGAAATCTAGGGCTCTCCTTCTCACAGAGATCATCGAGTTAGGTAGATGTTGTAGCTCATTTTAGTTATTTTCAGTGTGGAATTACAGTAGGTATATTTCCAGTTAGCTGCAACAGTAGATTGTTTATGAATTGCATTTCTTTTGGTGTGCTACAACAGTATGGTGTGCCAGTCGACTGTGTAGGATAGTTTTCGTTTGATGCAAAGTGTGGTAGTCAGCTGTTACAGTCAACCTCAGCTCTGATTCCTTTCAGTCATTTATCTTTCTTAGGATTTCCAATTTAGTCAAATTATGGTTCAATTTTAGTTTGTAACACCCCCTTCCATCACTCCCGTGCAAGGAAGGGAACGTTAACCAACTACCGGGCTTTTGGCAATGCTTAGCCCCAATATTTTTACTCATAAATATTAAAAATTAAAACTTCTATGTGCAGATTTAAACTCAATGTAAACACTGCGGAATTGAAACACCTTTGCACACACACAGACAGTAATGCATAACATATCTATCACAGCAGAGAATGATTCAACATAAAGAGACCCAATCTCATTCCAGTGCCATGCATGGATTCCATAATAAGATAATTAATTCATTTCATTAAACATGAACAATTTATCATACTACAGAGCACAAAATGCAAATAATTTATAATACAGAGAACACTTATCTTGATAAGTAGATGTCCAACAACTGGCTACGTGAGGGCAACGTTTCTCCCAACCGTAGATCTCTATCCAGCCTATATTCCTTCAGCTGAGAGATCACCCCCGAGCTGGGATGTGTATCGACTAAGGAGGAACTAGCTGGGTTCACTCACAGCCATGGTTTCGGTCAAGCATCCAAGAAGATAGAGGAGGGTAACGCTAAGCCAGTGAGCTCAACCACAGAGCTACAGGCCTCTCAAGTGAGCTCAACAGTCAGGCACTCACATTACCTACCACATCCAACACAAGGAAGATCCCCTTCTCTGTTACACAGTCCCTCAGGCAACTCTTCCCTCTAGTGCTCTTCAGGATGGGCATAGAAAAGTCCAACTGCTAATCCTTGAGATCCTAGCCTTCACTGGGTTTATCAAGCACACCCAACCTCTGCATAGTCATTCCCAACTTGATTTCTCACCATTCTGCTCACCAAATACTCAAATCCGTCACTGGTTTTCTGAGCTGCAAAAACTGGGTTTTCCTATTGATTTCGGGGTAGCTAATGCTCCCAAATTCGCCCCAAGGTTCATGCTAATGGATCCCCCATTGGATTTCCCTGTCCCATGCCAAATCTGGGCATTTTTGGTCTTTCAAAATCTGGGTTCTCTTAAGGTCACGATTTCTAGTTCTCTCACTGTTGGCACTCGTTTTTGGATGCAGAATGATGCTAGCTCCCTCCACAATGGAATGGGGATGAGAATGAAGCCCCCTCCCATGAGGTTGAGTGACTTCTTTCCCAAGCAAACAAAGCCCATACCTACCCATACGAATTTCAGGGTTGCCCATGCTCCATTGAAGCCATGGGCTGAAATCTCAACCACCTCCTTACAACAGTCATCAATGTCACCTAGGGAAGTTAATGGGTTCTCATAATGACAAATGGCAGCCTAGGGTTTAGTCCAATAGCCCCCTCACCACTCCCTAGTGGATACACGTGGCCCCTTCTCATTCGTTACCTCCATAGCCAGTTTTTGGTATTTTATTTCAATATTAAATATTTACATCAATTTACAATATCCCATGGCTTAATAGCACATGGGTAACAAAACATCAAACGGGTCTAATTTAAATAAAATCCGAGCATAAACTAGCGGGGCCTTGGCCTTGAGCTCCACGCTAGGGAAACATACAACTTGTGTATACAATATTTACATTAGAGCCAATATTTCGTAAGGGTCCAAATTGGGGTATTACATAGTTCTAGTTCTTTACTGTTGTTTATCTTTCTTAGAATTCATTAGATTATACATGTTATGATTGAGTTACAGTAGTTGATAATTGAATTAGACAGGTTGTGATTGAATATTGTAGTTTGATATCTTTAGGATTTAACTTCTTGCAAAAGTAAGTCTAGCTTAATTCTTCTTAGATCAGTAATTGTTGGAGTAATGATTGTAGAAGGTAAATGTACTTTGAATTATTAGATGGATAAATTATATTAGTTTTATCCATGAGATGAGTTTGACTGAGCATATAGGTAGGATAATTTATCTCCATTTATTCAGTCATCTACTTGAGTGTTTATGCATAGATTGTGCTAATTTCCTTTGAAATAAAAGACCTACCTGGGTTGACAATTTATATAGAGCATCTTGTGTGTTAATTGCAATTGATTAGAATATAGGATGACCAACAATATCTATTTAAAATATACACTAAGCATGTTATGGATTCTCCCCATACTCATTTGTAAGATATTTTTCCTTGAACATACTTCAAGCATGCCCATGATAGTCATGGTCTTTTGTTCAATTATGACATTCTACTAAGGTGTATATAGTGTAGTGAATTGTATTTTAATCCCATGATGCTTGTAAAATTCTAAAAATTCTTCTGAGTCATATTCTCCACCTCTATCCGGCCTTAGTAATTTGATGTATTGAGCACTTTGTTTTTCAGTGGTTGCTTTGAACTCTTTGAACTTTCCAAAATATTATGAATTTTTTTTCAGGAAATAAATCCATGTATTTCTACTGGAAATCATCTATGAATGTCAAGAAATAATGGATTCCACCAAATGTGGGAGTCTGCATTGTTCCACATAGATCTATGTGAACTAGCGCCAATTGTTCATTTTCCTTGTAAGACACTCCTATAGGAAATTTTTCCCTATATTTTTTTGCTAAAATCTAGCTCTCACATGAGCTTTCTAGTTCCTAGATGAGTGGAAATCCTTTGACCATGTGCTTCTTTTGTAATAAATTTAAAGCACCAAAGTGAAGATGACGAAATCTTAGATGCCAGAGCTATGACTCATTCAAACATGTTTCCTTGTGGTAAAATGTGGCATTATGCATTCCACTCTTCATTATAAGAGGATAAATCATATTCTTTGTCATGTGTGCCTTAGCAATCAAACTTTCACTAGGAGTTTTGTCCAAAATAGTGAATACGTTATTCTTGAAAAATACTCTATACCCTTTTTGAGAAAAAAAATTCAATACTTATAAGATTATGTTTCAAACCAAGAAAAAAATACACATCTGGAATATGTCTTCTTTCACCTTGTTTAGCAATAACATTATCAGTCCCTTTACCCATTACATTGACTACATTTTCATTTCTTGACGTGAATTTAGTCTTCATAGAGTTATCTAGACTTGTAAATAAACTTTTATGGCTTGGCATATGGTTTCTACAACCATTGTATAAAAACCAGATGCCACTAGTACTTTAGTGTGCTACTTGACATGTAATAAACATTGTCTTAGGAGTACTTTCAAAAAAAAAGTTGCATTATGTTTACTAAGATTTGCTTGCTTTTTCCAACACTCATATTCATAATGACCCTTTTTCTTACAATAGAAGCATTGTTTTTTTTATTTTTCATACCTATGAGGTTGCTAAAGATATCCACTACTCCCCCTTGAACTATTAGTATTTTTAAGTGGCATCTCTCCATATTCTAAACTATGTTTTCCATCTTTATGAGTATTGCATATTTTATTCTTTCCCCTTCCTTTAGATATTGATCTTCCTCTACCTCTATTGGCAAAAGCTTGAGACTCAAAAAAATTGTCAAGGGAATCATTATTTTTGTTCATCCTTGATTCATGACATAACAAGGATCCCAACAACTCATATATTTATAGATATGTCAAGTATTTATACTATTCAATTGTCGGTACAATTGCATCAAAATTGTTGGGTAGGCTCTTGAGAATTTTTGTAATAATCTTTTGGTTAGATAACTCTTTACCATGATTTATGAGTTGATTCAAAATATTTATTACTTGATTTTTTAAACTGGTCTATTATCTCTGAATCCTTCATTTGCAAGTTCTCAAAACTCCTTTTGATTGTATGCATCTTCAATGTCTTTACTTTGCTCAGTGTACCCTTATAAGAAGTTTCAAGAATATCCCATGTTGTCTTTGATTTGGTTGATGTTGCAATATTAGGAAAGACTCTCCCATCCAAGGCTTGTTGAATGAAAAATAGGGACTTAGCATCCTTATTCCTATTTTCTCAAATATTGTCTTTTTAAACATTCATCAAATTCTGATAGGTTGTTTGATCTATTGGTTTTTCATAACCATTTCATAGTAGATCCCAAACTCCCTAAGAACAAAATATAGTCCTCATCTTAATCACCCGAAAATAATATTTCTTACCTATAAGAATGGGGATCTATGGTTGTGCAAGGATACTATTGCTTGAAGCCATATATTTTAACTAAACACCTGAGATCTATGAACTTCACACACACAAGCCAAAACCCTTATCCTTTGTTTAAAACCCTTTTTTTGTAAACCACCTTATTTTTTTGAGAAGAAGAAACAATATATTACATGGTTATTGTCCCTTTTTCCTTTTTATGTAAGTAACAAAATAATACTACTATATGGGAATGAAATAATTTATATTTGGATTAAATATATTTCAAATAACCATATTTCCCATTCAGTAATATACAAGAAAGGAAATTCTTCTATGAATTATTCACATGACCAAAGAAAAGAGAAAAAAGAAAACATATACGTTGGCATGGTGGCTCACCATTCTTGCCCCTTCTTTCTTTTTTATGTAAATAAAAAATAAAAATAATATTATTGTATGGGAATGATATGATTTATAATTGGATCTTATATCTTTCAAACAACCATCTTCCCCATTCACTAATATACAAGAAGGATATTCTTTTTATATATTCACATGATCAAAGAAAAGAAAAAACAACAAACCTATACATTGGTATGGTAGCTCACTTGTGGGGTGACTTACTCAAACAACAACATATTCAATCTAAAATGATTTTTGCTCCTTCAATTGGTGTCCATGACTACTATGTTTCTATACATGGCATCCTCTCATGGAATCCCTTAAATTCTTCGTACAACATTTCTAGGGATGGCTCCAACCTTGCTCTTGATATCAATCTAAGGGATATAGGTAGATATATAAATTAGAAATGATACAATAATTCACTTGGAAATTCTATTACATTGGATTCAGAATGCTAGCAATAGAAATACTCAATGCTATATAAAAACACCGGAACAATGACACAAGGCTACAACCAAATACGTCGGAACTATTACAATAGCCCAAATGCCATAAACATGTCACAAAACTTCATGCTTTCGTTGCTTTACCAAAGAGATATAAATACATAAAATATCTTATGGAGAGATCTGATTAGAACGATCTAGAAAAGTCTTCTTGAAATATCCAATTCAAAAGATCTGTCTAGATTCAATGTCTAGAATAGTCTTGATCTAGATACTAAATAGACAAAGTCAACAAAATAATAGAGGGGAAATTACATCACTTTCCAATAGTTTCTTCATGTTCTTTTGTAGCTTGTTCTTTTGATTCAACTTCAGATTCTATGTCTACTATTTTTGTAGGTAATTCAACTAATTTACCTATAACGGCTTCTTCATGTGCCCCCTTGAACCCTTTAGTAATACAAATATCCAAAACTTCAAAAACTTCTTTTGCACATTAATATTAATTGTACCCATTGATTCCATCCAAGGATATCCCAAAACAATATCCACATTATCCATATCCATAGCATGAAAATATGAATGTAACACATATTTTTCCATAGTAATCTTCAAATCTTTAAAAATTTGAAACTTTTCACCCTCAAAAAGTATTCTTTGGATGTGTTGTGTGGGGACTCACAACCTTTTAGCCACATTAACATTTATGAAATTGTGTTTTTATTAAGGTTTATAGAAACAGTGACATTCTCTTGTTGAATACATCCATGAACATGTAATAAAAATTGTCACATGATAACAAATCCTTAATGCTTTATTTATAATTATTCACAACATGAGACAACCTATATAAAAATACCTTAACAAATTATTCATCTGAAAGTTTTAATAACTCTTTAAAGCAAATTGTTTGACTCCTTATAGCTACTTCATATCTATAACTCCTTATTGAAGTAATCACTCCACATTCCTACTTCATATCTATAACACCACCAATTACTCCTTATTGAAGGAATCGCTCCACATTCCATGCTTTCTACAACACAATTCATCCAAAGTATTTCATACAATGATACTCATGTATATTTTTCATGATTATTCCATAAGGTCCTATGCCAATTATCCCTTATTATTATATTATTTCCTCTAACTAACTACCTAATGGGGTTATTATTACCCACCAACTACCAAGTGGGCCTATTCCATGATTATGGACACATTACATACATTATCCACTTAGGCACCTATCTAGGTACCCCATATTATCATCCCCAGGTACATACCATTCCACCCCCCTTCACATGTTTCATTCTCAAAACATGGAAGGAAGCCATATAATATAATCTACTAAGAAAAGTAGCCAACTAGTACCAAGTACAAGCATCCATCCATCGTAGTGAAATGTGGACATGGGGTCCAACTATTTCCTTTCCACCAAGATATTAATTATAATATCTCCTCTTGTTCCATGTTTTTTATGTGATATTATGATATCTCCATGCATTGCCTCTATTCCTCCATGGTCCTCCATACTAGTTTCTTTTTTGGTTCCATGTTCAGCGATGCTACCAACCTTTCCTTGATGACTCTCATTTCTCAT
The DNA here is from genome assembly GCA_027924585.1 of Larix kaempferi. Classification (NCBI taxonomy): domain Eukaryota; kingdom Viridiplantae; phylum Streptophyta; class Pinopsida; order Pinales; family Pinaceae; genus Larix; species Larix kaempferi. The sequence goes on from BSBM01000067.1 coordinate 15,357,563, forward strand.
GGTGGTTTGGGTGCCAATACACGGAAACCATTTTTTCATATTTCTTTGACTCTTGAACCTGTTGTTCCTTTCGTTCATTTAGCTCCTTAGCTTCTTCTTCATTTTGATATCTTTCCTAGGGATTTTCTTCATGTGCTTTTGGATATTTTTCTTCTTTTGCTTCAACTTCAAACTCTTCATCTTCCATATCTATAGATACTTCAACCCCTTGTTCCATTCTTATTTAGTAAGAGAAATATCCTTTAACGTAATTTTGTTCTTCTTATGAGAAAGCTTCAAGAAATTAGTTTGCACATTAATATTAATAGCACCAATTGATTCCATTAAAGTATATCCCAAAAAAATGTCCTCGACGTTTGTATTGATAGCATGAAAATCTGAGCGCAACACATATTTATCCATAGTAATCTTCAAATCTTTAAAAATCTAAACATTTACACCCTCAACATGTGTACTTTAACTATGCTTTTGAAGGTCTTGTAACCTTTTATCCAAATTGACATTCATGAGATTATATTTGTTACTAGGGTTTATAAAAATAATAGCAGTCTCTTACTTAATACATCCATAAACATGTAATGGGAAGTTTGTGCATGCAAATAAACCCTTATAATGGATCTCAGTATCCTTCTTCACAACTTCAGAACAACTATATAAAAATACCTTTTTATATTTTCCATTTGAAAGTTTCTTCATATTGTCTTATTCAAGTGACAGCCACTTGTAGTGATTCTTCTTCAAAGTATAACACTACCTGTCTAAAAGAGCACTTTTTTATATTATATATCGAAAAGACTCAATAGTGCCTTAGGGTCAATTGTCCTAAACCATGTGGCAGCATACTTCCTTAGATTAAAATATAATCCATGTCTCCAAATAGAGTGCTTTTTGGTCTACCAATAATATATGTATGCTTCAATGCTAGGACCATTAGAGTTTCTTGTAAAAATCATCTTTCTTTTAATAACTCCAAAAATAGAGCTAGGGTTTGAAGCAAATCACTTGCTTTTGATGCGGCAAATTTAAAATGAGCATAACTCCCTCAATATTTCTTGGAATCAATATTATGACCACAATTGTGAAATTACAATGTAATTATGTATCTAATAGTGTTGGTTTCATGAAAAATTTTCCTCTATAAATATATATAAGTTATGCAATATGCGTATCTCTTAGTGGAAAATTCCTAAAAATATTTGATTTTAAATCAGCGATAACTTCACTTATTGGACTCCATTTTAGAATATTTGTGTTTATGGAATTGGGTGTCTCGGTGAGAGGAACTAAGTTCTAATTGGTTTCTTCAAATTCTGCCTAGAAATTTTCATAAATCAAGATGAATTCCTCCATTTTTTTTTCCTTCAAAAATATCCAAAAAAATACCTTCCAATTTTTTGGCCCAAGAAAGTGCTCTAGTACCTCTTGTAGTTATCCTTAAGTAAGAAATTGAATCACGATATATAACCTTTATGCTTTAGAAATAACCAAAATACATTCACCATAAGAATAACACCAATATATAGAGAAAGACCCTTAAGCTAAGGTACTACCATCAATTACTCCTTATGGGAGGAATCACTTTGCATGCCATGCTTGCTATAGTAAAATTCATCCAACATATCTCATGCAATGATACTCGTATATATTTATAACTTATCATGAGTATTTATAAAGGGCCTATGCCGACTACTCATTATTATTATATTATTTCCTTTGACTACCTAATGGGGCTATTTATTACCCACCAACTACCAAGAGGGCATATTCCATGATTATGACGAGATTACATACATTATCTACTTGGGTACATAATAGTCTCCCTAGGCACATAATAGCCTCAATACCTAGCATATCCCCTCGGGTACCTCTCCAAGTACCCTTATATTAATCTCCCTAAGTACATTATAAAAATATAACTATTAAATTTCAATAACACATCAACTTCCTTTAACAATTGGAGTGAATTTGATTTATCATTATTTTCTAGAAGTAGGAAATTGAAATGAGGATAGAAAGACTTGACATAAGACATTTAACATTATATGTGGGGTTATTTGGAAAATAAGATGTGTGATAATATTTGTTAATCAAGTTTATAAAAAGACCTCTCTTAGATTTTGAATAAGTTTGTGAGTTACATGAAGAGTCCAATCATTTTCCTAGCATTGGCCTTCTTTCATCATTTTACATTATGATGACATGTAACTATAACCATCTCTTTCAACCTGAATCCTTGATACAATAAGTTATGGTTCAATTTATTTGAGTTCTTTATATCAGTGGCATCAAAACGAAAAGACAAAGTGATAGGATGTTACTCAATATCTCTTGTGAAGATTTGAACCTCCTCATAGGATTCATTAAAAATAGTTATTCAAGTTTACCTAAAATAAACATAACCATTGTATTTGGAATAGCATGCACATACCATTCACACAAAATTAAAAGTAAAGGTTCATGATCCTCATCATTGTATTTGGAATAGCATGCACATACCATTCACACAAAATTACAAGTGAATGTTCATGATCCTCATGGAGATGATCGTAGGTTTGAAGAAATCTTGTATTGAAGTCTTATATTGATTAATCATCTTCCATGTTCATTTAAACAAGTTCTTGATTCATTATAGGTATACAATAATCTTTAAAAACTTTCTTAAAATTAGACAAATTTTAGATTGTGCCAATAGGTAATACATCATAACAACTTGAGGATTTACTTCCAAAGTAAATGGAAACAACTTTCAAACTATATCCTCATGAACAATTTAAGGAGATCACACAAAGTGAATTCATATTTCCTTATATGTTCAAATGATGTTGCATTCCCTTAATTATTCAATTTCAACAAGAATTTGACTACCTTTGTTGGAAGGTCATGCAGAGGACATCACAAGTAAAATGTGATATTGAACTCCCAAATGTGGCTCTACACAAGGCATCTTTCCATTAGGCCCTCCTTCCAGTGCTAAAATTATTGATGGGGTGAAATTTCCTTGTGAAAATAGGAGGGTTTAACCTCGGTAAAAATTCTCAATTGTCCTCTTCACCATTTGGTATATGGAACTTGCAATCATTATGATTTTAAGGTTCCATTGGTTGCGACTAGGTCTACCATTTAATATTTTTTGAGATATAATAAATGAATTGCAACTTATCTAATATGAAAAATACAAAATCATGCTCGATCTAACCTAACAAAACTAGAAGTATAAACATAGCACCATATATATCACTTCTTTTATTTTTAGTAAATAGTTACTACAGAAACATAAGTAACCAAATGCATACCAGAACAATCTAAAACGGAATAGTTGATTATAGTGCTATGCTTACATCTATATACAACTAGTTTCAAAGGAAACTTAAAGCAAGATATACTACTACAGGAGAATAGTCTACACTATATAAAAGCATTATCACAATAATCCCAAAACTCAGCAAAATAGTAGAAACATTTATAGCCATCGAGGTCTAAGACTTGTAATTAGTCTCCAAATATCTTGGACAACACTAACTTCTCTACATTCAAGTTTCACAAAGTATTTTACAAAATATTTACAAGAAAAACCTCCCTCTCTCTATAATATGAAGACTCTAATTAACTAAAACTCTTGATGAAAATTGGCTTTTTAATTTATCATGCCTCTTTGAATATTGTTAGGATATTTAAACACTTAGGAGTTAGTTAAGATCAACTTGTGTAATATATCCGTTAGGGATAGTGTGTTTCTTTAGTATGCATTAGTATGCATTTGTAAATACTTAATCCGACGGTCACGATATGTTCCCGACATAGAGTAATCCGACGGCTCAAATTCTCTTAGATCATACCTAACCTTGATCCGTGGCTTAACACCCGATTGGTCCATGATCTCTATTTAAAGAGCATGGAGGGTCACTGTTTAGTTGATCGATTATGAGAAGCTCATTTGTAACTTTCTTTCTTTACATAATAAATTGTCCCGTAGAAGCTATTTGGCCGGGGCCGTGGAGTGTTTCCCTCAAGAGGGTTTAAACCACGTCAAAACATCGGTATGTTGATTTGTGATCTGTTTGTGTGAAGTGGTTTCTCTTAGTGTTTGGTCCTTTGGTAGTACCCTATGTACCCGAACATGGTATCAGAGCTTGTATCAGAGCCGCTTTCGGTTATGATCTAGATCTTGAACTATTGTTCCCGAAACTCGAAAGGGTTTCTGGATCTAGTATTTCTGTGCATTTCTAGGTTGTGGGAGGTGTTCCATTGCGTCCGAAGTGTCGTTTCCATTGGTAAATAGTTTTTGTTTGATCAAAAATGGTTCCCGGTTGCTCCAAAAACGCGTATTTCATCAGATCTGAAGGTATAATGTTACAGTGACGCATTTTTTTTTTATTTTCTGTTTTTAAAAGAAGAAAAAATCTCATATTTTATCATTTGTTACTGTTATATTTTTTTGGGTTCGGATCGTTGCTTTCCCGTCTACGTATACTCTTTAACGTGCACCTTGAGCGATCTCAGCAAATCAGAAACAGAAAGGAAAAGGGTTTTTCTCGGCTACATATGCTCTTTGTCGTGCACCTTGCGCGATCTCGGCAAATCAAAAACAGAGAGAAAACATAGACTTTCCGGGCAAGCTAACGCGATCTAACTCTAGAAGTGTGAAAAAAAAAATTGTTTCGATTTGTGGTGTGTTTTGCAGGAAAAAGGGCAAGCACACAAACAGAGCAAGAAGAGTAAAAAAAAAAAAAGAGCCCCCTTCCTCATTCCCATATTTTACATACCTTTTAATCTAACTCACTTGGTTCAAAGTTGCTTTATTCATTATTAGGTCTTGAGTTCAAGTCTTAGGAAGTTACTTTTAAAAGAAAAAGTACATGCAATTTCTATTTTCAAGTTACTTTATTGTAAAAGTGCATGTCACTTAAATAATAAAAAATAAAAATACAAGTGAGTCACTTAAGTTCTTTTTTATTGTTGCACTATTTAAAAGTAATATCATTATAAAAGTGAAATCACTTATTTTACAAAAGTGGTTCACTTAAAGCAACGTTCTTGTAAAGTGATTGTCAAAAGGTTCATCTTGGGAAGAGGGGTTTTTTTTTTTTGCTGGACATTCTCTAGCTGCCACGTCACTATTGGGGACATCTTCAACAGTTTCTTTGTTCAAGCATAACTTCATTATACAGAGTCAGTTTTCAGTGCCGTTTTTTTTTAAACCGCCTATTTTTTTGAGCTCTTCACATCTAGACTATTGGTTTCTACTTTTACAGCCATTAATTTACAAATATGGCCACCCCTTGTGATATTCTACTTAACAATTCCAACTATTTCTCATGGACATCTCGTATGCAAGATGTTCTACGAAGTAGGGGACTTTTCAGAATTACCTCAGGGAAAGAAACAGAACCCACTGATGATGATAAGAAAATAAAATGGGCAAATAAATGTGACGAAGCTCGTGGATTGATTGGGATGTCAATCTCTACTGATTTGCGATTCCACATATTTGGAATTGATGAACCTGATGTTGCTTGGAACAAGTTGGAATCTGTGTTTGGTAAACACAATGAAATTCGAGGTCACCAACTCAAAAATGAGTTGATTTCTTTAAATCCAAGTGAATTTTCATGCATTCAAGATTATTTATCTAAGTACAAAACTCTTAAACTCTTATGTGTAGAATGTAAGATTAAGAGGGAAGACAAACAATGCATTTATCATATTCTTTCCAAACTTATTCTATTTTTGTATCTACATTTTACTCCATGAAAGAATCCTTGAATGCAGCTAGCTATCAAGATCCCAGTCTTGAATCCTTTTGTGATTCTTGGATTAGAGAGCAAGATAAACTCATTCATCTTGGATTAATCAACAATGCAAATACATCTGGGAAAGCCTTATTGTCCCAATAGAAAGAAAAGTCCAAGCCTCCCAAGAAACAAAATTTTTGCAATAATAAGTCAAACAAGGGTCCAAAACCCTCTCAGTCAACTCCTTCTTTAAAAAATGACAAAGGATCCAAGCTAAAAGGCAAGAAGACTGAGCGTCATTGCAACTATTGCGGGAAAGATAATCATGATGAATCTAAGTGTTTCAAGAAGATGGCAGCCTTGGAAGCAGCAATGAAGAAGCACCACATCAGCCTAGATTCACCTTCAGAATCTGCCTCTCATGGACATGCACTTTGTGCTTATGGTTATTCTTATAATCCATCTTCTTCTTCTACTTCAAATGAATGGCTCATTGATTTCGGAGCATCTTATCATATGGCTAAGGATCAAGCCATCTTTTCTACTATGCATGAATGTAACACCAAACAAATATTTGTTGGTGATGATAGATCTCTAAGTGTTGTAGGCACTGGAACAGTTCCAGTAGATAATGGTCATTTTAGTGATATACTATGTGTTCCAAGAATTTTCTACAATTTGTTATCAGTCTATCAGATCACTCATTCTGATGAAGGTAAAACTGTGACCTTTACACCTCACCAAGTTGTAATCGAGGATTTTGAAGATCCTCAACAGGTCCTAGCTACCGGAATTGTTGATGATATTACCATTTTGTACAAGTTTAACAACTTTGGGTCATCATGTCATGTCCCAAAATTGGAATTGGGTCACAATGGCCTAATCACATTAGCCATATTCATTAGATTTTGTAAAATTGATGTTAAGGGTCAAATAATTGCCAAAGAAGAAAATTACTAGTTTCCTAGGTTTGGGGTGGAAGCTTTGGGATTTGGAATAACGGGGATAATAAATGATGTTTAGACATTAGAAGGGTTCAAGTATTTAATAAATAGAGTGAATAAATAAATTCAAGAGAAATCATAGGTGACAAATGGTTTTGGAGACATATGGAGGATGTGGGACCCACACTAGCTTGATTTTTCATAATACATGGTATCTCTCTTTTGCAAATTCAAATTAATGGGAATGTGAACACTCTTGGGTGAGTTGGTAAGTCATAACACATGTCATTGAGCATATTAGGTCGAATTAGGAAGGATTGGTAATCTCCATGGAAGATAAAGAGTCAAAGTGGAAGTTTGTGGACACTTGGGCTAGATTCCCTAGCCCCTATGACACCAATGATGGAGCATCTGTGACAACTATGACAAATTGCAGACCTGACCTCTGACATCTGACCACTATGACATGTCAGCCCCAAAAATAGGCTCAAGGAAGTCAAATTTTGGAGTTGGAGAAGTCAAAGAGACTCAAAATCGAATTTGGGAGAAGATGGAAGGTTGGAACTAGCAGACAAGTGGCAAATGTGGAATATTTCCTAAATGGAAATCTATTGAATCTATTGAAAGGATTTCGACCCTTAGAAGGATAATGTTGGTTATAAAATGTAGAAATGAAGTATGATAATGGATTTTGATCATTTGTAGAATTTGCAATTGCATTTGTGAAGAAGGAGAGCTAGTGGATGACTAGTTTCTTGCCTTAGCCAATTTCGAGGGTGAAAGATTCCCATCCAAGTTGGAAATTGGAAAGGCCATTCAGACCTTTCATTTGGAGCTTTAATGGAGTCTTTATTTGCAGGTGTAAGCTACAGGGAATCTCATGGTTTCTTCTATTGCAGCTCGCTCCTTCAACCATTTCCAGTTTTGATGTCATATTCTTGATCCTTGAGGGAGGGCATTTTTGGTGAGCTATTGTACTCTTTGGGGGAGATTCTAATGCCCCATTTCTTTTGTAATATGAATTAAATACTCTTTTCTTCATCTCCAGAAATTTTCAGGTCGAAATTCCAAGTAGAAATGTATAAATCTCATTTTTAATGGAAGAACAATGCCATTTCCCCACTACCTTGTTGTGAACCAATGTATTGATGATGATTTCGAATGAATGGATGATTCTCTGATATATTTGTGATCAATATACTGCCATGGATGTCTTCTACAAGTTTCATGTACTGTACTTGAGCATTTGAAGCATTTTTACTCAGTTTAGTTGTATTGGGAGGTGAAATAGTGCCATTTCCCCAAGGGTCGAATTGGGGATTTTTGCAGTTGAATGGGAGAGGGTGAGAACAGTTGTAATAAACCATTAATGGTGCATATGAGACCTTAATAACATACTTAACACATTACATACCTCTGTTCATAAATTTGAGTGGGTTTGGAGGCATTTGGGAAGCCATTTTCAGTACTTACCTCAGGGGGATTTGAACCCCAAATTACTAGTAAAATTGCATACTTGGTCCAGAATCTTAAGAGAGTTTGCAGAGGTCTTTTGGTGGCCATATGTTATCCCTGAACATCATATTCAATTCCTAATATAATTCATAAACCTTCCTTGAATATTTGAAGGCATTTGGAGTCAATTTGAGACCTAGAGACCAATACTAGTCAAAGGGAAATCACTAGTAAAGTTACCTACATTGACCAGAATGGAAAGAGTATTTGCAGAAGTGTTTTAAAGGTACAAATGCATCCCTGAAACACATATTTATGTTCTGATATCATTAATATACCTTCTCAGAAGATTTGGGATCATTTGGGGCAAATTTGGGACCTAGAGATCGAAACTAGTCCAAGGTCGAACCAAGGAAAAAAGTGGAAAATTGCAATTTTAATAAAATTCCTAACAAGGGACATTACAGTGGTATCAGAGCATGGTCCTTGCACCTGTGTATTAGGTATATAAATTCAAGAATAATTGGCAGCCATGTCTTACTATTATGATGAATCCTATGAGTATAATTCTTATGAGGAATATGCAGATGCTTATGAGCAATATGAAACAGAATGTGAATGGTATGAGGAAGAGGTGCCATCATGCAACACTTCTTACAATTTCAAGAGAAATGAAAATTATTCTTATGACTTTAAATCTAATGAATATGAGTGTGTCACACCAACCAAGGATAATTCTATGAGTGAGTTCCAAAGATGGAGAGCAAAATATAAAACCTTGCCCCAACAATATCAAAAATATCAAGAATATCTTGCTTTTAGCAAAAATACACAAAATGCCATGTCTTTTGAGTACTATGCTGAACTTGTTTTTGAAAATAGGCCCAAAAATGAAGATGTGGAGTTAGTGAAGAAAGGTTTATGCCCTTCTTGTAAAAACCCTTGGAGTGAGTATCATATATGTGTGCATGAAATGATGTCCTCCTTAAGGAGAGATTTTGAGATTTATTCAAGAAGAGATTCCAAATATATTGATCCTAAGGAAAACAAGGGGCAAAATGCATCAGCTTGCTTTAAGGAGCAAAAGGAAGAGACATCACAAGAGCATGAAGAAGATTCCATTGAAAATATGGAAGATCATTTTGAGACACCTTCTAGCTTAGACATGAACCAAAGAGCATCTACTGATGGATGCTTAAACTATGAAGGAGTACCTACTGATGGGTGCTCACACCTCTATGTTGGTGACATAGAGATCACTTTTGAAAGTGTTTCTACAAGTACAAGTTTCATTAAGCATGATAATGAAGACCTTGTAGCAGTTGAAGAAGAACCAAGATTAACTTCTCCATCACCACTTGAGCTTCATGAAGTTGGTCCAAGCAAAATTGAAGAAGATGAGGAGGTTCATTTGCAAGAGCCTCATTTTCTTGAAGGGTCCTTAAAGATGAATGAAAAGAAGATCCAAGAGTCCCTCAGCATTCTCCATGACACTCAAGCATTGGTGTCAAATTCTTGTTGGAGAGTTACTTCATTGGAGGAAACATGCTTCCTTGAAGACATGGAGAAGATTCAAAGAGCAATGTGCCACATCAAAGGTAATTTCATGTCTTTGTTTTTTGATAGAAACCATTTGTTTGAGCTTAATGAATTGTTACATGATGCATACTTGAAGAATAATGAGGATAATCATAAGCTCACAATTCAAAATGAGCAACTTCTTGAAAAGTTGCAAGATACTTGTTTTTCCTCCTATGTTTCAGATTGTCAAATGGTGGATTGTTTGGAGGATTCTCATGACATGGTGGATCATGAGGAATGTGAAAATTTTAATGTTCTTGATGTGTTTGAAGATGAACTTGAAGAGATCCAAACACTTGATGTGGTGGAAGAGGAACTTGAATTGTCTCTTGATGAAGCTTATGCAATTTTTAAAGAAGAGCATGATTCCTCTACATGGGAACCAATCTATGACAAAGGTTTCCCACTTTCGAAGGAGCTGCATGATACTACCCACATGGATCCTTCCCATGATGAAACTTCTGCACTTTTTGATCATTTGGGTGATTTGGTTCATTCTCCTACATCCTACAATTCCGTGTTTTGCAACATTAGTCTCAATGAAGTATGGGTGAAAGGGTTTTTTTTGATGGTGCCACATGAGGAGTATCAAACTCCTAGATTTACTTTTTATGATGATATGGTTGGAGCACATTCTTATTCACATTTGCAGCAGTATACTTTGTTACTTTATGATGATGCACATCTACATGGATGCACCTATGATATGCATTTGAGTCACTTGAAGACTCATGGTTTTTCTTGCTCAACACTTGATTCATTTGATGTTGGAGGAACTTCATCCAACACTTGGGTGAATAGATTTATGATTGGAGAACATTTTTGTTGGAAGCCACATACTTTGTTATATCTTTATGATGATCACATTCAGGGATGTATGGGTGAGACTTCTTTGAGTCATTTGAAGTCTCCTTGTTTTTTCTGCTCATTATTTGGTTCAGATTTTAGTGGAGATTCTTCATTCACTTCTTGGATGAAAGAATACATGGCTGAATATGTTGATGCATATCACATCCTTTTGGAGCAGCTTTATAGGACATGGAATCCTCACCTATGTCATTGGAGCAGATTTGATTGGTCACTTGAAGCTTGTATGCACTTGGAAAACGGCGGTCTACTTGCTTGGAGGTATAAGCACTTTCATGATTCTTTGATGAAGCATCTCCTTGATATTAATTTTCATTATGTAGTTATGTACTTTGATGATATATATTTTGTACTCATGGTGTTTGGAAGAATGCATACAAGAAAATGGGATCCAGGAATCCTCTTATCTGATGGTATGGGTTGGAGAGCACTCTTAATTGTTCGGGTGCAATACAAGCAATGGGACCCTGGAATAATTTTTGTCTCATTGGTTTCATTTTTTTGGGGGAAGCAAGCAGTATGGGAGATGGATTCCCCACTTAATAAAGTGATTTTAATCAGATTAGTGCAGCATCAAGCATGGCGGTTCATCTCTAAAATATTCATTGAAACTCAAAAACTCAAGGTTTGGCAATTCAATGGCAACTTCAAAGAATTATACAGAAAGCAGGTTCTTCAACACCCATGTTTGAAATTGCTTGAGGACAAGCAATATTGGGAAGGGAGGATTTGTCATGTCCCAAATTTGGAATTGGGTCACAATGGCCTAATCACATTAGCCATATTCATTATATTTTGTAAAATTGATGTTAAGGGTCAAATAATTGCCAAGGAGGAAAATTACTAGTTTCCTAGGTTTGGGGTGGAAGCTTTGGGATTTGGAATAAGGGGGATAATAAATGATGTTTAGACATTAGAAGGGTTCAAGTATTTAATAAATAGAGTGAATAAATAAATTCAAGAGAAATCATAGGTGACAAATGGTTTTGGAGACATATGGAGGATGTGGGACCCACACTAGCTTGATTTTTCATAATACATGGTATCTCTCTTTTGCAAATTCAAATTAATGGGAATGTGAACACTCTTGGGTGAGTTGGTAAGTCATAACACATGTCATTGAGCATATTAGGTCGAATTAGGAAGGATTGGTAACCTCCATGGAAGATAAAGAGTCAAAGTGGAAGTTTGTGGACACTTGGGCTAGATTCCCTAGCCCCTATGACACCAATGATGGAGCATCTATGACAACTATGACAAATTGCAGACCTGACCTCTGACATCTGACCACTATGACATGTCAGCCCCAAAAATAGGCTCAAGGAAGTCGAATTTGGGAGTTGGAGAAGCCAAAGAGACTCAAAATCGAATTTGGGAGAAGATGGAAGGTTGGAACTAGGAGACAAGTGGCAAATGTGGAATATTTCCTAAATGGAAATCTATTGAATCTATTGAAAGGATTTCGACCCTTAGAAGGATAATTTTGGTTATAAAATGTAGAAATGAAGTATGAGAATGGCTTTTGATCATTTGTAGAATTTGCAATTGCATTTGTGAAGAAGGAGAGCTAGTGGATGACTAGTTTCTTGCCTTAGCCAATTTCGAGGGTGAAAGATTCCCATCCAAGTTGGCAATTGGAAAGGCCATTCAGACCTTTCATTTGGAGCTTTAATGGAGTCTTTATTTGCAGGTGTAAGCTACAGGGAAGCTCATGGTTTCTTCTATTTCAGCTCGCTCCTTCAACCATTTCCAGTTTTGATGGCATATTCTTGATCCTTGAGGGAGGGTGTTTTTGGTGAGCTATTGTACTCTTTGGGGGAGCTTCTAATGCCCCATTTCTTTTGTAATATGAATTAAATACTCTGTTCTTCATCTCCAGAAAGTTTCAGGTCGAAATTCCAAGTATAAATGTATAAATCTCATTTTTAATGGAAGAACAATGCCATTTCCCCACTACCTTGTTGTGAACCAATGTATTGATGATGATTTCGAATGAATGGATGATTCTCTGATATATTTGTGATCAATATACTGCCATGGATGTCTTCTACAATTTTCATGTACTGTACTTGAGCATTTGAAGCATTTTTACTCAGTTTAGTTGTATTGGGAGGTGAAATAGTGCCATTTCCCCAAGGGTCGAATTGGGGATTTTTGCAGTTGAATGGGAGAGGGTGAGAACAGTTGTAATAAACCATTAATGGTGCATATGAGACCTTAATAACATACTTAACACATTACATACCTCTGTTCATAAATTTGAGTGGGTTTGGAGGCATTTGGGAAGCCATTTTCAGTACTTACCTCAGGGGGATTTGAACCCCAAATTACTATTAAAATTGCATACTTGGTCCAGAATATTAAGAGAGTTTGCAGAGGTCTTTTGGTGGCCATATGTTATCCCTGAACATCATATTCAATTCCTAATATCATTCATAAACCTTCCTTGAAGATTTGAAGGCATTTGGAGTCAATTTGAGACCTAGAGACCAATACTAGTCAAAGGGAAATCACTAGTAAAGTTACCTACATTGACCAGAATTGAAAGAGTATTTGCAGAAGTGTTTTAAAGGTACAAAGGCATCCCTGAAACACATATTTATGTTCTAATATCATTAATATACCTTCTCAGAATATTTGGGATCATTTGGGGCAAATTTGGGACCTAGAGATAGAAACTAGTCCAAGGTCGAACCAAGGAAAAAAGTGGAAAATTGAAATTTTAATAAAATTCCTAACAAGGGACATTACACATCACCTTTACCTTTAATTTTTTTTGCTCATAGTGATAACTTGAGCAAACTTTGGCATGAGCGATTTGGTCACTTAAATTATCACTCATTGCAACAACTATGTAAAGACAATATGGTGACAGGTCTTTCGATGGTATCTTGCAGGGATGGTGTTTGTTCCGGTTGTGTACTCAGAAAACATCATCGGGACAGTTTTAACAAACGTGCCTCTTGGCATGCCTCGGTTCCCTTGGAGCTTGTGCATAGTGACTTGTGTGGTCCTCTTCCATCTACTTCCTTTTCTGGTTTCAAATATTTCTTAACTTTCATTGATGATTACACTAGACGCACTTGGGTTTATTTCCTAAAACTTAAGAGAGAAGTATTTAACATGTTCTTGGCCTACAAGGCCCTTGTTGAAAAACAATTTGGTCATCAAATTATTAAGTTAAGATCTGACAATGGAGGAGAATATGTTAACAAAAAGTTCACTACTTTCTGCACTAAACAAGGCATCCAACAACAGCACACTGTTCCATATACACCACAACAAAATGGTGTAGCTGAGCAGAAGAACCGCACTTTAAAGAAATGGCTAATTGTATGATCCAATCTAAGGGACTAAGTCTTCAATTTTGGGCTGAAGCCATTAATTGTGCAAATTACATAGTTAATCGCACCCCCACTAAAGCATTGCAAGGTATAACACCGGAAGAAGCATGGAGTAAAACTAAACCTGATGTAAGTCACTTCCGTGTGTTTGGTAGTGAAGCATGGGCTCACATTCCGGATGAAAAACGGAAAGCATTGCAGCCTAAAAGTGAAAAGTGCATATTTGTTGGATATTCTGAACATGTAAAAGGTTATAGACTTCTTCAACCACATTCTCATGAAATAATCATTAGAAGAGATGTTAAATTTGATGAAAATCTCTTGGCTGCGAGCCTAACTCGACGATTGTGCCATATTTGGCCTGCGAGCCTAATTCGGCATTTGTGCCTTCTTCTTCTTCTTCCAACTTCCTTGACAGGTTTCCAACTCTAGTTTCTGATGATGACAGTGAGGATGAAAATCCACCTCCGCCTGCTCATGTTCCTCCATTTGCACCAGCACAAGTGCTTCCTCGATGGGTCCGTTCAACATGTGAAGCAGCTGGTGATCTTGCTGGTGATCCTAGAGATCAATGTCGAACACATTCTCAGTTTCAGCGAGCCTCTTCTCTTTTGGCTCAAGTTTCCAAGAATCATGATCCAGAAACTTTTGCAGAAGCTTCAGGGAATCCAGATTGGGATGCAGCCATGGATGAAGAATATCGTTCCTTAATGGCGAACAATACTTGGGATCTTGTACCTTTTCCAAAAGGAAGAAAACTTGTCAGATGTAAATGGGTCTACAGAACTAAGTATGCATCAAATGGAAGTGTTGAAAGACTTAAGTCAAGGTTAGTTTCCAAAGGTTTTTCCCAATTTAAAGGGATTGACTACAATGAAACCTTTGCTCACATCACAAAAATGAACTCCATCCGCCTTGTTCTTTCCCTTGTAGCCTTACATAACTGGGAATTCCATCAAATGGATGTCAAGTCTGCCTTCTTACATGGTGATTTACAGGAGGAAATTTACATGGAACAACCTCCTAGATATGTTCAGAATAACTCTAGCCTTGTCTGCCGCCTTAAGAAATCCTTATATGGCCTTAAGCAAGCTCCTAGAGCTTGGTATGCCAAAATGGATAACTTTCTCCTTGACACTGGTTTTTCTAGATGTCATTCTGACCCCAATGTCTATACAAAGAAAGTAGGAAACCATCTCATCATACTTGTTCTATATGTTGATGACCTTATTCTTACTGGTAGTGACCCTAAGCTTATAACCCATGAGAAATCCAGTCTTAAACAAAATTTTGAAATGTCAGACTTAGGACATTTGCATTATTTTCTTGGTCTCCAAGTCTTGCAAACCAAATAAGGAATCTTTCTTTCTCAATCTAAGTATGCTTGTGACCTTCGTCACTTTCACATGGAAGATTGTACACCAGCCCCTTCTCCCTTCCAGTCTAAAGTCAAACTTTCTGCCACTTGTACTTCACCTGAAGTCGATGCCACCTTGTATCGTCAACTTGTTGGTAGTCTCTTATACTTCACTCATTCCCGTCCTGACCTTTCCTTTGTCGTTGGTCGTGTTGCCCGTTATATGCAGACACCTCATGAAAGTCACTGGAAAGAAGCTAAAAGAATACTTCGATATATTCGAGGTACAGTTCAGTTTGGGATTCATTACAGTACAGGGGGAAACCTTTGTTGGTTGGTTTCACTGATTCAGACTGGGCCAGTGATCCTGATGATCGAAATTCTAATGCAGGTTATGTTTTCAGTCTGGGATCTGGACCTATCACTTGGGCTTGTAAGAAACAACAAGTTCTTGCTCTTTCTTCAGCAGAAGCAGAATATCGAGCCGCAGTTAATGCCAGTCAGGAAGCTTTATGGCTTCAACAGATCCTTTCAGAGTTTGGATTCGAGCAGCAGCAGCCTACTCCACTTTGGTGCAACAATCAAAGTGCCATCAAGCTTGCCAAAGATCCAGTTCTACATCAATACAGCAAACACATTGAGCTACATATGCACTTCATCAGAAATCTTGTTCATGATCGTATTCTTGAAGTGCTCTTTTGCCCTACAGATGATCAAGTTGCAGACATCTTCACCAAGTCTCTTACAGAAGCAAAGTTTTCTAAACTTCGATCTATGTTAGGAGTTCAGGAACTTGTCATTAAGGGGGGATAGGCTCTAATGCCTCCTTCCTTCTCGTAATAGTGTCACTTTTGTAAATCCTCCAATCCTATCCCAAGTTGTTCTTAAGGGAGGATGTTAGGATATTTAGACACTTAGGAATAATTAGTTAAGATCAACTTGTGTAATATATCCGTTAGGGATAGTGTGTTTCTTTAGTATGCATTAGTATGCATTTGTAAATACTTAATCCGACGGCCATGATATGTTCCCGACATAGAGTGATCCGACAGCTCAACTTCTCTTAGATCATACCTAACCTTGATCTGTGGCTTAACACCCTATTGGTCCATGATCTCTATTTAAAGAGCATGGAGGGTCATTGTTTAGTTGATTGATTATGAGAAGCTCATTTGTAACTTTCTTTCTTTGCATAAGAAATTGTCCCGTAGAAGCTATTTGGCCGGGGCCGTGGAGTGTTTCCCTTAAGAGGGTTTAAACCACATCAAAACATCGGTGTGTTGATTTGTGATCTGTTTGTGTGAAGTGGTTGCTCTTGGTGTTCGGTCCTTTGGTAGTACCCTGTGTACCCGAACAAATATCTCACCTAGACTCGGAATATCCCTTATACCTATTTTTGCTTTTCTTTTATAAGAACTTCATTTGCATTTATGTCATCTTCAATCCTTCACAAAATTATTTTATACAATGGGTCAAAAATAATTATGTCAAACAATGCTTAATGTTGGATCCTTGACTCTGATCTAGCTACAATATACATGAGTTCTCTATTATTTCAAATTTGTGGCTCCATAATCCTAATTTCTTCCTATCATCATCTCCCTTTAATTTGTTCTTATCCTTCTTCCTTTCATTTGGAATATGTGGTATTTTCCACTGTTATCTATATGCATATATAAGATGTTATTAGCATCAATTTTAATTAACTTACACCAATACAATAGCACTAAAAATAATGTTATCACTCAAGATTTGGTGGATCAAACGAAGATATGTACATGTGCCATTCATTTATATCATTTATGTTACCTTTAATTGGTACTCACTTTTCTAATATATTATTTGATATCTTAAACAATGCTCTCGGTGAAGTACAACTACATTTGATATAATTCTTATTGATCTCATCTAGGGTGCATGGTTTTGATATATGAGTTAGTCATCAGTTATTGATAATATTTAGTTTTAATATCATTATAAGCTATAATCTAAATGTCTTACTGATTATCCCTTTTCATCCATCCAAAATTCCCCCAAAAAAAAATCAATACATTCCCCAACCAATTTAAGAAGATGTCATTATGTGTGTGTGTGTGTGTGTGTGTGTGTTTGTGTCACATAATGTTTTTCTTCTATTTTGACTCATCAAATTCTTTGTATTCTCCCAACCCATATAAGAAGATGTCATTATCGATAACCCTTTCCATTTCCTTTAGCTCGATATAGCGCTAATCCAAAATTGCAAATAGTAGGCTAGACAAAAAAGAAATCCATCAAGGGATCGTGGAAAAATTGTCAAAAAGATGTTATCACCGAATGGAAGGTCACCCATAATTTCAATTCAGGTTAGAGGATTTCATATCCAAGTATCTGCATTTGATTTTCCTCTATTAATTCCATATTACAATAGATGCAATCCTCCACTAACAATACATTTCTAATTGCAAGCAATTTTCCTTTTCGATGTTGATTCCCATGAGTACTTATTCACCCTTGAATACTGCTAAACTAAGACCAGCATCAATTGTTAATTGGTAAGAAAAACTGAGTGATTTTTAGACATATTTTTGAGATTAAACCTACCCTATGCATTATTTCTAACTACTCTAGAAAGCAAAATAAAATATTTTTGGATTTTTCTTATTAAGATCTACCCTAGATCTAACCTAAAAAGAAAGGAAATCTAGAATTTTTGGTTTTTTTGGTAGAAGAATTTAGAAATATTGACGGGTGCCTTCAAACCCTTGGGATATGGGTTCTTGGGATCAATCCTCCAAGTGGCCTTGTATGCAAATGCTTGGTTGGAATCTATACATAAAACAAGAAAAATTCATACCCCAAGCTATTGAAGCTCCATGCAAATTTTCACAAAGGAAAGATGGTTTCTATGGCACACACTTCAACCTATACCTATCTTGTACCCTATTTTGTGCCACTTTCATTTTTAGCCTATACAAAGGTGGTCAAACCACAAACAAGCAACAAAACTAAACCACAAAACAACAAAGTTATTCCACTTAAGCAAAATTACCCTTGTAATGAACTAGGAACATAAAACTTACAATGATAAAAATAACATGTTACCTCAATAAGAGATCACCAAGTAGTGCCAACCATATAAGAAGAATCCCAATAGACAAAATTTGTGTCAACCATAGAAGAAGAAGTGCAATAGACAAAAAATTTGGATGCAAGATGATAGTATTTTTCTCCAATGCTCAACAACAATGAGAAAGGTAAGTTGGATGTCTTATATAAGAGGAAATTTCAACTTCATCTACAATAAAATAATAATAGATGTGATAAAACCTTAGATCTATCCAAAGGGCTTCTCCAAGCTAGAGAAAAAATATAAAATATGTTCAACCTCCTAACAAACTCCTCAAAGAGAGAAGGTTCCCCAATAGTCATGGTCAAACAATGAGCAAAAGGTACAATAAAAGGCCTAAAAAAGAAAGCACTCCAATAGAAATAGTCCATAATCCAACTAAGTGTAACAACCAAACCCCAAAAACAATGGCTCTCTACTCAAATGGTCCAAAAAGGTGCACGCGGAAAAATTACGGTGCGACACTTTTAACAACAATTCTGTATTTTTCAACTTTCTCAATATTTATCGGATTTTCTGGTATAACTATTAATTTTTCTGATCTCAGTCCTAGATCATACAATTCCTTGTGTTTTTCCTTGGTTAAAAATTAATTTTCAACCCACTGATTATTTTACACTATTGAGATCTATTAACAAAAATTACTAGCGGACACAAAATAGGAAACAAATCGCAAAATACATGCACAATTTTTATGCCCTTCAAATCATATTTTCATTAAATAAGTTCCAATATTACAAGGGATCCTTTCTTAGGAAAATTCCCCTTATAAATTACACATCAAACCTAGAAAATTATGCTCCACAGAACAAGAAATTCAACCTGCAAAAATGCCCCCAGAAGAACGCAGCAAAACCCAGAAAAATATGCTCAGAAAACTACCATGTACGGTCTCTATGTATGGTTCATACAACTGTATGGATCCGTACGATACAGTATGTATGAATGTACAGGTCTGTATGATCGTATGTATTTATGTACAGTTGGATATGTGCAACTATATGGATCCGTACAACTGTACAACGTTTCTGTACAACTACCTGCAAAATTTTGCTTATGCTTATGAGCTAGTTCAGCTGCCCACCTCTCTTTGAATGTTTTCTTTCTTTTGGACAAGAGACTAGATATCATAATTTCCTTCTTCTTCTCTCCCACTCAATGCTTGAGTTTATCTCTTGAAATATCATGTGTCTTCTCATCTCCCCTTGGATTCCTTTTATACTTTTGGGATGAACCAAAACCCTAACTTCAATAGCTGAGATTAGATCTCATTCACTTGAGATCAACGGTTGTGATTCATTTGATTAATTTAAATCACTAAATCCCAAAACTTAGTCTTTTCTCCAAATTAACCCCAATTAATTATAAAAGGGCATTCTGTAACATCCCTCCAAAATTGACCTATTATTATTATTATTATTGTAATTATGCATTTTGTAAATGGCCATGGTGAGGAGCTCAAGGCCAAGGCCCCACCAATGGACCTCGAGCTAGTATTGTTTTCATAAGTGTTATGTTACACTTGGGAGACTGGTGATAGGGTCATCACTTAAGTTTGGGATAACAGCTATTCACTACATGATAGATTTAAATTGTGATGACTTACCTATTAGCATAAAACTACGTAGTGAAACTATATATCACAACTACTTAAAATGTAGACAAAAGTGTCGAAAAAAATATATTTAATATCCCTAAATAAGATAACACTAAGTTCTCTTTTATATATTTATATATTACTTACTCGAAGTAATGTAAAGAGAGTACACTCGGACTTAAGGAGAATGGGTAATTATGTACATCTAATATACATATATATTTATATTTTGTGAAGAGATCAAGATAAATAGTTGTGACAGCTATTAAAAGTGGTACTACCTACTTCTATATATAAGTATCAATAACCATTTGTGGCCATTAGATGGAATATTTATATGTATGTTAAAGACATATATATATATATATATATATATATTATCAACAACTTGTGTGATAATGAATAAATGGGTATAGTCACCCTTGAAATTAAGGTGAAGATGATAATCGTGATATATTTCTCTACCTAGTAACTTGCTTAATCAAATATTTCTTATACTACCCATTTATATATGGGTAAGTATGAAACCTACTATAAAGAAAATAGATTAAAGGTTAAATGAATTAAAATCATTTAAGGGAGAAGAAATCCTTCCAAAAAGAGACTATTAAAGATGGATTGAATTATTTCTTGAATAGATATGAGGGATTGTATAGTGCTTGTTATTATGTATATAGATACATATATAGTAAGAATTATTTAATAAGTTTTATGAATATAGTATGAATTATTAAATGAAGCATGATTACACCTAACGAAGAGGAGGAGTAGAGGTAGGCTATTTGAGTGGAAGAGTTACATCGCACAACCACTCAGCATTTATAGTTGCCACTCACTCCATTCGAATGCAAGTTGAGGTAGTACGCGTAGCCTTTTGAAAAATTGGCAGAGTTATGGAGAAAGAAATCGTGGGAATATGCACTCTCTATTACGAGAGTGAGGAGTAAAAATCTGGGAGAGTTTCTAGGGAACTGTCACCTTGATGGAGCACCATCTCACCCACATTTCCAGTTAGGGCTCGGCTTCAGCTTTAATCGTTGTTTTTCCCACGCTGTTGGTTACAACCAGTTAGATGGCCACTTGTCCATTGGATCTTCCCCTTTATGTAGAAATCCTCCTCGTGAACAGAATCATCCTGGACGCAGAGCTACAGGTGTCACTCCCACAAAAGAGAGGGCAACCCTCTTAAGAAAAGGGGAGTGGAGAAGAGAGCACCGTAGGGAGCAGTAGTTTTTCTTCCATCTTGAGTTTTACGAAATCCCGGCAGAAGGGGGAACACTTATTGCTATTTTGCCAGTCATTTTAATTATAATGAAGATCTCTGAGGAGGCGATCATGAATATACGAGGATCTCCATGGCCCCGATTGGATGAAGGTTGATCTTCTTGACCTCTGCAACTCACGAGAGGCAGAATGATCCCTGCGACCTTGAAGGAGGAGGAATACCTGCGTTGTAGTGTCAGAAGGTTGTTTAGAGCTTCGGGGAGTCTCTTCCTTGTTTTGTTTCAGAACAGTGTTTCCTTTCGATGGAGGGATTTCGATGACAGTGGGAATTTACGAGTACACTCAGACGCCCTGTCCTTAGAGTTGATAAGATGGGAAGAAGAGAGGCACAGTAAGGGGACATAGGAGGATTGATCCGCTCATGGCAATAGTAACAGAAAATGACATCGGGCGAGTGAATCCTGGTGTATGACCTGGATCCTTACAACTGAATGTTAGCAGATCGTCTTCTTAAAAATGGTAACCTTCTTCTTGTCGATATTATGATTTGCTTAAAATATATCTCTGCTTTACACTGGCAAAATGTAAGGTTATCAGATCTGGTTTAGTTACCTGCTAAAAAGTTATGTTATCTGTCTTAGTTGAGATGATAAAACGTTGAAGTCTTAATCTCTGCTTATTATTTGTGATAAGTTATATTATCAAAACCCCCGCGATGGTAGAAGATCTTTTGATCTCTCTTTTTTTAAATTTATGTGATGGAGATACACCTCTCGCAAGAGACGGTTTCACAAATTCTGGATATTGTTTGGCTGCGAACTTAGAGAATGTCCATAATTTACACGGTTATTCTTTGTACTGTTTAGATCTCTGTCATATAGGGGTCGGTTACAATTCCTTGTCTTGACTAGTGTTATTCGGACAGACGGTTTGTCTTTTGAACGGTTCCGCTTTTCATTTTCTTTTTAGTTTGCTAGCTGGTTGTATTGTGTGCAAACTCTTTCAGTTTTATACTTTCGGTATACTGTAAGTGCTCGAGATAGAAACGCCTCTATCGAGCCGACCGAATAGTTCACTCTGATCCTTTATAGGTCACTATTCCTAGTTTTCAGACCTGTGCATAAATTAAATCATTTTTTTTGTGTATTGAATATTAATTGCTGTGTAGATACTTTGAGATTGCCATGTTTTGGTTAGATTGCCACGGTTTTAGGTACACCGTGAGGATCGAGGACATTCTGCATTTTATCTATCCACTTATGAAATTATTAATAAAATCATGTTATATACCCCGATCCTTTTTTTTATCACTATTCTCGGCTTTCAACTTTTAGTGGTGCTAAAATAATTACGGATCCTTGCTACCGTTAAGAGATTGATTTCAAACTTCTAATTAATAATTAGAGTTTACCTTTATTATAATTTTAAGTGTAACATAGATCCTAGAGTATACTTACTTTACATCACCGTTAATGTTTGTTAACAAGGGAGGAGTAGCTAAAATCTATTATCGAGTTAGAAACATCGTGTAAATGTCAGAGTTAATCCACTTAGTTTTATCATAAATATGTTGATAAGATATGGTAAAATAAAGGAAAAAGGATTATGCAAACATTATAAATATATTTATAAATGATGACGTTTTATAAAGATCATACAAGAAGTATAAACCTATTTATATATGTTGATATTACATAGATGTAAAGGTTATGAAATATTTACACATTAATATATGTATGTTAATAAAACATGTATATAGTGGTTATATTATATTTATATATGTTGATAAAAACATATGTGTAAAAGCTATGAAAGCTTCACATTAATATATTTATGTTAATAAATAATTTGTATAGATGTTATATTATAATTATAGGTGTTGATATTCCATAAAGTTCGTACAAGAATTCTAAATATTTGTTTATATATATTCTTATGGTAAGATGTCTTTTAATATAAATAATCAAAGGTATATATTTATATTTTTAATGAAAGATTAAAATATAGAGAGACGCCTTTTGATTAAACATTGGAGATAATGTATGTATAAAAGTATGGGGAGATGTTTTTTTAGTTAAAACACTAAATTCATAAATGTTCTATCTTAATAAAATATTGAATATTATATATGATTTCTTTTAGTAAGGCTCTTGGTTGACACATACGATTATTTGTATACGACCTTTGAGAGTTGTCAAGTTTGGTTAGAAGTGAATATTTCCATGTACACTCTTTTATATTTATCTGATTCATCCATAAAAAGCTCTATGTGGTAGAGGCTTGTCAGAAGGAAAATGAATCTTGTTGCAGCAACTAAGTTGCTCTTTGTAATACTATCACTTTTTGCCTAAATAATAAAGAATGCACACACCTTTGTGGACTAGCCCGTGTACGGGTGAACCACGTTATATTTTGTCTCCTATGTTTCCTATGGTGTTTCTCAATGTGTCTTTATCAATGAGTACTTGCCTCTTTCTTAAATTGTTTATGATTACTTTGAAGTATACGATTCAGTTAGAAAGTTAGTTGTTTATATGATGTATAATGCCAATATGTTCCCATTATGATTATGATTAAGTTGTTACCATTTAGGTTGTTGTATTGGTACAATTAATTGATAAAAGATGTACATGCTTCTTGAAAATAAATTAACATCTTGAAGTGCATTTTATTAATTTGACGAATAATTGAATGAATTGATTAAAGGAATATGGGGCTTAAATATAGTTGTCTACGGTTTATTGGTCTAGGGTTTTTAAGGTTGTATCGGGTGCACACATATGAAGAGTTAGTTGGTTCAAAAGAAGAAAACCATGTGTTGAATTTAGAAGAGTTATGTATTCGAAGAGTTATAATTATTTGTAAAGCAATATTTAAAGAAAGTAAACCCACACTTTATGGTTCCGCATATATTTTAGTGGCATTTTAGGCACTTAGAAAAGTTTTAAATTTTTACGAAATTTTGGGTTCGTGACACATTCACTTTAATAATTCCTTTAATTAAAGTGAATTTTCCAAGTCCCTTAGAGGTCATAGTGACGATTTCTATAGGAAAGAAACCAACCCATAGAAATACCTATTCTAGCTACAAACATCAACACTCACTCTTAGCGAGGAAGGCATTCTAAACCACTCCTAGCTTGACTCTGAAGTAGACAAACTTCCCTTTCACTAAGGGCTTGGTGAAAATGTCTACAACCTTCTCATATGTGGGAATGTACTAGAGCTTGACTGCTCCCTTATGGACCCTATCCTGGATGAAGTGGTACCTAATCTCAATATGCTTGGACCTGTCATGGAGCATTGGATTCTTAAAGAATTTGATACAACTCTGATTATCGCAGTGGATCATTGTAGGCTCTAACTCCTGACCAAATAACCTTGTAAGCAATTTATGAAACCAAAATGCTTCATAACTCACCATACTCGCTAGCATGTACTCTTCCTCTACTGAACTGATTGCTACAGAATTCTACTTCCTATTAAACCAAGAAACCACTACTGAGCCCAAGCTAAAGCAATGCCCGAAGGTGCTCTCCAATCAACTACACTCCCTATCCAATCTGAGTCTGAGTAACCCTACAACTCTACTCCATCGCCTCTAAGGTATCTCAATCCATACTCCATTGTGCCCCTCAAATATATGAGAAGATGCTTTGTTGCTACCCAATGCACTTGCCTTGGCTCCACCATGAATTGACTCAAGGTGTTCACAGTAAAACATATATATGACCTGGTGTTGACCAAATACATCAAGGATCCTACCAACTATATGTATACTTTTGGATCCACCCACTCTTATAAATATGAAGATTCAATATTCTTCAAATTGGATACCATCGTTGTGGTTATCAATCTACAGTCCTCCATCTTGAGTCTTTGCGCAATATAAACTATGTACTTCCCTTGTCCAAGGAATATCTCACCCGATATCTATCATACAGATAAACCCAAGAATTAGTGCATCAAATCGATGTCCGTCATATCAAATTGTATACCAAATCAACCTTGAACCCCACTATAAGATCCTTTGCACCTGTGACAAAGAAATCATCCACATAAAACACTAAGATGAGTGGATCCGATCCAACAAGTATGAAGTACAAGTTGGGATCCACCTCACTCTTGGTGAAGCCCGTGCTCTAAAAATATTCATCAATCCTAGAATACCATGCCCTGGGTTCTTGCTTAATTCTATGCAAGGATTTATTAATCCTAAACACATGGGACTCCCTTGCATGTATGTCAAATCCCTGATATTTCTCTATGTATACATTGTCCTCAATGACCCCATTGAGGAAGGTTGTCTTCACATCCATCTAGTGAATCCTCCACCTCATGACTAAGTCAATAGATATCACAGCCCAAATGGAATCTTACCTGGTGAATGGAGCAAATGTCTCCTCATAATCCACTCTCTCTCTTTGTGAGAACCCTCTCGCCATGAACCTCTCCTTGAAATTTTCAACGCTACCAGCTATAGCATGCTTTATCTTGAAGAGACACTTAGAAGTCACTAAAAACTTCCCCTCCAGTCTCGGTACAATGTCTTGCACAACATTCTCCATGATGGAGTTGTACTCCTCCACCATGGCATCCCTCCAAACTTGTTGGTTGATTGCTTCCTCATAACTAGAAGGCTCAGAATCAATGATGTTTCTCATTAATGCCATATAGTTCAAACACTTCCTCAGAGGCCTAATCTCCCTAAACAATCTCTCAGGATAATCAATATGCTCTTGATCCTCTCTCAATGTCTCCTCAAACCATCTAGGTATCCTGACAAAACTAGAAGGATATAAATCCTCCTCATCACCTGAAGGATGACTCCCTAAAATAGAAGTCTGTGAACTTTTTTCTCCCTTCGAATCCTCCTGCTCCTCATCCTCTGCTACTGGAGGCAACTCATGATACTTCTTGGATGCCAAGTTCTCCTCTAACTTAACATCTCGGCTGACAATTGTCTTCCGTTGTGCTAGCATGAAGATCATGTAATCCTTCAAGGTCTCAATGTACCTTATAAACACGCCCTTCTCTCTTGAAGGTTCAAGATTCGCCCTTTTCTCCTCAAGTACATGGATGTAAACTGGACTACCAAAGATCCTGAGATGTATGATATTTGGTTTCACTCTTGTGAATGCCTCCTCGGAAATCTTTTCCTCCAATATCATGTGAGAACACTTGTCTTACAAATAGAATGTTGTGTTACTTGCCTCTTCCTAAAGAAACGTAGGGAGTCCCTGATCATGAATCATAGCCTTTGCAGTACTTATGATGGACTGGTTCTTTCTCTCTGAAACCCCATTCTGTTGAGTGTTGTATGAGACTATCTTCTACTTGTTGATCCCTTCCTCCTTGCAAAAATACTTGAATTCATTGGAGGTGTACTCTCCCCCATTGTATGAACTCAAGACCTTGATCTTCTTTCCTATCCATTTCTCCACTTGGGATTTGAACTCCTAGAACTGATCAAAGAACTCATTCTTGGTGTTCATGAAATAGATCCAGGTTTTCTTAGAAAATTCATCAATGAATGTCATGTTGTGCTAAGCACCTTGCACAAATAATATGGACATGCCCATTCACATATGAATGAATGATATCCAAGATACCCTTGGACCTACTCTCACTACTTGGAAAATCAGTCTCATCATTATTTCCAAGTGCACACTCTATGCATACTCTGTACTTCTCAACACTGAAACCTGGAAGACCAATGACAATATCCCTCAGAATCGATAATGCTCTGTAATGAAAGTGTCCCATTCTCCTGTGTTAAATCTCGCGTGGTTTTTCATTATCATGTAACAAATCCTAAATATAATTCCCTTTAAACCTATATAAGTTTCACTCTCTAGCCCCACTCTTCACTATTGTGTCTAGGATAGCTCCCTCTAGATATATGATTACTTTCCCTCTCATAAAGAAAACGACAAAACCCATTCCCTCCATAACTGAGACTGAGAGAAATTTCTTCCTCAGTATTGATACAAATCGCACATCCTAGGCATCAAATGAACCTCATAACTCAAGTTGGAATGAAAATATTCCCTCTCCTATGACTGCATACTTGGCATCATCACCAAGCTCCCTAATTCTGACTCTGTCAATCTGTTGAATAGCTCATACCATGCTCTAGTCATGTGATTGTTGAAATTTGGTTGAGCTCTGATCTTTAATTCTTTTAGATGTAGAGACTTGAAGCAATGAGACAATTCAATCCATGAAATTCATACAACCATAACACACTATATACCCTGGGGAAAATACTCAAAATTATGAGAACAAAAACCCCAGCAATTCTTCTCAGTATAATATAATGGATAGCAAAGGATGCTTTCTTTTACAACATAGAAGATTGATTTTGGAAGATAAGAGATCACCAAACTTCTTGGTGAAGATACAGAAGCAATAGAGAAGAGAGATCAATTAGATGTGTGCCCAGCACAACAATAACAAGCATGAACAATACCCTTCACAAAAAGAAGTGCCTTGCCTTCAATGGAGAAGAGAATTTGCTTCACATTGGATTAAATAATCCTATATATCATATTTATAAATTTTTGTCTTCTATTTTTAACTTCTAACTTCAGGATAAACTCGTCCTCAAACTGGATGTATTAATCTTGCATGGAGTGGTGCGCCCCACTGTTAATTTTTCGATAATTTCATTCCATTATCATAAGGATCTCTAAGAGAATAACATGTACAACATATCTATAGCATATCAATCATAAACACAATCATGCAAGCACACAAGAGACACAGAGTTTCACCGGGGAAAACCAAGAAGGTGAAAAACCAAGAAGGTGAAAAACCCCGCAACTTCCTCAGAGATAGAATAAACCCAAATACAAGATCACAAGGATCAAACCCAATAATATGTCTCTAGCAGATGCTCCTCCTCCTCCACAAGTGTGCCACTTTCTCTCTTAGCTATGCGAGCTTTAGAAGTGAGTGAATGAATCAAATGAGAGACACAACCTCTCTATTTATACACTGACTTGACCTGCCAATAATTCACTGGGGCCGACTTGCTACTCAAGTCTAATAACCCAACCACATGACCTAACTAGGGTTGACCCCACACTAGTGGTCTAATAACCCATCAATACAAATGACGACACTTACAATGTAACTTGCGACACTTGCAAATACAAATGACGACAGTTCCAATCAAAGGACTAAAACATCTCTGTTGGATATACAATAAAGTACAAATGTAATATACAAGTGAATCTCTTCCGAAGTTACAAATACATCAACACTCCCTCTTAACCAGGAAGGTATTCTCTAGACACAGGTCATCAATACATATTGGTGCAAGTCTTCAATTCTGAAGTTGGATCATCATCACTGGATCACGGAGCATCATCATCATCACTGCTGCTGTACTCGACATCTCGATCACTTGGCTATCTTTGAATTCTGCTCGTCATAGGAAGTTCTACAGAACCAGCCCTTTTTCATGATGGATGTAGGCCTGCCTCCTGTAGGTCTTCATCAACACTAGCCATACTGTGGATCCCAGGACTTATTACGTGCGTCAACAAAACTTGGAAAGAGTATCCTAGGATCCTTTATGTGCCTAAGCATGACCGGCAAGATCTCCCAAGGTGCTATTACATGTTGACTATCACAAAACCTTAAAAGAATGTCTCGACTAGAAAGAACTCTAAAGAGCATCTCATGCCTTTTACGTGACTAGCACAACCTATCCGGATCTCCAGGATGTATTACATGTGACCCCCACCACAAAACCTTAAAAGAGTGTCTTGACTAGCAAGAACTCTAAAGAGCATCCGAGGCCTTTTACGTGACTAGCACAACTTGTCCAGATCTCCAGGACATATTATATGTGGTCATGGAAAAACCTCGAAAGAGCATCCCAGGACTGATTACGAGCGTACTGCTCAACCTATCGGATCTCCCAGGGTGCTATTATATGCCATAGGACAAAACCTCGAAAGAGCATTTGCCAGATATCCCAGGGCGCCATTATATGCCATAGGAAAAACCTCGAAAGAGTATCTGCAAATCTCCCAGGGCGCTATTATATGTCCTCCTAAGCAAAACCTCAAAAGAGCATTTGCCAGATATCCCAGAGCACTATTATATGCCATAGGCAAAACCTCGAAAGAGTATCTGCAAATCTCCCAGGGCGCTATTATATGCTTATCTGCACAACCTGTCCACGGCCATAGAGTATCAACCTGATACTCACCATACATCATCCCGATGTACATGATCATCATGATCAACATCATAGCATCGTCCTGATGCATATCATCCAGAGTATCATCATGATACTCATCACACATGAACATCCTGATCATCGTCACTGCATCGTCCTGATGCATGTCATCCAGAGCATCGTCCTGATACTCATCACACATGATCATCCCGATCATCGTCCTGATGAATGTCATCATACATGATACAACTGATCATACAAAGCATCCACCTGATGCATATACATATACATGATCCAACTGATCATTCAAAGCATCCAACTGATG
Organism: Larix kaempferi; assembly: GCA_027924585.1. Taxonomy (NCBI): domain Eukaryota; kingdom Viridiplantae; phylum Streptophyta; class Pinopsida; order Pinales; family Pinaceae; genus Larix; species Larix kaempferi. The sequence continues at coordinate 15,387,292 of BSBM01000067.1, forward strand.
CATATCCAAAGCAGTAACTGGATCATCTTCCTGATGTTCATCACACAACACTTACATACACAGCTATGGGAAGGATCCTCCTCTCACCATGCTTGGAATGGATTCTGCAAATGTGTCCCATCACTTCATCCTCGAAGTATATTCAATCTGAAGAACACCAAGCCTCTCTCTAAAGTACTCAAACTTCACTCTGGCTAGTGGTTTCGTCAACACATCTGCAACCTACTCATCCGTCGCAACATACAGGAGCTTCACTGCTCCTCTCTGCACCATATCCCTAATATAGTGATATTTGATCTCGATGTGCTTTGACCTGTTATGGAACACTAGGTTCTCAGATAGCTTCACACAACTCTGGTTGTCACAAAATATACCAGTAGCATCCAACGGGAGATCAAATAACTCAGACAGTAGCTTCCTAATCCATACTACCTCAAAACTGGCCAAACAACCTGTGACATACTCTGCTTCGGTTGTACTCAGTGCTACGCAGGACTGCTTCCTGCTAAACCGAGAGATCACACCTGATCCCATACTGAAGAAGCACCTAGAAGTTGTCTTCCTATCTACATAAATTCTTGCCCAATCTGAATCAACATAAGCCTCCATATTAAACTTTTGATTCGCATCATACTTGAGCCCATAATCAACTGTACCCTTCAAGTACCTCAGAATATGATTTACAGCAACCATGTGAACACTTCTCGAATCCGTCAGGAACTGGCTCAATGTGTTCACCGCAAAGCACATATCTGGTCCCGTGTTCATCGGGTACATCAAGGACCCAATCATCTGACGATACACAATGACATCAACTGGCTCAGATGAAGCATCACACGGAAGCTTCAAGTTCAATGCCATAGGTGTGGCCATGGCCTTGCAGTCCATCATCCTGAACCTCTTCAGGATCTCTATTGCATAGTTCCCTTGTCCAAGGAAGATCCCATCTGCTCTCTGCCACACCTCCATGCCTAGAAAATAGTGCATCATCCACAAGTCCTTCATCTCAAACTCGACAGCAAGCTTCCTCTTGGTGTCGACAATCAACCCATCGTCACCTATAACAAACAGGTCATCCACATACAGTAGTAGTATCACAGGATTGCCTTCCTCAACCTTGTAGTAAAGGTTGGAATCCTCTTTATTCTTAGTAAAGCCCAAACTAGATAGGAAATTGTCCATCCTACCATACCAAGTCCTAGGAGCTTGATTCAAGCCACACAAGGATTTCTTCAACCTGCACACATATGACTCCCTGTCATGTGTCTCAAAACCGAGTGGCTGCTCCCCATATACTTCCTCTTCGACTACACCATTGAAGAAAGTTGTCTTGACATCCATTTAGTGTATCTTCCACTTCATCATTGCAGCCAGAGCAAGTATTGTTCTGATCGAAGTGTATCTGGCTACAGGAGAAAAAGTCTCTTCATAGTCTATTCCCTCTTTTGGAGAGAAGCCAAAAGCTACAAACCTCGCCTTGTATTTCTCTATGCTACCATCTGCAGCATGTTTGATCTTATAGATCCACTTGGAAGTCACAACAGACTTCCCTTCAGGTCTTGGGACTACATCCCAAACATCATTCTTCATGATCAACTGGTACTCCTCGACCATGGCATCCTTCCATTCTTTCTTTTCCACTGCTTCTACGTAACTGGAAGGTTCTTTGTTCATAATATCACAGAGTAAGGCAACATAAGTGGTATGTGATCTAGTCCTCTTTCTTTCTCTGTGTTCTTCTTCTGGAATGCCATACCTTTCTGCATCTTGAATGAGCTCTCTAGCCCATGCAGATTTCCTCTTGTGAGAGTTCTTCTCACGGGGTGGATCTATAGGTTCTTGTGGATCTTCAATTTCACAATCTTCTTCTGGAATTGCTTCATTCATAGTAGTGTCTTGAAATCTGGTTACCTGTGTTCTTCATGGTCTTCAACAGTTATCTTCCTCGATTTGATGTATGTTGAGTCTTCATCAAATGTTACATCCCTGCTGATGTCAATTTTCTTGAACCCTGGAAAGTATATTCTGTAAGACTTTGAGCTTTCACTGTAACCCACAAAGATGCCCTTCTTTCCGGAAGGATCTAGCTTTGTCCTCTTTTCCTTTGGAATGTGTGTGTATACTAGACAGCCAAATATCTTGAGATGGCTAACTTCGGGTTTCTTACCAAAGAAGACTTCTTCTGGTGTCGTGTTGTCAAGTATCTTGTGAGGTGTTCTGTTCTGCACATATACAGTTGTCCTAGCTACTTCTACCCATAGATGCATAGGAAAATCTTGGTCATAAAGCATTTCCTGTGTTGCCTCCATGATGGTTCTATTCTTCCTTTCTGCAACTCCATTTTGTTGTGGATTGTAAGGAGCAGTCAACTCCCTCTTAATCCCTGAATCACTACATAACTTCTTGAAATCACCTGAGGTGAATTCTCCACCATTTTCTGATCTGAAATTCTTTATCTTCTTATCTTTTGATTTTCTATCAAGGCTCTGAATTCCTTGAACTTATCAAACACTTCATCTTTATTCTTCAAGAAATAAACCCAAGTCTTCCTAGAGAAATCATCAATGAAAGAAACATAGTATACATACCCACTTAGAGAACTGAAAGACATCGGACTGCATACATCGGACTGGATAATCTCCAAGATTCCTTTTGCTTTGCTTTCACTGCTTGGAAATGCTTTCTTTGTGTTCTTTCCTTTTGCACATCCTTTGCAAACACCTTCATGCTTAGACTGGATTTCAGGAAGACCTTCTACAGCTTTGCTTGCAATTGGTAGTGCTCTATAGCGCACATGTGCAAGCCTTCTATGTCAAAGTTCACTTGGCTCCATGGATTCATGTACCATAGCATGTTCAATTTGTCCCTTCAATTTGTACAATCCTCCCTCTTGCTCTTCAATCACTACTGCATCATCTATGGTCTTTCCCTTTGGCCACATGAGTACTTGGTCATCTACAAATGAAACTCTAATTCCTTTTGCATCCAAAGATTATATGGATAGGAGATTCTTCTTGAGCCAAGGTACATATAGAACATCTTTCATTTTCAAAGACTTCCCAGATTCTAGTTTATAGGAGGCTTCACCACTTCCTTTGATAGGATATTGATAGTCATCCCCAAGTTTTACTTTATGAGGTGACTCATGTTCAGATAGATCTACAAAGGATTTTTTAAACCCATTCATTTGTTTGGAAGCCCCACTATCAATAAGCCAATCATCACATCCATGAGAGATAGTACCTGTGAGAGCAGAGATTAGAACATATTCATCTTTACTTGATGAGTCATCACTTTCTGCTCTAGCCTTCTTCTTGGGTGGTTCATCTTAGGCAAAGTGTCCCTTCTCATTGCATGTAAAACCTCTTAGATCTTTCTTATCTTTATGATAATGATGGTGTGAAGATATTTTGCTATGAGATGGCTCTCTCCTGAACTTACCCTTCTTGGTATGTGCAGTGAGAGCTTGATCTTCATTCCCCATCTTTTCTTCTTGGGCCACAAGCCTAGCTTCTTCTTGTGAACATTCCTCCCACAGTCTACTGAAAGAGATCAATTTCCTTCTTGCACAGATTCCTTGGATGAAGGAGTTCCATGACCTAGGTAGGCCATTCAATGTGGTCATTACAATTTCACCATTCTCCACTACTTCATCCACAACTTCAAGTTGTTCCTTGATTTGAGAGACCTTAGAAAAATATGATTGAATGGTCTCTCCATTATGAAGCTTTACCCCTTTCAATTGATTCCACAGAGTCATCTTCCGATTTATGTTCTTTCCTTCAAACAACTTGGCCAAGGAGTCAAACATCGCCTTAGGTGTCTTTAGGGAAGACACATGAGGTATGATATGGTCTTTGATAGAATCAGCAATGATTCTCTTATCCTTGACCGGGTTCTTCTTGTGTAAGGCTTTAGCCTCTTCTCCCTCTGGGACAGGAACCTCTTCACTTATGTAAGTGTCCAACTCATTCTCTTCTAGGATTAACCCAATCCTATACTCCATGCTCGGAAGTTATCATCCCCTTCAAGCTTATCCTCAAGCTTGGTCTGGTGAGACATTTTAATGAGAAAATCAAATGGAAATAAAATATTTAGGTCTTACCACTTGATTTGCTGAAAACTGGATCTGGAGCTGGATTAGGGTTTGTCAGAGAAACCCTAAAAATTCAAAATTTGAATTTTAAACTTCTGAAAGGATCGAAAGATGCGCCTTGCTGAGTTGGTCAAGCTGGTATACTCAGAATTTGAGATATGCAAATTTTCAAAATTGCTCCTCAAAATTGCTTTTGGAACTTCCGGATTCACTAAACAGGACCCTGAATTAGGGTTTGATTTTCCTGGAGCTTCACCCAACCAAAAAGTTCGATCCAAAGCTCTAAACTTCTATTTTTCAGAGGAGCTTCCAGTCGTGGTCTTGGATTTCATAAATTCCAATTTTTGCAGAAACCCTAATTTTTAGGTCAAAAACTGAAAATGCTCATAATTGAATTCTATCTCGACAAAAAGATGCGCCCTTCCAAGGAGAGTCAATCTAGCCTCCTGCCTTTTATGATCTGTGGAGAGAAACCCAAATATTAAGAAGCCCTTACTTCCGCAGTTGCACAGTACCTTCTTCTTAGGTCAGCTCTAATACCATGTTAATTTTTCAATAATTTCATTCCATTATCATAAGGATCTCTAAGAGAATAACATGTACATCATATCTATAGCATATCAATCATAAACACAATCATTCAAGCACACAAGAGACACAAAGTTTCACCGGGGAAAACCAAGAAGGTGAAAAACCCCACAACTTCCTCAGAGATAGAATAAACCCAAACACAAGATCACAAGGATCAAACCCAATAAGATGTCTCTAGAAAATGCTCCTCCTCCTCCACAAGTGCGCCACTTTCTCTCTTAGCTATGCGAGCTTTAGAAGTGAGTGAATGAATCAAATGAAAGACACAACCTCTCTATTTATACACTGACTTGACCTGCCAATAATTCACTGGGGCCGACTTGCTACTCAAGTCTAATAACCCAACCACATGACCTAACTAGGGCCGACCCCACACTGGTGGTCTAATAACCCATCAATACAAATGACGACACTTACAATGTAACTTGCGACACTTGCAAATACAAATGACGACACTTCCAATCAAAGGAATAAAACATCTCTGTTGGATATACAATAAAGTACAAATGTAATATACAAGTGAATATCTTCCAAAGTTACAAATACATCAACACCCACTTCTCATGCAGTGCTTCATCTCACTGAGTTGTCACTTAGGATGAACTTGCCTCTTAATTGAAAGCTTGCCCACTTAGTTAGGTGGATAACTTAAGTGTCAACATGCAAGTGTCACAAGTCACGTGTCATCTTTTAGTTTAACATAAGTGTCATCATGCAATAACACTTAGTTAACTAGATCTTCTTTGTTATCACTTAGTTAACTCTCTTTAACTGAAGTGTTGTCTTTTAGTTTAACTAAAGTGTAAATACTTTAGTTAACTAGTCCCTTTTATTTAACACTTAGTTAACTAAAATCATGCTGATTGATTTACTTGAAGTGACCACTGTGAGTTCTTTAGTTAACTAAGACATATCTTTAACTGATGCTTTAACTGAAGCATTGATACTTAACTGAATCTTTAATAATTCGAGTTCTCTTTAATTAGTTGAAGTGTCTGCATGGGCAATTTCGAATTCTCTTGATCTTTATGATTTATATTTTATTTCTTTATCTCTTACTGCATGGTCAATATGTGCTAACTTTAATTATCCATCACATTACATTATACAAAGAATAATTATCGGATGTTGTGATCATATTATATTATTCCGGACCAAATGATCATATGCTAAATTAATTCACTTTAGAGGTGATCAATCTCTAAAGGAGACTTAATAGCAATATGGTGATCATGGTTAATAATATATCACACAACATTAAATTCTTTTAACAAGTAAAGCATGACCTTTATACGGAAGGTCCACCTCTATACGGGAGGTCCATCTCATGGATACCTTTATACGGAAGGTTCACATGATAATCATGACTTGATACACACAAGTTCCGATCCTTGTTTAAAAAGACTTTACATCATCATTACTTTGATCAATTACCTCTATAAGGGAGGAATAACCTTTACACGGAAGGAAATCAAAGTTCTCACCTCTATACAAAAGGATCAATATTGGCTACACAAGATTGGTTTGGAGAATGTCTCTTTATGTTGTATATTTAACACTCCCTCTCAGCGAGGGAGGCATTCTCTGCCATACCAAGCTTGTCTCTAAAGTACCTAAACTTCATCACTAACAGAGGCTTTGTTAACACATCTACAATCTTCTCATCAGTATCAATGTACTGAAGTTTCATTGTACCTTTATGGACCATGTCTCGGATGAAGTGATACTTCATTTCAATGTGCTTCGACTTGTCATGAAACACTTGGTTTTCGAAAATCTTGATGCAACTCAGATTGTCACACCTAATAACTGTAGGCGCAAGCTTTACCGAAAAACCCTACAAGTAGCTTTCTGAGCCACAATGCTTCTCGGAAGGCAACACTAGCAGCTATGTATTTTGCTTCGGTAGTGCTCTGGGATACAGATCCTTGCTTCCTGCTGGACCAAGATATCATAGTTGATCATAGGATATAACAGTATTCGGATCTTCTCTTACGGTCCACAATGCTTCCTCCCCAGTTTGAGTCTGTATAACCAAGTAACATGACTCCTCCATTGGAGGCATATATGAGTCCATATGAAATTGTACCTCGAAGGTACCTAAGCACATTCTTAGCAGTTTTCCAGTGTGTGTCTCGGATCAGACATAAATTGACTCAGAATTCTCACAGCATAACATATATCAGGCCTCGAATGTATCAAGTACATTAGCAAGCCTATAAGTTGTCTATACAAAGTGGGATCTATTGGATCTCATCCAGATCCTAACTCGTGAAGTTTCCTCAAATTGGAAATCATCAGTGTATTCATAGATTTGCAATCTATCATGCCAAACCTGTGCAATATATCCACACTGTACTTCCCTTGAGATAGAAAAATTTCATCTTTTCTTTTCCAAATCTCAAGGCCAAGAAAGTAGTGCATTAGACCTAAGTCTTTCATCTCGAACTCTGAGGTGAGATGCCTCTTGCACCAAGAAATTATATGTTCCTCTCCAGTGAGAAACAAATCATCAACCTATAGAACCAATATCAATGGTTGGTTCTTCACTACTTTGAAGTACAAATTTGGATTAGCTTCACTCTTACAGAAACCCATTTTCTGAAGGTAGCTATCAATTATGGAGTACCAAGCCCTGGGGGCTTGCTTAAGCCCATATAGATATTTGTTTAGTTTGAAAACATGAGACTCCTTCCCATGCACCACAAATCCTTCAGGTTGTTGAATATAAACCTCTTCCTCAGCCTCACCATTGATAAAGGTTGTCTTCATATCCATCTAGTGAAGTTTCCATCCTAGAACAGATGCAAGTGCAATCATTGCTCGGATTGTGGTGTACCTTGCCACAGGGGAAAAGGTCTAATCATAATCGATGCATTCTTTCTGAGAGAAACCTATGGCAATGAATCTGTCTTTATACTTCTCAATGCTACCATCTGTAGCATTATTTATCTTGTAAATCCATCTGGAAGTCACAATGGACTTCCCATAGGGTTTGGGAACAACCTCCCAAACATCAATCTTCATTATAGAGTTGTACTCTTCTGTCATTGCATATCTCCAAACTTTATTCTTTGCAGCTTCTTCATATAAGGATGGTTCTGAATCACTAATGTGACTCATCAGTGCAACATACCCTGAATATATGTCAAGTTGCTTGCGCTCTCTGGATGAGCATGCTAGTGCTCCATGTTTCTCTGCATTTTGTAAGATGTATCGGCACCAAGCAGATATTCTTTTAGCGGGAGGTTCATCAGGTGATCTCTCAACTAGTTCTACTGTTTCTTCAAGAGCTAGCAAATATGAGGAATCTTTTGGTTTCTCCCTCTCTAACTCTAAAGGGGGAGAATCATACTCGGGATCCTCCATCTCTAAATCACATTGAATCTCTTTCGATATTTTGAAATCAGCTTCCTCATGGAAGGTAACATCTTGGCTGATTCACTAGATACATATATTCGGTATGCTTTGGATGACTCGCTATAACCCACAAAGGTGCCTTTCTTTCCATAAGGCTCCATATTTGTTCTCATTTATTTCGGTAAATGAATGTATATTGGGATCCCAAATATCCTCAAGTGTGAGATGTTTGGCTTCTCACCGGTAAACACTTTATCTGGTGTCTTCTCATCTAGAATCGCATGCAGGCTTTTATTTGGATGTACACAGTTGTATGAGTGGATTCTTCCCATAATGAGGTAGACATATCTTGATCATGCATCATGGATTTTGCAACCTCACATATGGTTCTATTCTTTCTTTAGGAAACCCCATTTTGTTGAGGGATGTATGGTACTGATAACTGTCTATATATTCCTTCATCACTACATAGCTCATTAAATGCATGTGAATCAAATTCACCTCCATTATTATACCTTAATGCACGGATGTGATTTTCTTTCTAATTTTCAACTAGGGCTTTAAACTCTTTAAATTTGCTAAGAGTTTCACTTTTAGCCTTCATGAAATAAATCCATGACTTCCTAGAAAAATCATCTATGAACAGTACATAATATAACAAGCCACTCAGGGAGGGGGGTGATATGGGACCACATACATTAGAATGTATTAAATCTAAAATCCCCTTAGATCCAGTAGAAATGCTAGAAAATATTTTCTTAACATTCTTCCCAAGTGCACAACCCTGACATACACTATCATGCTCAAAATCAAACATGGGAATACCTTTTACCATCTTTTGAAGTCCCGGTAGCGCTTTGTAGTGTAGGTTTCCAAGCCTTCGGTTCCATAGCTCACATGGATTGATAATGTGGTGAATCATATCTTGAATGTACTTTCCGGGCACCTTATAGAGTCCTCCCTCTCGAACTCCAATCACAGCAGCAGATTCTAGGCTTTTATTCTTCGGCCATAAAAGTGCTTTGTTATCCATGAAGATAACAGCTCAGAAGCCTTTGTCTTCAAGAACCGAAACTAAGAGGAGGTTCTTCTTCAATCCTGGAACATATAGAATGTCCTCCACGTGTATAATATCACTGGTGCTCAATTGGAATGAGGTGGATCCAAATCCTTGGATCGAATAAGTTGATTTGTCCCCCAAATCTACCATGCATGTGAATCCTTTCTCTTTTATATCAGTTATGGTACTCTTGTAACCAGTCATATGTTTGGATGCACCACTATCAATCAACCATTTGTCTGCATTTGTGATGAAGGATACCAAAAGGGATGAGACAAGATAATACTCCCTTCTTGTCTCATTTTCTTCGGATGCATTATTTTGAGTGATTTCATCTTCTATGGCGGTAGAAGCATGAAACTTTCCTTTCTTCTTTGCTCTGCAATCTCTTGAGAACTGGCCTTTCTTGTTGCAATTGAAGCATCTAGCTTTTGAAGTGTCAAATCCTTTGTTGAAATCCTTCTTCTTTGAATGAGAGAACTTCTTTTGGAAGAAGGGTTTCTTTCATTTCTTCATTCTTTCCATGAGGGAAATATTTTCTTCTTTGATGCATACTGACTTGCTCTAGATTCGCCCCTCCTCTTGGAGGCAGTCATGCCACAACATTTCGAAGTTAGGTTGTACCTCTCGGCCATTTACCGCAGCCAATAATGTCTCCCATGAGGATGGGATGCCATCAATAGCGGTTTGGAGAAGATCATCTTTATCCACCACTACTCCAATACTAGTAAGTTGATCTCTTACTTGAGCGATCTTGGAGAAGAAAGAGGTCACTGTCTCATCTGTCTCCATCTTTAAGTTTCAAAGCTTATTCTTTAGTTCCCTCTTTTGACTCGGGGCCTTCTTCTCATATAGATTAGTCAATGTATCATAACATTCTTTCACGGTATTCAACAGTGTGATCACGGGCATCAAGTTATCTTTTACCGAATCATAGATGATCTGTTTAGCCTTAGCTTGATTCTTCTTGAATTTGATGCGCCCTACATTAGATGTAGGCTCCTTCTCCATAGTGGATACACAGCCATCCAATTCATGTTCCTCTAGGATGTTGAGAATCCTAGCCTTCCAAGTGTTGAAGTTTGAGGTGCCCTCAAGACGGTCTTCCGATTGTACAGAGACTAATGTCATAGTCTTCAAATATTGTGCTCAACTTCTCAGGATCAACGTAGCCTCTAGATGGCATGGAAAACTGAGCTTCTTCACGCCTTGAGCTCTGATACCATGTTGAAATTTGGTTGCGCTTTGATCTTTAATTATTTGAGATGCGGAGACTTGAAGCAATGAGACAATTCAATCCATGAAATTCATACAACCATAACACAAGATATACCCTAGGGAAAATTCTCAAAATTATGAGAACAAAAACCCCAACAATTCTTCTTAGTATAATATAATGGATAGCAGAGAGTGCTTTCTTTTACAACATAGCAGATTGCTTTCAAAATATAAGAGATCACCAAACTTCTTGGTGAAGATACGGAAGCAATAGAGAAGAGAGATCAATCGGATGTGTTCCCAGCACAACAATAACAAGCACGAACAATACCCTGCACAAAGATAAGCGCCTTGCCTTCAATGGAGAAGAGAATTGTCTTCACACTAGATTCAACAATCTGATATATCATATTTATACATTTTTCTCTTCTATTTTTAACTTCTAACTTCAGGATAAAATCACCCTCAAACTGTATGTATTAATCTTGCATGGAGTGGTGCACCCCACTTCTCATGCAGTGCTTCATCTCGCTGAGTTGTCACTTAGGATGAACTTGCCTCTTAACTGAAAGCTTTCTCACTTAGTTAGGTGGCTAACTTAAGTGTCAACATGCAAGTGTCACAACTCACGTGTCATATTTTAGTTTAACATAAGTGTCATCATGCAATAACACTTAGTTAACTAGATCTTCTTTGTTGTCACTTAGTTAACTCTCTTTAACTGAAGTGTCATATTTTAGTTTAACTAAAGTGTAAATACTTTAGTTAACTAGTCCCTTTTATTTAACACTTAGTTAACTGAAATCATGTTGATTGATTTACTTGAATGACCACTATGAGTTCTTTAGTTAACTAAGACATATCTTTAACTGATGCTTTAACTAAAGCATTGATACTTATCTAAAGCTTTATAACTAAGGATTTAATAATTTGGGTTCTCTTTAATTAGCTGAAGTGTCTGCATGGACAATTTCGAATTCTCTTGATATCTATGCTTTATCTTTTATTTCTTTATCTCTTACTGCATGGTCAATCTGTGCTAACTTTAATTATCCATCACATTACATTATACTAAGAAGAATTATCGGATGTTGTGATCATATTATATTATTCTCGACCAAATGATCATATGCTAAAGTAATTCACTTTAGAGGTGATCAATCTCTAAAGGAGACTTAATAGAAATCCGGTGATCATGGTTAATAATATATCACACAACCGCATCAAATGATTTTAACAAGTAAAGCATGACCTTTATACGAAAGGTCCACCTCTATACGGGAGATCCATCTCATGGATACCTTTATACGGAAGGTTCACCTCTATATGGTAGGTCCATATCATGGATACCTGTATACGGAAGGTTCACATGATAATCGTGACTTGATACACACAATTTCGGAGCCTTGTCAAACAATACTTTACAACATGATTACTTTTATCAATTACATCTATACGGGAGGAATAACCTTTACACAGAAGGCAATCAAAGTGCTCACCTCTATATGAGAGGATCAATATTGGCTACACAAGATTGGTTTGGAGAATGTCTCCTGATGTTGTATATTTAACAGTGATGAGATGCACCATTTTCCAAGTACCAAACACTCCTGGAAACTATGTTGGTAGAAAGGCAGGAAACTAGGTATAAATCACTCTCGAACTTCACAGCAAGCTCACTCAACGAAGTGTCTGTATATTTTTCTACCTTCTTCCTCTTCCCCTTACCTTTCTTCTTCTCCAAGCACTAAGATGCATAGCGCACATCCTTGTGGCACACAAAACACTTGATTTTACTCATTTTTTCTTCTTCGCCGACTATGAGGCTTCCCCCTCACGGTTACCCTTCTTGTTAGAGATCTTTCATTTTCCCTTTCATGTTGCGTTTACAAGGGTCAGGTTCTCTTCACCATCTCGATGCTTGATTTCTATGGACTCCTCCCGACTCTCCTCCTGGATGCAATCATCCCATAGCCTCTGTCAATTGGGAAGCTTTTCCCGAGAATAGAGACCTTTTACAAATGTTTCCCAGTGCTTGGTGAATTCATTCAACACCACTCTGACAAAATCTGCATCTTCTACCTTCTCCCCAGTGGCTTCAAGTTGATCACGAATCTGTTTGATCTTCATAAGATATCCGGTAACATTGTCTGATATAGTCATCCGAACATCTATAAGTTTGCCCCTCAAAATCATCTTCATTTTCACATTATCTCTATGGAATAAGATCTGAAAGAGCCTTGTACATTGCATGGGTTACTAACTTCTCAACTACATGAGGAATCAAGTGATCATTCGCAACATCCATGATCACTCTCTGGGATTTAATTTCCTTCTTCTCATGTGTTTCCAACTGAGTTGGATCTATTGGTTTAGTAAATGCCTTCTCCGCCATGTCCCAAAGTTCATGGTCTTTCAAGAGTAGTGTAACCCTTTCTTTTCATGATAGGAAGTTAGATTCCCCATCTAACCTATCTTCAAATATGAGACTACTTGTTGACATAACTAGATCTACAAATTTCATTTTTATGTGCTTTGTCTTTCAAGTACCCACCAAGTTCTACTGCTATAAACCCTAGATTTGTACTAGATCTATCTGATGGTCACTTAGATCTACTATATCTACTGAATAGAATTCAGATCTACTCCCTCTCATATTCAATGCTCTAATACCATGTTAATTTTTATGATCTCGGGCCTAGATAAAAAAATTCCTAGTATTTTTCCTTACTTAAAAAGTAATTTTCATCCCACTAATTATTTTACACTGTTGAGATATATTAACAAAAATTACGAGTGGAAGCAAAATATGAAACAGATTACAAAATACATGCACAATTTTCCTTCCCTTCAAATCATATTTTCATTAAATAAATTCCAAGCTTACAAGGGATCCCTTATTGGGAAAATGGCCCTGAGAAATTATACAGCAAACCTAGAAAATTATTCCCAACAAAAGACAAACTTCAACCTGCAAAATTGCCCCTGGAAAAACACAACCAACCCAGAAAAATATACTCAAACAAATTCCATGTATGACCTCTTTGTACAGCATGCACGGTCTGTGCGGCTGTATGGACCCATACGGTGCAATTAGTACACATGTATGAATATGTACAATATGTCCATGTGGGCTTACGGTTTTATGCATAGTCATATCCGTATGACTGTACAGATCCGTACAACATGCCTATACGGCTACCCGCAAAAATCATTTGATTAACTTAAATCACTAAATCTCAAAACTTAAGTTTTTCTCCAAATTAACCCAAATTAATTATAAAAGGGCATTCACTTTAATAATTCCTTTAATTAAAGTGAATTTTCCAAGTCCCTCAAAGTTCATAGTGACAATTTCCATGGGCAAGACACTAACCCATGGAAATACATGTTCAAGACACAAATATCAAAAATAACCACTTTTAGAAAATATCGTGGACATTATACATCCAATAGTGTTCAGACAGCACAATTTTGGGCACTCTGCCAAAAGATAAATCCTCTTGAAGTTAGGACACCCCTCCAAGTCTACAAGGAACATGACATAGTGTAGTGCTCTAGATATAGGTCCCTAATGATCATCCAACATACCAATCAATTCATAGCATGTGTGCAAATAATATCTCTCTAGTGTAATAAAGTTAACCACCATCTAAACTTAGGAAAATGTTCATCTAATATGACAATAATACAAGATACATGTTACAAACACATTTTTTTCTAACAACTCAATGAAAATAATTTTACTCATCTAGTCTAACATTAGTGTGACCCTTAGAACCCTTTTACATGTATGATTTCTAAGCCAATCTGCATACCTTAGCTTAGCTAATTCAAGTGAGGGTATATGAAGTGAAGTGCGTGCATAGGGAAGAAAGGGGATATTTGTGAAATAGCCATCATAGCAATATAGGTGTGTTGGTCTATCCTTAACTTTCAAGAGTTGGGATTTTTTAGATGTTTCTTCTACATGTGTTCCTAGGAAGTGTTGTCTTGGGTCAACCATCATCGCGTCTGTTGAATTTTTTATTATAGCAATACAAAACCAATTTTCAGATCTGATAATTACTTCCTAATGATTTTCAAATAGTAATTTCATCCCACTATTATCATTGAATAATTCACAAATAATTACACACTAAAAATTTCAACTTTAGATTGTAGTGGAAACAAAAGATCATGTAAGCACAGCCATGCACAGTAGACACAAAAATTACCCTGGGAAACCCAAACTTGGGGGAAAACCCAACAAACTTTTCTTAGAAGAAATCAGTCCAAGCACATTACAAGTACATCATTACCATGAAGATGAAACCCTAACACATAGAGAAGTTCATCCTCTTTCATGAGGAAACCCTAACAAGATAGTGACCCTTCCTTCATGAGGAAACCCTAGCAAGGGTAGCGAACCTTAGAAGATGATGAGAACCCAAGTAATTTGCTCCTTGTGCCTTTGCTAGGCCTTCTTGAAAAGTGTCTATTAGCTAGGAGGAGAAGTTGTGAAGTGATGATGAAAATTGAAATGTTAGCTACTTATTTATACACATCAAGTCACATTTATTTCACTGGGGCCAACTTGTACTTTTGATTTTCACTTTTCATTTTATTTTAAGGGTCAACTTGTCCTTTCTTCTTCTTCAATATTTCCTGGGATTCTTCAATGCTTTACGGGTCTTCTTCAATGGTTCAATGGCTTGAATTGTCTTCTTGGTTATTTATTCTTTACTAGAAAAGTTTTCCATGAGCCTGGTTGATGTTATTCTTCTCCTCACATGCACGTCTATTCACACATAGAAATCTAATTATGAATAGACCCACTAAGAAGTTCCGAACACATCTTAGTATGTCAATTATAATTAGACTAGACTTGTATATTCCACAACGGAATGAAATCCCCTATCAAATAAACAAGTCAAATCTCTAATATAGAATAGATCACTCCAACACGGAGCAGTAAATGTGAGAGCACCTTGGGGACAATCTCCCCACACCATATGACTCAAGGTAATGGGATATTTCATGCCCCTTCCTAGGCCATTCACCTCTAGACATATGAATCAGGCTCTGAGAGTGAATGTATCATTCTCCCTTGGTCAAATCGGCATGACCAATCTGGGATAATGTCTGCCCGATGTTGCAAACTAGAGAAACATCAACACTCCATCTCAGCGAGGGAGACATTTTGCATCATGCCAAGCTTGTCTCTGAAGTAGACAAAGGCTTAGTGAGAATGTATGTAATCTGCACCTCGAGTCTTTTCACTCCTAGCCAAATCAGCATGGCTATCTCGAGAAAGGTTGTGTCCGGGCCATTCACGACTAGACATATTACTCGGGCTCCGTAAGTGAATGTATCATTCTCCCTTGGTCAAATCAGTATGACCAATCTGGGAGAAAGTTTGCTCGATCTTGCTGATATGTCGATATGTACTTGGATTTTCACTACTCCCTTCTGCACCATGCACCATGTCTTAGATGAAGTGGTATTTGATATCCTGATCAAAATAGTCCTATAAGAATATTCTGAATCCATAAGGCTTCATGACCCACGACCCTGGATGTGATATACTCCACATCTGTTATATTGAGTGCTACAGAAGTATGCTTCCTACTAATCCAAGATATCATAGCTTATCCCAAGCTAAAGTAGCACCTTGAGGTGCTTTCTCTGTCCACTACAATCCCTGCCCAATCAGAATTTGTATATCAATACAACCTCACTTCACCACCTGAGCCATATCTCATACCATATCCAACTGCACCACGTAGGTATGTCAAAACATGCTTTACTGCAACCCAATGTACATGCCTTGGATCAACCATAAATTGGCTCAAGGTGCTCACCACAAAGAAAATATCTATCCTAGTGTTAACCAGGTACATCAAGGATCCAATCAACTGGATGTACATAGTGGGATCCACCAAATCTAAATCTGAAGCAGAATCACTCAACTTCTTCAGATTTGTCACCATAGGTGTAACCATAGACTTGCAGTCCATCATACCAAATCTCCTCAAGATATCAACTGTGTACTTAACCTGACTGAGGAAGATCCCATCTAGTCTCTACCACACCTCCAATCCCAATAAATAATGTATCAAGACAAGATCCTTCATCTCAATCTTCAAATCCAACTTCCTCTTGGTGAGGGAGGTACTCCTGACTAAGACACCTCCTCCATTATCAACAAACAGTGTTGCATCTACTCCCTCTATGTGGTAGCACCATTCTCCCTCTGTACCTATGTATCCTTCTCCTTATTTTTTATACGAGTTTGCTGCTATTTTTATCAAGATAAAAGAGTACCTATGGAGGGGATAAGGTTTGCATGATGATATTTTGGGGGAGGACAACCTGTATTTCTTGTTTTAGAATAAGGCTGAATTTACGCAAATATCTCTCTATTTTATAGTCAAATTAAGTGAATGAATAAGGCAAGGAGGGCAGTGTCTTTTATGCTACGTTTGGCAATTGTTCTTGCACTTAATTTAGAAACTGGATAAAATAGGAAGGGGGTGCTGCATTGGTTTAGATTGGCATGGTTTATTCGAAGCGAGCGCTCATCATATTCAACGTATCATTGCTGGTATTTTCGTCAAGTTCATGTGGTTCGGAGGCATGTGGTCAATTGTTTTGGTGGGGAGAAAGGTGGATAATGATAGATCAAGGTGGATAATGATAGATCGCGAGGGGACCCATCCTAGGTGAACCGAAACTGCTAATAAGTGTGCACATATTCAGTATTCAAAGAGCATATATTCATTATAGAGGGTCCTTCAGCCAGGCATATGAGGTATTGGTTCATTGGTTCTCAACACATTCCAGTGGTGTTCTTCAGTCCTATCTACTTTCTTCATCTCAGGTTCACTGTTCACAGTTAGAGCACTGAAATAAAGGAGCTAGAGAGTCAATCCTTTGCTTTATATCATTGTAGATTTCTTCTCCATGAAGCTACGTTAAGAGAGGAATCAATGTTGTGATCTAGGTACATCCCCTGAAGTTACTAGTAATCAAAAGCCTGAGTTATTTGGCTGGCTAAACCATGTGGAAACATAACAGCTCTGTTTAATATAATAGTTAGCTGATTTGGTTACTTGATTCTCAGGTCTTGTGGTTGTGAAACTTTGCTTATTTCTTAGCACCTTCTTGAGTCGTCAACTTAATATCCGAGATATCGTATTCAATAAGATTTGTTGATTTTCTTTCTGCACCAGCTATTGTTGGGAGTCTCCCCCTTCAGCAGTTTGGTGTCTTCTTCATTATCTTCTTTTGCCTCCTATATTTGCCCAGCTATGTGTGCACAAGTCATCAAAACATCATACATAAGAGTTGCATATTTTAAAAAGTTTTCTTTGCTGATTTCAAGGTTACATTCACTGTTTGAGACCGTTCATTTCAGATCTGTAAAGTTTACTTGCGGATTTGAGATTTTAATTCACTGGTTCAAGGATATAATTGCAAATTCAAATAGTTATTTCAATGCAGATCAACAATATTTCATAGGGAGTCAAATCCTGCTAGCACGGTTGGTTTCGACAGGCCTCGTTCTGTATGGCAACTCGAGTTTGAAACCCGCAAGGTAGCTGGAAGGAGACACTTAAAATCCAGCCATGTTAAGGGCTGGTGTGGCCCAGGACAAGTGCGATCCCCAGGTGATTTTGACAGCTTAGAAGCCCCTAGGTCACAGCTTCTTAGACTACAAGCTAGTCTCGCAAGTCACGGACAAACTAGCAAACAAAATAAAAAACAATATTTCATAGGGATACAATGGCCGCTTCGTGTCTTTCTCTGCATATTGCCAAGGATTACAAGCTACTCCTCCCATGAGTTCTCTGCTGGTCAGGGTCATAGTTCTAAACCATACCATTTTTTCTCATAATGGATCACATTCCAGATGAGCTACTTCCTTCAAAAATATTGTTATTCTTTCTCTCTATCCTTTATTTCCTAAGTTCTGAACTCTACGAAATAAAAATTATTCAAACTCCTTTTGTGATGACGAACAAAAAATAAAACTTATAGAAATTATTTTTGGACATCCCGCTGTATATTTTCCTTTCACTGGCTCTGTACTCCTCTCTCTTCTCAGTAACTACAAATTTTCTTTTGTCCCTGTAGTCTCCAACATGTCACAGCTTCCATTCATGTATCCATCCTTCTGTCTCCGTCTTCACAAGCACCAAGGTTTAAAATGGCTATAATATCATGATAAAATAATAATGAGAGAATCTGAGAGATAATGTTACGAGATAGGCGATGTTATTCATTGTGGAGAACGGTATAGCTAGCATGTTTCTAATAATGAACGGTATATTCTAATGCTTCTACCACCAGTATAGCTAGCTTGTTTCTAATAATGAAATTATGTTGAGCTTCAAGAGCAGTTTTGGAATTTTGAAAAAATGCCATATAGCATAAGCTCCGCATCATTTGGTTCATACGTTGGTATTTAAGAGCGTTGACTCGCAAATGTTATAATTTGATTTAACTTGGTGCCTTGTTATTAGACGTTGAAATTTTCATACATTGTAATTTACAATGGGATTCTCTTTTGGAATTAATGTATTTGATACATGGAGCAAAATGGCACGCTTTGATATGATGCACTGGTCCCCACATGTTGAATATGTAGCGTGTTGATTGTCCTAAGGTGCAGGGTTGGTTTGGCAGCACTTTAAGGTCATGACATGAAGTGAGGGGTATCACTCTTAGTATCTAGGTACATCATGGCATTGAGTTGTTTCCACCGTACCCCTTTTGACCCACGTTCCTAAAAAGGGAACTCAAAGAATTGGCATTTTTTATTGGTTTGATCCATCCGCTCAAAAGGGATGACCATGGCACAAGTCACTTTAACTATACAGATGCCATGTATCTGCCATCATTGATATCATATATACAAATATTGTATGTGGTTTCCCGAGGAAGAGACCTCTTTCTATGTGTTAAATAACTCAATCCCCCTCAGCCATGTGTCCTTCCTTAGAGTTCTCTCCCCCAAGAAATTACCCTCCATACTCTAATTCATGCATCATTGCCTTATTCCATTCAGCTCTATCCAACAGCGGTGGTTAGCTCGGGTAAATATAAATGTAACCCTTGCAAAATCTATGTTATGGGTCCTTGTAGTTTGGACAAAGCTTGTCATAGTAATCACTTATCCAACCATAGACCTAAAAATTCGTAGCGGGCATATCCCTTCATGCATCTTGTCTCCGCTGCCTTGTATCCTGTGAAAATGTTCCTTACTAGAGCTCTCTCATGTGGCCATGGAGCATCTTGGATGCTCCATGTTTAGCCCTCATGCCAAGAATTTTGCACTCCTATTTTTCTACTTAGAATGCCATGCCTCTTTCTGCATGCAGTGTTGGTTTGGATGAACGAGAATCTGTTTTGATGGGTTCATCAACATCCTAGTAGTTTCTATTGGGATATGGTTATCTGCTTGTTCATCTTACAGACTATAATTTATGCTTCTATGATTAGTTTATATGCACATCTTGGTTTGATTCTTGATCACGTATCTTAATTTTTTTAATGATTTCATGCAGATTAAATTTTTGCATAAACATATAATGACTTTCACTTTCTATGTTTTGTCATTTAGAAAATGAAATAAGGCAGTGTCAATCGCCTTAACTCTGCATTCATTTTGAATTCTACAAACTATTACAGTTAACATGAACTGTTCGCTCATCTTCAAATTTCTTTTAATTACAATTTTTATCATGGTAAGAAAATTTGCAATAGGAAAAGTTATGTTACACCACAATAACTATAAACCAATTTGCAAAATCTCAAAGGAAAATTGCAAAATGAATCTTCAATTCTCTTCCAACTTTTTATCCAGACCAACCTTCAACTTTTCCACATGTAATATTGGTTTATAAGTATTATTATTTCTTTTATAATATTCAAGTTTTCAACTCTATATTTAGCTGACGTATGATGTCATCATCATTACACGCATTACACATCTCTCCCACCTGGGCTGTAGAATAATATTCAACTCTATCTTTAGTGAACGTATGATGAAGTCAGCATTACCCATGTTACCCAACCCCCCTACCTGGGTTGTAGAATGCACCTCTTGGTGCAATTATAAAAAGCTATTTAATAATGTATCATAACCTTGTTGTTTGGTAGACTTCAATAGTTAGTTTTTATCTGGCAAAATTACTTCCAAGAGCATTTCTGGTTGCTGCATGATCTAATGTAAATTTTCTTTATCAATATTCAGCTATCAGACTTATCCTACTATCCACTTGATTTTTAGGACATTTTCTACATCTCTTATTTGTTATGAACATCTTTGTGCAGTAAATCGTTGTTGGTTTGTTCTGAAAGTTCATTGAAACATTCTGAAAGTTATTTTGTTAAAAACTCCTTGGATCTTATGCTTATGCAGGAAGAGGGGCAGCATGTGTGGTGAAACCATGTTTTCAATCACTTCTCTCAGCATGTCGAAAGGCTTATTATAGCATGTCAAAAGGCTTATAGCCAATCATTTGCACTTTGCTTCAAGTTTTGACAAAAGACACTAAAAGAAAATCACAAGCAATAATACTTTTCTGCCCCAAAGTGCTTAAGTTCTTAATTGAGTTATTGATAAGTTCCAATTACAAAGACAAGGGACCAAGTACAACACTTGCAAATCCTATTCGATTGGGAAATCCAGACCAACCATACTGAGCCTATACAAAATCATCAGATCATGTCTTAAAGTCCTCTCTATTCATAAACAAAAACACCATTTCTGCAGAAAAGGTTACATTTAGTCATGTTTTGGAATTTTCATCTTCACAAACCTTCAAAACAGCAAGATAGAAGCCAGCCTCATCACTAAAGCTAATAAGCTGTAAAGGATATCTCCGTAAAACCTTTTCCAATTCCACTTGGTCAGGCAAATCACCAGTTATAACATCTGGATTGTTTTTCTTGTGTACCCTTAACTGATCCCTGCCTTGAGTGTCACTGATAATCAATCTTGCACCTGCAGAGAGACACAGAATTGTCAAAGGTCTTTAAAATTTCCATCTCAAGTTTCATCACTTAAGTTTTTAATATGTGCTGCAACGAACTTCTGTAATACTTCTATGGATATCAAAATAAGACCATTTTGAGCTTTGGAGACATTAGGTTTATAACCACTACAATGGAAAAGACTTTTTACAGTAGCAAAGCAAGAAATATATTGATAAATGATAAATGTATGGTTCTGGATATATCACAATTGTTAGCTTCCATGGTTGCTCAAAAACTATTCTCAATTTCTAGGCCGGTTACTTTCCGGCACAAGTGGGTAAACCCTAGAAAATAATGTTTACGATGTTATTTAAAATAAAAGGGATGGTGGACCAAGTCCAATGCCTATCCAATTAGGTGATGGAATCAAGACCTAAGAACAAGAGGCCTTAAATATTATGGAGATGTAATTAACCCATTCACCGATGTGCCAGAATTAGTCCAAACCATATTTTAATATTATGCAAGAATAAGTGAGAAAACTTAAACAAGATGCAACCATCACAACCTTGAAATTACAGCAAGGTAATAACATGCAACCATGAACAATTAAAAAAATAGCCACATATGAAATTACAAATGAAATAGACAAGGTAGGATAGCCTTCTTATAGAATGAACAGCCAACAATACATCAATACTTCAATATTAAGAGACCCATAACATGCCACACTTCATCTTCTTCCTTAGCTAAAACAACCCTCATACATGGAGTGAAAAGCCCTAACCAGAAAATTACAGTAGCAAATTCCTTCAATTATCCAAGGTTACATCAAGAGTTAGGGAGGGTTTCACCTAAACCCTAACGTCCTCTTATTGGAACAAGACTACCCTCTTCAAAGATTATTTCAGCAGCAAAAGCAATGGCAATCATTACATAAACCTAATCATCGATGAAAGAGAAAAAGACAGATGGAAAACCTCATATTGACCTTGTTCCTCAACTTCTTCCCCCCAAAAGATCTTCAACTAAGAAACTCTTGTCTATTTATATCCTACATATCAAACCCTAATTCATAAAAGTTTAAAACAATAATAAATGGGAGTTGGAATCCATAGAAGCAGGGTGTGCCTCTTTAGAGTGCTGTTAGGGTTTGACTAAATCACTATATGGCATGCATCCACTTCCTCCTTGCTCCTCCAAATATGTGACTCACACCTCAATCCTTGTGAAATACCCCATAATGACAATAAGCATGCTTTAAATGCCCCTTTGAGGAGGATGTCCCTCTTTGTAGGGTAGATTTATGATCAAGCAATCCAAAATATAATTATTTCCACCTTAGAAGTGGAATGCTCCTCAACAAAAAGGTCTCCTTTGACCACATAGACACGTCCATTGCCACATGTCATCATTCTAACCTAGGGTGTTCCTCTTTAGCTTCTTTCGTTGCCACATGTCATGCTTTGGGGCTCCTCCACGTGGGACATTTTGCTCCTTTCACCTTTGAATGCAAAAAACGGGTCCATATTGCCACTTTAAACCTTCATAAGCAAAAAGATCTTCCCTTTGGTGTTTGATCATGCCATCAATGCTACATGGCATCTCCTC
Organism: Larix kaempferi; assembly: GCA_027924585.1. NCBI lineage: Eukaryota > Viridiplantae > Streptophyta > Pinopsida > Pinales > Pinaceae > Larix > Larix kaempferi. The sequence continues at coordinate 15,410,193 of BSBM01000067.1, forward strand.
ATGCAAAGCATTTGCCTCCAAATATGTAGAAAAGGCTTTGAACAATGTTCCCTTACACAAAAAAGGTGAAATATGCCTCCAAATGTGTGGAAACTCCTCCATTAGGATTTTCTCCTATGTTCAACATGATTTAGCCACCTCCTTAAAGAAGGTGTTCAACCTTTGATGCACATTAATACTTTTGCTTATCGTCATGCTTTGGAAGCCAAATAAGGTAGGGCATTCAATGCCTTAGGCTGTGTTTGACGCTTATCTCACCATAAACCATGCCCTAGACATCTCCTAAAGTAGGGTGTTCATCTTCTAATTGCTCCTATCATCCATCAATGTGGTCCTAGAAAACCCTCCATTAATGATCCTCCAAACCTTTGTCCTTGCCTCAAATGATGAGAAGCACTCAAGCAAGCTAAAACAAGGTGCATGACCTCCAAGTGTCTCCCATAACCTATAACTGCCATCAAACTCCAAGGGTCTTCTGTGATGTAGGTGAGATAAGAGAGGCCCATGAACCATGCATTTTCAAGGGGTAACAATTAGCTCCATATGGGGACTACAATCCCTGGTAGGGCGCAAGAGAACTCCAAAGTCTCTATTATACTTGCAAGGTGAATTAAAGGGTTGGGTGTCAGTGACAGGATGGATCAAAAACTTCGCGTCCCCATCATATAGGAGAAATGTCTTCAATCCCAATTCATTACAAAAGACTTGAGAATGTTCTTCTAAATACTCATTCTTGGGGAGCGCTACAAATAAAGGCATCAACCCTTAGTGCCAAAGAAAACGTATAAATGAAACCTGCTGCCCAGGAACATTGACCTTGTTCTCCCTACCCTACTCTACAATAGGAAGATGCAAATGCTAAGTGAATCAAAAAGCCAAAGCAACCACCGTGTCATCTCATTAAAAACATGAGATCTCCCTTTGTGTTTGGCAACGAGCCAAAACAAGGCTATGTCAAGCATCCTACAAGCATAAGCTCGAGTCTTTGTCACTACATGGCTGAAAACTAAGGTCAGCCTCTAAGGTAGAAGAAAACACCAAGGTTGGTGTGTGCCACCACATGCCTACTCTATACAATGTTGGATGGGGACTGATATAGTCATCAGATCCAGCGTGTGCATATGGCAGCCGATCATCAAGCCACAAATCAACTCCATGTACTACAGCGTGCCTCTCCAAAGGCCAATCTACATGCTCCAACAATCGTCCTTCCTTGCTGCCATGCAGATCATATGCCATGTCCGCTAGAAACAATGCTTTCAAAGGTGGCTCCAATATAAACCTAAAAAATATATCACCTTCTTTGATGCCTTCTGACAGACCCAAGGTTGTTGGGAGCAAGAAGTGGAAACCGGAAGTGGGAAGTGGGAGTGTGAAGCCCAATTTTCAAAAGCTTCCAAAAGCAGAGCATTCCAAGAGCAATTTTTATATAATATATTTCGATACATATATATTCAAGAAAAACATACGGAATGTCAAATTAGTTGCAGAAAACATGAAAACATAGATTTAACTACTAGATTAATAATGATCATTAAAGCATCAACCATTTAGTACACATATAACATCAATCATCTAGAAGTTATAACATTGTCGTCAAGTGATCAACCATAACAATAACCTTCAAGTTTCAACATATAACATTTGTCATCAACAAACTGTAACGAATAACATCAACCACGAAATGAAATATAGCATCGTATTCATTACCAACGAGTTGTAATATGCAGTTAACAGTTCAAACTTTCAAAGTTGAAACTTAAACTGTCCAATAATGCTTAAAATTTACCCTTGGTGAATTCAAGTGTTACCTTCATTATTGTTCATGAGCACATTTGGACTTCTCCTTGGTCCATTCTGATTGTTCATACGTCGATGATTTGAGGACAAATTCTCAGTGAGTTTTATGACCACAATCCTTTACACCAAAGCTGTTAGATTTCAGTTTCCAAAGTTTGGGTTACAAAGTTTGAGTTTCCGAGACCAGAGTTTCTAGGGGGGATAGTAGAGGATTGTGTTATTTTTAACAGGTTTTCAGTTCATGCTTCTAGAGGTTGCATGCAATGTTTGATGATATATCCATGTTCCTTATTTCAATATGAGGTCAGTTGAGACCTCCCCCTGAATCTTGCCACAAAATTTCAGATCTGAAAATACAAATCAGCTCATGATTAAGGCTTGATGCCCTCATTTGCAAGGCTGAAAATGTCATTATACAACGATAATCAAACATGTTGCACGCCTGAAAATACTTCTCCTTGCTGATTTTTTGTGTATTTTAAGGTACAAGCTAAAGATAACAATGGTTGGAAAATTTCTACGTATGTAATGTCATGACAATGCTCCTTATGGTGTAAGAAATCTCCCTCATTGATGAGAACACATGCATGTTGATCAACAATAAAATAGGCATCACATACCAAAACATCCTTTGGCACTAGTCTTGGTCCACCATCCCTTTTATTCTAAAGAACATCTTAAACACTATTTTCTAGGGTTTCCTCCCCATGACAAAAAAGAATCGGCCTAAAGTGAGAGGAAGAGTCATTGTGGTGATAGTGGGAAACTTTCCTAAGAGCCTCTGGGTTGCACTTCGTTTAGGGACTTGAATATCTTTGAGTGTAGGCCTAGGAGACAACAAATTGGCATCACCGTCGAAGACAAAGTCTAGTGACCAAGCTACCGTAGATTGGCTACAATAATTTGATGAGGGTGTCTCTTTGAAGATCTTTTCTCATCTGACAACTCCAAGAAGGAACAAAGCCTTGTTTGTTAAGCACCAAATTCCTAAAATAGCATAAAAATAGAAAGAAAGAGTAACCCAACACCTTGATAATGAAATAAAGAGATGAATAAGAAGCCTCTTCAAGGGGGCAACCTCCTTATACAATGTAGCAAATGCACAGGACAAGATGAGAGGATTTTAAAACTAGGTCTCCTTGGTGTATATATCGGAGACAAAGGGAACAATTTGTTGAGATTTGTATTTCGAGATGTCCTTCATGTGACTATACCTAGCATGAAGGGACATTAACAAAGTAGGCACTAATGTATTGTGTGAAAAACACTTTACCAGTATGCATGGCTTCAGTGGTCAAAGCATGCAAAAACTTTTGAGACTTTTACCCTTTGCATGCGGGAAATTTTTTGATGTGGAAATGTGATTTTTTAATACAGAAGTGTGATTTTGCATGAAAAGAAAGTTGGGGATCTGGAACACTAATTAGGCACCGAAGATAATAAAAGAGAGTAGAGGGGTAAAGGCGGATACAGATCTTCAAAGATTGAGGAGTCAAAGAGAGGGGGTGCACTTCTGAGAGAGAGAGGCACACTTCTTAAGTAGGGGCGCACTTCTGAGAGAGAGGGTGCACTTCTTGAAGCTGAGAGGGCAGAAAGAAGCAGAGGTTCTTCCTTCAGAGATTGAGGAGGGCAAAGGAGATCAATCAAAGACCGATTGAGAGAGAGCGAATCACTGAGTAGTCAAACAGAGAAAGAAGAGAAGTGCACTTCTTCAGCCGAGAAGGCAGACAGAAGTTGAGGGCACATTCTTCAAAGACTGAGAGGGGGCGCACTTGTTCAGAGATTGACAAGGGGGCGCATTCCATCAGAGTTTACAGAGAAAGCAGAGGGTGCACTTTCCAAGCAGACGGCTAGGAAAACATGTCGCGTGAGGGCGCATTCCTTCAAAGAGATAGCAATTGCAGTTGTTGATTAGAGGAGGGTTTGATCTAGTGATCTGGCACGTCTTCCAAGGCATTAGGTTCCTTTACTTTGTGTAAAAAGCTGATTGTAATCATTCTATAATTTTCTCTGGCTCCAGATTAAAGAAAGCCCTAGTTTGTTGGTTTTCCTCATTGGGGTTTCCAAGGTAAAATATTTGTGTACGGTGTGATTGGTTTCTTGTTCCGATGCGCATGTTTGACAAGTTAATGAGCTTATGTATTGCTGCTTATAAAACCAGATCTGAGATTTAAATTTTGTGTATGCATCTAGGGTATTTTATCTATGTTGCACGAGTTTCCGGAAAGCGGGAACGTTGGGAACTCCGGTACGAGTGTTCGATACGGCTAGAAGTTTCCCCTAAATTTGCAAGAAACGGCGGGTTGGGAGCGGCAATAATATATGTTAAAAAAATATAAAAAAAAAATTTAAACTTCTATTGTGTGATCTAAATCTTCTATTTAAGAATAGTCATTAGGAATGATCTAAAATTAAATTAGTAATTTTAATTTACCAATGTTAGTAATGATGTAAAAAAAATTAGAAAAATAATTGTAATAATTACATGTTTATAAAAAATTTTAAAATGAAAATTATAAATAATAAATAAATTAATAATTTCAAACATAAACTAATTTCAAAACTTTTAACTAATTTAATAATGTACAATTTAAAAACAATATGTAATTGATAAAAAAAAATTATAATTATAACTAATAAATAAATTTCAAATTTCAAAAAATTAAATAAACAAATTTGAAATTTCAATATTCAAAACTAATTAGTAATTCAATAAGAATAACTTAAAATTTATAAATTAAAAATTTAATAAATTGAAATTAAAAAATAAATATTAAAACTTTAAAATATATAATTTTTAAAACAATAAAATTTAAAATCATAAATATAAATATTAATAATAAATAATAACATTTAATAATTAATTATTAAAACAATTGATAATTTAAAAAATAAACATTTAACAAACAAATTTAAAACTTTATAAAATATTAAAATACTATTATAATTTTTAAAATCTTACAACCTTCAGGCCTACCGAGCCACCAACACCAAGCAAAAAACCATCTGATGCGCATGTTTGACAAGTTAATGAGCTTATGTATTGCTGCTTATAAAACCAGATCTAAGATTTAAATTCTGTGTATGCATCTGGGGTATTTTATCTATGTTGCACGAATTTCCAGAACACGGGAACGTTGGGAACTCTGGTACGAGTGTTCGATACGGCTAGAAGTTTCCCCTAAATTTGCAAGAAACGGCGGGTTGGGAGCGGCAATAATATATGTTAAAAAAATATTAAAAAAAAAATTAAACTTCTATTGTGTGATCTAAATCTTCTATTTAAGAATAGTCATTATGAATGATCTAAAATTAAATTTGTAAAATTAAATTAGTAATTTTAATTTACCAATGTTAGTAATGATGTAAAAAAAATTAAAAAATTAATTGTAATAATTACATGTTTATAAAAAAATTTAAAATGAAAATTATAAATAATAAATAAATTAATAATTTCAAACATAAACTAATTTCAAAACTTTTAACTAATTTAATAATGTACAATTTAAAAACAATATGTAATTGATAAAAAAAATTATAACTATAACTAATAAATAAATTTCAAATTTCAAAAAATTAAATAAACAAATTTGAAATTTCAATATTCAAAACTAATTAGTAATTCAATAAGAATAACTTAAAATTTATAATTTTATGCTTTTTTTCTTATGAAAAAAAAAAAAAAAAAAAAAAAAAAACTTAAAATTTATAAATTAAAAATTTAATAAATTAAAAATTTAATAAATTGAAATTAAAAAATAAATATTAAAACTTTAAAATATATAATTTTTAAAACAATAAAATTTAAAATCATAAATATAAATATTAATAATAAATAATGACATTTAATAATTAATAATTAAAACAATTGATAATTTAAAAAATAAACATTTAACAAACAAATTTAAAACTTTATAAAATATTAAAATACTATTATAATTTTTAAAATCTTACAACCTTCAGGCCTACCGAGCCACCAACACCAAGCAGAAAACCATCGTCGTTACCCAACCGAAGCCACAGCCGAGTCGCCAACACCGTCACGGTTACTGGAGCGGCAAGAAGCCGCCGCCACCGTCGTCGTTAGCCAAGCTCTGTGAATGCTACGAATGAAGCCACACCACCAACATCTCGGCTCTACCTCTGCGCAGCTTGGTTGAACATGCTATATGTGAACCGACTCGACCTCAGGGTGTTATCTCTAACACGATGAACACTCACGGTTTAGCTCCCACAAATCGTGATTAACACTTTGGTGGGAGAGATTACAAATTGGCGGGAGAAATCAACGTCGGGCTATGTGTTTGGACAACCAGAAACGTGTGGGAGCAGCTGGAAACTCCCAACCGGAGGAACGCCAAAAAACAGGTTCCCACGTTCCCGAATTTTTAAGCTAGAAGTTACCGGAAAGTTCCAAAGCTCCCAGAACTGTTCCGGCTGATTTTGGAATGTTTCGTTCCCATTCCTAAGCTCTCTAGAACACGGGAACTTTTGGAACGAGTTCCCTGAACTTCGGGAGCGGTTCCCGTGTAACAGAGTATTTTATTGAAAGCAGTAATCAGAGTTAAGCTCAGAGATAAATTAACATGGTATCAGAGCCTTGCCTCTGAAAGAAACCAAGGGTTTACACAGTGATATTGCAGAGAGCGCACAATGATCTATAGGTTATTTGATTCAAGAGGATTTGAATCACATGTTACCAGATCTATAAAAGAAACACCAGATCTGTAAAAGAAACACCAGATCTGTGAGATCTGTGAAAGAAACACAAGATCTGTAAGAGAACACACCAAATCTGTGAGATTTGAGAGAGCAAAGACCAAATCTATGAAAGAGAGGGTTAGTTTGGTCACTAAGACAGAGATCGGTTGTGGAGGTCATGGCGACAGGATTGAGATTTGTAGATCCAGTTGAGCCAATGTTCCTAGGTGATCGGAGGGACAGGGAGTACGTGGTGCGTGGACAGCCTACGTTAGGAGGATCTAGGTGGATATCAAATTCTACATCAGTGCATGAGACAAAGGGAGAGCGAGATGCTCCGAAGGTTGAGGTGGAACTGAGTATTCAGTCTTCTATTCAGGGGAGTGGGCGAGAGGCAGCTTGTTCCAGTTCTGGCAAGAGGGTCAGCTAGTATGATTTGACACTAATGGAGGCTCAGAAGTGGGATAAGACATCTCGGAGCAAGAGAGGCAGGCACAGGTCTTCAGGTAGCAGAGCGAGCTTCAGAGACAGAGGGAGCTTATACAGCAGACAACATGATGTGTCTGGAGAGGGATTATGCTGGTGGACTTATCAGAAGGACCTCCCTCGCTAAGAGGGTGTATTGAGATTTGTATCTCGGGAAGTCCTTCATGTGATTATGCCTAGCGTGAAGGGGCATTAACAGAGTAGGCATTAATGTATTGTGTGAGAAACACTTTACGGTCTGCATGGCTTCAGTGGTGGAAGCATGTACAGACTTTTGAGACTTTTACCTTTTGCAGGCGGGAAATTTTTTAATGTGGAAGTGTGATTTTTTAATGCAAAAGTGTGATTTTTTAATGCAGAAGTGTGATTTTGCATGAAAAGAAAATTAGGGATTTGGAACCCTAATTAGGCACCGAAGCTTATAAAAGAGAGCAGAGGGGTAAAGGTGGATATAGATCTTCAGAGATTGAGGAGTCAAAGAGAGGGGGCGCACTTCTGAGAGAGAGAGAGAGAGAGAGAGAGAGAGAGAGAGAGACGCACTTCTTAAGTAGGGGCACACTTCTTGAAGTCGGGAGGGTAGAGAGAAGCAAAGGTTCTTCCTTCAGAGATTGAGGAAGGCGCATGAGATCAATCAGGAGACTAATTGAGGGAGGGTGAATCATTGAGCAGTCAGACAAAGAAAGAAGAGAGGCGAACTTCTTCAGTCGGGAAGGCAGAGAGAAGTTGAGGGCGCATTCTTTAGAGACTGAGAGGGGGCGCACTTGTTCAGAGACTAACAGTGGGGCGCATTCCATCAGAGTTTACAGAGAAAGCAGAGAGCGCACTTTCCAAGCAGACAGCTAGGAAAACGTGTGGCAAGAGGGCGCATTCCTTCGGAGAGACAGAAGTTGCAGTTGTTGATTAGAGGGTTTGACCTAGTGATTTGGCATGCCTTCCAAGGCATCAGGTTCCTTTACTTTGTGTAAAAGGTTAATTGTAATCATTCTATAATTTACTCTAGCTCAAGATTAAAGAAAGCCCTAGTTTGTTGGTTTTTCCCATTAGGGTTTCCAGGGTAAAATATTTGTGTACTGTGTGATTGGTTTCTTGCTCCACCACACATGTTTGACAAGTTAATGAGCTTATGTATTGTTGCTTATAAAATCAGATATGATATTTAAATTTTGTGAATGCATCTGTGGCATTTTATTGAGAGTAGTAATCAAAGTTAAGCTCAGAAATAAATTAACACAATTACAATTAAGGTCCTAGCCGACCATACAATTACAATTAAGGTACTAGTTGACCAATAAAGACAATACTAATATAATAATAGAAATGTAATGTTACAATATATAGGGTTTAACATGACCCTCCCCTTCAAACAAGTGTTGTCCTCAACACTTGATTAACTGTGAATGTTTCTGCATGAAGAACCCATCTTCCCATGTTGCCTCTTCTATTGGCAAGTTCCTCCACTTTATGAGATACTTAGTAATTACTTGATTTTGCAATTGCTTGATTTTTGTTTGAAGGATTGTTTAAGGTTCTAGTATGAATTTCCCTTTTTCATCAATCTTTGGTAAAATAGTCTAAACTGGTATCTTGTCGCTATTATCACAAAATCACTAGCTGCTACAGAGGGGTATCCTATCCGGGATGGTAGAGGTAGGCAGCTAGGCATGCGACACTCGCAAACACCAAGTCCACCGTTTGAAGAACGGTCGTCACACCAGACAAGTGCTTGTCGCTTTAGACAAGACAAGTAGCCAAGTCAAGGGGGAGACCCTGCTTAACCAGCGATGGTTGAGGACCAAAATAGACACCCAAATCCCAAAAGATAAAACAAATGCAAACAAGAGATGAGTGCCAAGTGAACCCAAGCTCGATTCCAGCCAAAGATTTGGACACTAAGATGAAATAAGCGTAGTATGGAATGTGACCAGATCTAAAATGTAATGAAGTAGATGAAGTGAAACAACAATTTAGTGGTTGGAAAATAACTAAGGAGCACAATAAACTAGAAGTGGTGAAATGATGAAATTCTGCCAAAGGAAGAGGATTGTTTAAGTGATGTAACAGACCTAGGGCAGCAACAAATTAGCGTTTTTAGGCACCTCTAGCAAATGATAACTTGATTTCAGATATTAGAATGACAATTGGAACAGGAATCAAGCATACCCAAAACCCAGAAAAGACCCCAGCTGCGTGGATGAGCAAGCTTCCCAAGGAGGGCGAAATCAGAAAATGACTAGTGCTTATGGGTATGGGAAAATGGAGTCAGAATGATCTAAAATTTTGGAATTGGACTCTTAAAATTATTTGAGAAGCGGGTTTGTAAAGAAAATAAGATTTTAACGGTGAAATTTTTGTATTTTTAATTTTAGGGTTTATTTTGGTGTTTTCCAGCTTAACATTCACAATGAAAATGAGCTAAGAGAAACAAGCATAGAAACTTACCTGAAATGGCGGTGAAATATTGTGTGTTGCATGAAGACTAACCCCGAAAGATCAAATGCTAAGCAACCAGCGATTTTCCTTGAGCGTTTGGAGCGAACTGGGACCAAGTGCACCCTAGCAACCTGCCACAAAGAGATAGAATCAGAATCTGTAGCAAATCACGAGTTAACACAACAAATAACTGACAAATGATGAAGGAAAATGAAATACAAATGTAAATAACACTTCCCTTGTTAATTCTCCGGAGATTGAAGCAAGTGTGGGGCACCACACCCCAAGAAATGCGCCTCTCTCCAAATGGCTAGCGAACCTGCAAATCGAACCAGCTCTAGATGGATGGGAAAATCACTAATCAACTCAACAATGCAATGGATGCTGGCTGACAATCAATACATCACACAATAAACACCATCACTCAAGTAAACCGGGAGAAATGTGTCTCTATAACTCAGTCTCGAGTATCCAAAATGCCAAGAGAGAGATACAAATGGGTGAGCTTCTTCTCTTATAGAGAGAGCTCCAAATCTCAGCCCCATTCCCACCAAAACGAATGGTTGGGATTCAATCCCCAAGAGGCCAAACGAATGGCTGAGATGGAGTGGAAGAGGGGGGGCGAATTACCCTCATGCGCCCAAGGGAGAAGAGGGGAACCACGTGGGGCCCTCACAACATACAAACAAGTGTCTAGGGGGTGCCTTTGGGCTGTTTTAGCCCCCTAGACCACATAACCATGGTCTCACAACATCAATTTTACAAAATTTGAATTTTTACATAGTGAAAAACGCCCCTCTATGGGCAAATTCGCCCCATGAGTAGAGTTGGGCATAAATGAGGGCCCCACACCAAATATTTAGTGTCCAAACATAACTAACATGATATTAGGGGACCCCCTTACCTTTACCAACCATTGCACTTACCATTTCCAAAGTTAACTTAGCCAAATTTGATTTTCCATCATTAATTAATTGCTGGTTTTATTTCTGAAGATGTATTTTGCGCTTTTGACCCACTTATATTGCCCGGATTGACGAACCGTCTGCTGCACTGTGATCGTAGACCCCAAATATACTAGAAATGGTCACTAGAACGACCAGGATCCATCCATTGAGCACTGTTTGCCCAAAATCAAAGATTTTTAATTAAAACAGGGCCCTGGTGACCAGTAATAATTAAAAATCTCACTAATGCTTCAACATTTTCTCGATCTGACACTTGGAGGCACATATGGGACCCCAATACAATGATAAATGACCAAAATCGAAGTTTCGGTCGCAACTTTTTTCGAGACCCATTTTTGGCTTGGTCAAACTAGTTTGACCAAGTCAACTCTGGTCAAAATGGCAATGGTTGAAACCTGCATGCAACATGGAGCGCCAAGGCTTCCTTATTTATGTTAGTACATTACTAAAAACATATAATGACGACATGGTGATCATAATAAAAATATCTCAATAAAAACAGGCCCCGGGTGAGGTGGGCCCACCACCACCTCCAACAAAGAGTCAAAAACTGGTATGCACAACTTATAGACTTGGCCACTTAGCTAACTTTGGGTGAGGTGGATAAACAAGGTGAAGAGATAGGGGAAAGACAAAGACCATGACCATGTGACCCTTTGGATAAACGGGGAAAGCGAGACCCACTAACATAAGCATACCATGATAACAAAAGGGAAGGGCGGTGCCTCACAAATGGGTATAGTGCAGGGAAACCACCACTAATCATCTAACACACACCTTGCAACTCACATCCGTGCCTTCAACAGACTCCGTGAGGATCTTTGCTAGAGCTGCCATGACTGGGTGTCCGACAAACCGTAACTTGAGACTCTAGGGGACAATTCACATAGTTGTCCCTTACTCCATCTCACCTCCTTGCCCCGTAGGACTAGGTGAGAAAATAACCAATACAATGCTCTAATATATATATGGCTGGCCTGTGTCCGTGTGTGTTAAGAAACACATTCTTGGACTTTACATTTCACTTTCATACTTAGCCTTTTTGGCTTGATTTACATTCAGATAGCCTTTTTGGCTTTATTTACATTTCATAGCCCTTCCAGCTTCATACATATCTCAAAAGATATAACAATAGCGCACATACTGCAAAGTAATGGGGGCAAGTGTGCATGCTTTGATGACTAATGGGGAACACCCGGTGAGTCTACACAATCCTATACTGCATTGCAACATCGGGGGCAACCGACAGGAGCAAATCCCAAGTTTGAGAATGCATCTCACACACTAAAGAGCCGAGGCACAATAAACAGGGAGTCATGGCATACTCAGGGGTCAATGGGGAAGGGGATCCTCAAGGCCACATATCAAGGTCCAAGTCGAGAAAGAACCAAAAATGGATGAGTCGGATGGGTGGAAGGAAGTGACAGGTCGATCCAAGGTTAGCTTCCTAGAAGGACGAATGACCAAGTCTATACCAATAGTGGGGACAGGAACCAATGTGCATATACAGGAGTCTACTAAAAGAGGTGGACTGACCTCACCAAGGGCCATCAACATCACAATAAAGCATGAGGTCACCACATCAGACATCATACATTTAGTCCATGTACTATCATAAATAAATAAGTCTGAAAGCAAACATCATGAGCAATATCCATAAAATGCTATACCTGCCATACCATATACCTGCTGCTGAAGCTGAATCTCTGTTGAATTCGGGCAATAAGTGGCAAACCAGCTGTACTCTGTAATGCTCTCATCACAATATGGCTAAATAAAACTCTCAATGGGATCATGCAAAGCTCGGCAAGGAAGGGGGACCCTGTAATCACTACTCTGTAGGAGACCATCAAAGTTCAATCTGTCCCCTCTGATATCTCTGCTCCGGGCAATCTCAATACAATAGGTGCCCCCTCTAAGGCCATCTGATCTCTGATCTGGAAAAAAAAATGTAGTATGGTCCCTGACCACACAATCTGCAGCATGGTAGCTCCAGCTAACATGGATGTGATAACAGTCGCCAATTAACCTTTTTACGCAAGAAACTTGGAAGATTGCATTTACACGTGAAGATGGAGGCAACTTCAATTTGTAAGCCCTACTTCTGATCCTTTGCAACACCTTATAGGGACCATAGTACTTGGGTGTTAATTTATTGTCTGTTTGTGCTTGTGGGACATTTGTTTGTATGGTTGTAGCCTCAAAAATACCCAATCGTCCATTGCAAATTTCCTTTCACTATGATCATGCGATGTTGATCTTCTTGTTGTTTCATCCTATTTTGTGCTATAGCCAAGTTGTCTTTCAAAAGGTGGGAGAAACTCTTGTTGGTGCTCTATGTGATCCTCCATGGTTTGAACCTTAGCTTTCTCTTTCAAGGATGATGTGATGGATGGAAGTTGATAGCCATAAAGTGCCATAAATTGTGACATTTTTTAAGAAATATGGAAGGACTTGTTGTACCACCATTCTGCTAAGGGAAACCACTTGACCCACCGTGTTTGTTTATTGAATGCAAAGCAATGAAGATACCATTCTAGACATTTATTCACAATCTCAGTTTTCCCATCGGATTGAGGATGGTAAGAGGAGTTATGAGCCAATTGAGTACCCAAAACAAGAAAATATTTCCTTCCAAAATGGCCAATGAAAATTGGATCTCTAACACTTACAATAATCATGGGGATCCCATGTAGCTTCTGAACTATTTCCATGAATGTTGCAGCTACTATACTTGCTTTAAAAGGATGAAAAAGAGAGCAAAAATGGGCTTACTTTGTGAGTCAATCCACCACTACCATGATGACATTCTTTCCTTCCGACTTTGATAGACCTGTTATAAAATCCATTGAGACCTCTTCCCAACGCTGACTTGGTATGGCTAATGGATGTAGAAGACCGAGTGTCTTGATTGTCTCTCACTTATTTTGTTGACAAACCAAACATTCTACCACAAACTTTTGGATATCAGTTTTAAGACCTTCCTAGAAAAAAACCTTCTTGAGACTATGATAAGTTTTCAAGAACCATGAATGTCCTCCTATAGGAGACGTGTGCAACTCCAAAAGGACCTTTTGTTTGAGTTGGAATTCTTACATAAATATACGTGAAATTGGTACCATAGTGAATCATTCTTCCACACAAATTTATCTAATCAACTAGGGTCCTCTTGTAGTTGTTGAATTATGTTGGATGCCTTTTGATCCAGCTTCCATTCTATCCTTGTTTTTTCCACCCAATCAAATTGCAGAATGGAAATTGCACATAGTAAGCTCTTTGTGTCATCTTTTTTCCTTGAAAGTGTGTCTACCACCACATTTTGTTTTCCGTTTTTGTAGTTAATTTCAAACTCATAACCTAGCATATTTTTAACCCATTTTTGTTGCTCTTATGAAGATAACCATTGTTTCAAGAAGTAATTAAGACTTCCATTATCTGTTCTTACCTTGAAATCTCTTCCTAATAGGTAAGGGCGCCATTTCTTAATTGCATGTAGTATGGCCAACATTTCCTTTTCATAAATTGGTTCGAGTACATTTTTGGCATTAAGTTCGCAACTTTCAAAGGCAATGGGCCTTCCTTCTTGCATTAAAACTGCACCATTCCATGCCCTGAGTCATCACATTCCACAATAAAAGATTTTGTGAAGTCAGGTGTGGCTAATATAGGACTTGTACACATAGCCTCTTTAAATTTTTTGAAAGCTTTGGTTGCTTCTTGAGTCCAAGAGAATGCCTCCTTTTCCAATAACCTTATTAGAGATGCTACTATTTGACCATGATTCTTGACAAACTTGCAGTAGTAGCCTGTCAATCCTAAGAATCCTCACATTCTTCAAGGTTTTAAGAATCAACCATTCCATGATAGCTTTAATTTTGCTAGGGTCCACTTTGACTCCTTCACGAGATATAATATGACCGAAATATTCCACTTCCTGAACCCCAAAGGCACATTTAGAACGCTTGGCATATAGTTGGTGCTCCTCCAATAATTTTAAGACCATGTTAACATGTTGTACATGATCTTCCCAAGATTTGCTATAGATTAGTATATCATCAAAAAATGCTGACACAAATTTTCTGATGAAGGGTTTAAAAATAGAATTCATCAAGCTTTGAAATGTGGAAGGTGCATTGGTAAGGCCAAATGGCACCACCAAAAATTCATAATGACCATGTGTTCTAAAGGTTGTTTTCAGTATGTGTTCTTGTCTCATTCCAATTTGATGATATCTAGAACAAAGATCCAACTTGGCAAAGAAATTTGCTCCTTGTAATTCATATAAGAATTCGCCAATGACAAGAATAGGAAACTTCTCTTTAATGGTCATCTCGTTGAGCTCTCTATAATCTAGACACATATGCCATGAACCTTCCTTTTTGCGAACCATCACCACTAGTGCTGAGAAAGCACTTTGGCTAGGTTGAATGATGCCTACATCTAACATTTATTGGACCATATTCTCAATCTCACTCTTTTGTGCATATTGGTACCTATAGGGTCCGATGTTAGGTGGTACACTTCTCGGTTGCGTGAATAGCATGGTCATGATCTTGAGTAGGTGGAAGACTTGTAGGTATCTCTCCAAATACCTTGGAATGATTATCAATAACTCTTTGGAGATCCCCTCAAATAGAGGGTATAGATGCTTGGACATCTAGTAACCACAATTATGCAATTAGACCATGGTATCCCTTTTTTAGCAACTTTGTCATGTTGTTAGAGCTTATCACTTTAGAGGGTTTTCCTAAAATACCTCTGAGTTCAATTTCCTTTCCTTCTAGGGAGAATCTCATGAAAAGTTCCTAAAAAATAAGAGCCATTATTCCCAATGATTGTAACCATTGGACCCTTAATACAACATCAGCACCACCATTTGAACTACAATCATTGTGTTGTCCAATAAATACTCCCCCATAGCAAACTTAATACTATGGCACTTCCTTGAACAATTTATGGTAACTCCATCTCAATCATTACTTGAAACTTTGGTGCTAGATACATAAAGCAATTGAAAATTTTGGCTACAATTAATGAAGTTATGGGTACTACCAGAATCAATCAACATTGTTACCTTTTTCTTTTTGATATATTCTTTTATCCTAAGAGTTTGAGGAGTGTTACGATGGTACTAGCACTAGCGTACCTACAAAGGTGCCCGAGGGAGAGAGTGTCTTTTTTTTTACCAGGAGGGGTGTTTAGCCAGCTTATTCTGAGGTGGGGTTATGGCCAAACCCTCCTGTTTCTCCTCTGGAAGTACTATGGCTTAATGGCATCGCTGACTGCCTCATAAAAGGGTTTAAAACCCTGAGGTTGGTGTCTGGAGCTTCCAAGGGTGGGTCACTGGGTCACATGACCCCGACCTTGTTTTATCACTCCAGCGGTAGGTTCTTCAGCACTGAGACATATATTCATCCTTCAGAGCACCTTTAGCACCCTCCTGGCCCTCCAGTGCAGCAGCGCCCTCTCTCTAGGGCCTCCTTCAGAGGATGACGTCATCCTCCTTGGCAGACTGTTTGCTTGCTAAAGGGGGGGGGCGTTGAGGGATTTTCATCACTGATGGGGTTAGTTGGGGCATGACGACCCCCCCCCTACGCAGTCTGGCCTTCAGTTTCATAAAATTTGGCCTTTGTTCAGCCGTTTTACTCATGTTTGGGTCAAATCTGGGGAAAAATACCCAATTTACCCACTTTTATCATTAGTTTATATTATTTTTGTTTTAATTTTAAGTTGACATTTTTAATATTAAATTGACCTTATTTTATGTAAAAGTGAGTGTGAGATCATATAAATTCAATCTCCTCGCTTCATTTTCAACATCAACTTTTGGGATAAGATCATTATGTCTGTTATTTGCCCT
This sequence comes from Larix kaempferi, assembly GCA_027924585.1. Taxonomy (NCBI): domain Eukaryota; kingdom Viridiplantae; phylum Streptophyta; class Pinopsida; order Pinales; family Pinaceae; genus Larix; species Larix kaempferi. The sequence goes on from BSBM01000067.1 coordinate 15,426,438, forward strand.
AACTAGGGCTCTTTGAAGGGATGCACTCCTTGATGAAGGTTATTTTGCAAGATTGAAGCATTTCTTGGAAGTTTTACTATTGTTCATGCCATTGCTAAAGTGAGGCTAGAGTGGTTTGCTTAACACATGCACTTGGAGGTATCTATACTTTTGGTTTGATGTCTCTTTGTCAATTTGTATGAAAGTGATACTTGTTAGGGTTGAATGGAAGCCATTGTTGCTTCATTTTGTCTTGATTTGCATTTCATTTTTGTCATTGGTCACCATAGCATTCAATCTTGAGCTTTAGGTCTTCAAGTTTTGCTAGGCTAGGTCTCCTCAACGAATCCTAAAGATTGTTGAGGTTAGCCCTAGTTGCCAAGCTTGCCAAATACCATCTCAACGAGGGTAGCTCCTCTCATTGATGCCCTAGGGTGTGGTGACTAGCTCTCTCTTGAAACCCTAGTTTTTCATTTACTTCTTCTAAACCTTTACTTTCTGAGTTATTAATATTGTAAATATTATTCTTAACCTAGTGATTTATGTTAGTTAGTTTTTATTCATTTTATTTTCTGAGATTAGTTGTTAAATTATATGCTAAAAATCTAAATTTTAGTGTTAAAGCAAACCTTAATAAAACCCTAAAATATGAGTTTTGAGCCCTATTTTTTGCGTGTTAAAACCCTAGCAGCAGCCTCTAAGTCCCTCGCTCTCCTTACCTTAGCACTCGGCCCTCTTCCTAACCCTTAGCTACACCCTTGGCCTTCCCTTGACTTCTTTCGCTTCCCCCCTTTTACGGCTTGGCCCTGTTGATGTCCTCATCCACCCACGTCCTGCTGCATCCCCCATAGTCCGCGGCTATCTCCCTATCCACCCTCGGATCCTACTCTCCTTTCTCCTACCCACAGCCATCCATCCTTCCTTCCATTTCTCCCTTGCCTGCGGCCTTCTCATCCTCTGCTACAACTCCCTTCCTAATCCGCGGCCCTTCCTCCCTTGTCCTCTCCACACCTCCGAGCCCTACCTTCCTTCCTTACCCACAGCCCTCGCTCCCTCTTCTTTCCCCTTCTCCTCTGCTGCCCGCGACCATTCTTTTGTTGCTCCCCTACCATCTTCCTCTACCTTCTGTTTCCTTTCGCTGTCCTACCTTCCTCCACTCCCCACCATTCTTCTCCACTTCTCCGTGTTGCTCCTCTTATCTCCACTCCCTTCCTTCTTCTACTCCACCATTCCTACCCATGGCCTGTTCCTTTGCTGCCCTATGGCAGCCCACATCCTCCATCTAACTTCCCTTTCCTTCCATCACAACCCTCTACCATTTACCCTCGGTCTCTCCCTTCTACCTTACCTGCTCCCTTCTTTACCAGTCGTGGCCTCTCTTTCCTTTCATCAAGCCTATACACAGGTCTGCAATTTAAAATTGCAGACCTTGTGGCCCGAATTGCCATTTTTATTCACATTTATATAACACAAAAACACAACTAGGTTTCAGTCCTTTAATTTCATAATTGTTTAGCTAGTAAATTTCTTCATTTCTATGCATTATTGGTGACAGTTAACTGTGTGAGGTTCTCTCAGAAAGTCTATTGCTGAAACTGGAAGTTACATGCTTTACATTGATTATCTATTTGGTGATGGTAGTATTTGATGAATGCTGAAAGGGATAGCACAACCTAACCACTTAGATTATTATTCTTGTTTGTCTAATTAGTTTGATAATTAGTTGCATTCACTACTGATTCTCTATTTCAAACTAATTAGGCTTTTTTTACATCTGGCCTGTGACATATCTTTGCATGTTCACTTAATATATATGATTGATCAATAAAACTGATATCCCATTATTAAATACTGTCTCCTTTTCTGTTGCTGTAAAACTGTTAAACACAAATCTGGGAACTTCATTTGATTGATACTTACTTGCATGATAACTGTCGGTAAACAATCTTTCATATTTCACTGGTTGATGGTTATAATCTCTTCAAGTGTTATGAATTGTCTTATATCAGATTATTGAATGACATTGACAATTATCACTTCATGCATATTTGGTTATTGATGGTTAAGTTTTATAGGCAATATAGTCTTTTGATCCAATATTGATGTGTACACGTTCTTACATTACATTAAATGATCTAAGGGGATTATTGTTTCTGAGGATATCTATTGCACTCACTAGCATTGACTACAATATTATTGACTCCATTTAGGCACTGGTCTAACTATAAGATTGCATAGAACATAGTTTGTTGGTTGTCTTAGTGTCTTACAGGATTCCATAAGGATACTTCTCCTTGATGGTTTAGACTTCCGAAGAAGTTAGAACGGTGACCGAGGTGATATTAGGTCACTGATCTTATATTTGCTTACTGGGAATTAGCCCTGCTAATTTGCCCTGTAACAAGGAGTAACATCTTCTGGCCAATTAATGTTGGCTAATGTATGGCAAGGTATGGTCAAAGTAACATCTTCTAGTTCTGCCTCTTAAGACTATTCTAGTTATGAATCTTCTTCCTCTTCACAATCTATGTAGAATAATTTATTCCCACTGCATTCATGCCCCTTACTATACTTGTTGTCACAATTGAAACATAGTCCTTTTGCTCTTCTTTCCTCCACTTGCTGAGGTGACAAACTTGTAGGATGATTAAGGTTGGGCATGGTGCATTTCCTACTCTATAGGTGTTAGTAGCAACCCTTCTAGTAGCCATATTTTTACTTTCAACTTTCCTTGCCAAACTAAAAACATTCTCCAATGATTTAGGTTCAAAGAGACATACCTCATGCTGAATGCTCTCCTTTAAAGTGCCTATAAAGAAATCCAACAAATTATCCTCTAGAAAGTTCTTCATTCTAAGACTCAACTTTTCAAATTGCTTAATGTGTTGTTTATCTGTACCAATGTTACCAACATTGGTCGAGAAATCGTCGATGCTCAAGAAATCGCAATTTTTGTTGCTCCCTAATTTTTTCACAAAAAATCGGGCCGATTTTTTCTCGATTTATCCCAAGATATTGCCGATTTTTTATAAAGGTGATTGGGCCGATTTATCCCGAGATATTGTCGATTTTTTCTAAAGGTGATTTTGACTTCGTGGAGGGTGGAGTGTGAGGAGCCTGTTATGAAATTCGCCCTTGTAGAGCATTCTTACAACACTAATTAATTCATTTCAGAACATTCTTACAACACTAATTAATTAATTTTAATGCATTCTTATGGCACTAATTAATTAATTAATTTCATAGCATTCTTACAACATTAATTAATCCGCCCTTGCAAAGCATTCAATATCCTAGTTGAACTAATTAATTTCATTTATTATTATTATTGACTCGTGATGATCATGAGATACATTTGTTATATTTTTTGATGAATTGGGAGTTAGGATTCAGGACACGATCCATTTTTTATGTGTGATGTATCTCTAGGCATCTTATATATCTTATATATCAGTTTTCTTTCCATATTCATGTGGCAATGTGTTTATTTTGATGTTATTGTTGCTTTAGATATTTAAAAAATTGAAAAAAAAAATGTTTTTTGTATTTTTTTAAGTTTGTCGATGTTTGTTGATGTTTATCGAGATATCCCGAAACAATGTTTCCTGGACCCTGCCGATTTTTTCGCCGCGCCAATGTTTGCAACATCAATCTATAACTCTTTGCCTAAGATTTACTAAGTGGCTAAAGAAGGTGTTGCTCTTAATATCCCCATAATGTGTTATAAATTCATCCATAAATATAGACCAAGAGACAATAGAGTCCTTTTTACGTTCACAAAGCCATTGGTAGTGTACCACACAAATTGTGTCAATTTTTTAATTCAAGCAGCAGTACATGTCAAAATAAAATGCACAAATTCATTCCACATGAACACGATAGATGTATCCTGGAGAAAACCCTTAAAAGGGAGAAAAACTCCAGCAAAGCAATCTTTCTTATATAAGATATCAGATTCAAAATTACATCATCATCATAAACTTCACTGTGCTAGGGAAAAATTAATAGCATAACAACTTATAACATAACTGTACGATAACCTCTGCTCACAATGTTCTCTGCTTGCTTCTGCACATCACCAGAAATGAAGGACAGCTTCTCAAAAATGAAGGACAGCTTCAGAAATGAAGGACAGCTTCAGAAATGAAGGATAGCTTCTCAGAAATGAAGGACAGCTTCAGAAATGAAGGACAGCTTTTGCACATCACCAGAAATGAAGGACAGCCTCTGCACACAGTGTTCTCTGCATGCTTCTTCCACCTCCTCCAAGAGTACTCTTCAAGGAATAAATTGGAATGAGTAAAATGGGAAGGGGTGGCTCCTATTTATACTTTTAGGGTGGTTGTCCCAAGCAGACCCCTAGGGAGGAACTGCCCTAAGCAACCCCCTTAGGCACACATGTCACTTGGCTAAGCAACCCCCTTAGGGACGCCTGTCACTTGGCTAAGCAGCCCCCTTAGGGACGCCTATCACTTGGCTAAGCAACCCCCTTAGGGGCACCCGTCACTTGGCTAAGCAGCCCCCTTCCTAAGCAACCCCCTTAGGGACACCTGTCACTTGGCTAAGTAGCCCCCTTAGGGACACGTGTCACTTGGCTAAGCAGCCCCCTTCCTAAGCAACCCCCTTAGGGACACCTGTCACTTGGCTAAGCAGCCCCCTTAGGGACACATGGTACATAGGAAAAGTTTTAGTAATGATATTTAATAGCTTCTGAAACTATAATTTTAACACTCCCTCTTAGCAAGGAAGCTATTAAATTATGAACTGATGTTATCTTATATAAGAAAGATTGTTTGTTTCTAGCTTTATAGGAATTTTAGCTAGACACCTTGACTTTTGCTAACTGCTCACAAGGTTGCTTGTCTTGACTTTTCACATGACTCACAAGGCTTGTCCTTTCGCCTTGACTTTTGTCATAATCTCACGAGACTTTAAAGGCCTTATGACTTTTATTCTGACTTTTGTCTTGGCTCACAAAGTTTTTATATATACTTTGACTTTTGCCATGACTCACAGAATTGGTTAATCTCCAAGCCTCCCTGGCTAGCTTCAGGGGGGTCACTTATGACCTCAGACCTTGGAGTATGCCTTTTAGATCATTCTCTTTCTTAAAGATGGAGGCATTCTCTGCAACTCCAAGTTTGCCTCTGAAGTGAGCAAACTTCACCAACTGCAGTGGTTTTGTCCGGATATCCGCTACCTAATCATCTGTTGCAACATACTTTAGCTTGATCACATTTCGTTGTACCATATCTCTGACATAATGGTACTTTAGATCAATATGCTTTGATCTGTCATGAAATACCAGATTTTCTGTGAGCTTCATGCAGCTTTGATTATCACAGTGGATAATTGTAGTCTCAAGCTTTTCATTAAACGACCCAGAAATGAGTTTTATGAGCCATACTGCTTCTCTGCTGGCATTACTTGCAGCAATGTATTCAGCCTCAGCTGTGCTCTGAGCAATAGATTCTTGTTTCCGACTAGACCAGGAGATCATGGCTGATCCCAAACTGAAGCAATAACCAGAGGTACTCTTTCTGTCTACTGGACTTCCAGCCCAATCTGAATCTACATAACCATGCAGCATCACACCACCACTGGATGTGAACTTTAGCCCATAGGCTATGGTACCTCTAAGATATCTCAGAATATGCTTACTTGCCACCCAATGTTGTTCTCTTAGCTCAGCCATAAATTGGCTTAATGCGCTCACTGCAAACTGCATATCTGGTCTAGTATGAGTTGGATACATTAATGACCCAACAAGTTTCATGTACAAGGTAGGGTCCACCAATTCTTCTCCTGAGCTTGAGTCATGTAACTTCTTTAAATTTGCAACCATTGGAGTTGACATACTCCTGCAATTCATCATACCAAACCTTTTCAGTATGTCTACTGCATATTTTCCTTGAGATAGAAAAATCTCGTTTGGTTTCTGCCAAACTTCTAATCCTAGGAAATAGTGCATCATTCCTAGATCTTTCATTTCAAATTCAGCAGTGAATCTCTCTTTGCATTTGGTAATCTGCTTTTCTTCTCCTGCAAGGAAAAGATCATCTACATATAACACCAAAATCAGAGGTTGATTTTCAACAACCTTAAAATAGAGGTTAGAGTCTGCAATACTTTTATTGAACCCTAATCCCTGTAGAAAGCCATCAATTCTGTTATACCAAACTCTGGGTGCTTGTTTAAGACCATACAAGGCCTTTTTTAATTTACATACATGAGTTTCCTTTTCATGCATTGCAAAGCAATCAGGTTGTTCTACATATACTTCCTGCTCTATTTCACCATTAAGAAAACCAGTCTTTACATCCATTTGATGCAATTTCCAACCAAGTACAGAAGCAAGAGAGATAATTGTGTGGATAGTAGTATACCTGGCTACTGATGCAAATATCTCATCATAGTCTATACCTTCCTTTTGAGAGAAGCCTCTAGCAACAAATCTTGCTTTGTACTTTTCAACACTCCCATCAGCTGCATGTTTTATCTTATATAGCCATTTGGATGAGACAACTGACTAATTTTTGGGCCTGGGAACTATGTCCCATACAGTATTCTTCATGATGGACTTGTATTCCTCCAACATGGCATCTTTCCAAACCTACAATTTTTAGCTTCATTAAACAAAGAAGGTTCAACATCACTAATCTTACTTACCAAAGCAACATAACTTGTAAATCTTTGAGGCCTTTTGCTCTCTCTAAAGGTTCCTGAAGGGGCTATATGTTTCTCTGCTTCTTGCAGAGTTTCTTTGAACCAAGCAGGTCTTCTCTTGATAGGAGGTTCTTCAAGAGACCTTTCTAACACCTCAGCAGGTTCCAGCACTGAATCTTGATCCATTGGATCATCATGACTTTCCTCCCTCTGAAAGTCAGAACCAGAAGTCTCGGCTGGAGGAGAATCTGGCTCAACATCGATCTGAAGCTCTCTAGATCGTTTAAAAACAACTTCCTCATGGAAAGTTACATCTCGGCTAACCTCCATCTGTTTCTGACCTGGGATATAGATTTTGTAAGCTTTAGAAGATTCGCTATATCCGACAAAGATCCCTTTCTTTCCCGAGGGTTCCATCTTTGTTCTCTTCTCTTTAGGCACATGGATGTAAACTAGGCATCCAAATACTCTTAAGTGATCTACATTTGGTTTCTTACCAGAGAAAGCTTCTTCAGGAGTTTTATATTCTAGGATAGCATGTGGACATCTATTCTGAATGTATACAGTTGTGGTTGTAGCTTCTACCCAAAGAGAATTGGGCAAATCTTGATCAAACATCATAGCTTTTGCAGCCTCACAAATAGTTCTGTTCTTTCTTTCAGCCACACCATTTTGCTGAGGATTGTACGGAACAGTTAACTGATGTTTGATACCAGCTTCCTTACAAAAACTTCCGAACTCACAAGATTCATATTCCCCTCCATTATCAGATCTTAGAATATGAATGTGTTTTCCTGTCTGGTTTTCTACTAAAGCTTTGAATTCTTTAAATTTGGAAAAAACTTCACTTTTCAACTTCAGAAAATAAATCCAGCATTTTCTAGAAAGATCATCAATAAATATGACATAATACAAAAAACCATTCAGGGAAGGAGAAGACATTGGTCCACAAGTATCAGAATGAATAAGCTCTAAGATCTTTTCAGTTTTTCTACTACTGTGAGGAAAAGACTTCTTTGCATTTTTTCCAAGTAAACAACCTTTGCATACTTCATTTTTATCAGAAGAAATAGAAGGCATACCACTTACCATAGATTGAAGTCCAGGAAGAGCTTTGAAGTGAAGGTGACCGAATCTTTTGTGCCACAATTCGTTGGGACTGACTGTAGAATGAACAAGAGCACGAGCAGAATGATTCGTTACCTTGTAGAGACCTCCTTCTCGAATTCCAATGATTTCAGCTAAACTTAGCTGACCACCTTTCGGCCAGAGAACTGCTTTACCATCCATGAAGGTGACCTTGTAGCCTTTATCTTCAAGTGTAGAGATTGACAACAAGTTCTTCTTCATGCCGGGAACAAATAAGACCTCATCAATATGAATGATGGATCCAGACTTTAACTGAAGAGAGATGGAACCGACCTGTTATCACACCATAGTAGCAGGGCTACTATTCTTGTACAGCAGATATCTGCACATTCCAGAGCTTACATTGTTCCAGAGCATGGCTATATATTATGGATCACTCATGATCAGAGCAGTATATTATTCAGATTTGTATATGACCTTGTGTCAAGGCTGAGCCTTGAGAGTTCAGATTGGATGACTGATGTGACCACTTATCCCATTACAGTTTCAGTTCAGTGCCTAGAGATGTACTTCAGCAGTGTTTCAGATGATGCATGATGATTGCTATTATGATGATGTTGTATGATCTATGGATATGTTCTCACTGACAGTGGATTATTAGCTTGTTGATTTAGTCATGATTATAGCATGTGCTTGGTATATTATTCCTGATGTGGCAAACTATTTAAAATGAACTGTAAACCTTAAAATGGACAATTGCTTGCACTTTTAGGTCATCTAACAAAACTTACTGGTATTTCACCTTACATAGACATGGTCTTTCCCGACACCTGTTGTCTGCTAGTGTAGGCTCCATATCCACTTGTCTCCATCCATACATGACCTTCCTGTTTGACTTTAAACCCTGACTTGTCTCATTTGACTTCCTGGTACTGAGGACTTCCCTATTTTTCTACCTCTGTGTTTGGACCGCATCCCTGTTTATTCAGTGTCTCGGCTCTGAGTTGGTGACAGAACTTGCCTTTGGTAAGTTGGATTGTAGGCCTAAATCATTCTGGTCGGTTGTCCCGATGATTGGCATTGGCTCGAACTCCCCCTAGTCACTTGAGATGTTGTTGGCTAAAACTGAAAGCTCATGTTCTACCTGTGGAAACTAAATGAATTCGCCCATGGAAACAAAAAAAAAAGGGGCAAGAGCAATGAAAAGCTAAAATACTCCTCGAAGAGTATACGAAAGGTCCAAAAAGCAATAGTTCTTAAAAGTTATATCTAAACAATTGCTGACCTTGTGAAAATATGAAAAACATGCCCTGGATGCAAGCTGCAACTAGTTGTGCTTCTCAGCACATCTGAAATCCGAAGGGTTATGTAGGCCAAAAAGGCCATGGAAATAAATTGAATGATCCTAATGAACTTGGATCAACTTGATGTAGACATGATGCCTAAGTTGAATAAGCACTCTCTAAACAACTTATCCATTTGTGAGGCACAGCCATCCCCCGTGTTCTTTTGTCCAACACAGAGTTTGTAGCTTCCCCCTTTCCCAGTCCAAAGTATTTTTGAGTTAAGTTAGACAAGTCAAACCCTTGGCCCAACCTTGCTCCTAGCCTTCATCCTTCACTAGCAGTTTGACCATGTCCAATGGGTGAGTTTGTCATTTGAACTATGGTGCAAGTAATTTTATATAACAACGGAATATGTTAATATAATTAATGCCACTGAATGGAATTTGTACTTTGAGCTTAGCTATGGAATGATTAAAGAAGCATTGTCTTAGTCTACTGATGTGATTTATCCTTGATTATATATATTCTTGGGATCCGTATTGATGATGATTTATGGTCCCACATGTTTGATGATGATATCATATGATGGACATATGATACAGATGATGATTGATCCAGTTCAGCAGGTTATTATCATTACAGATCAGCAGATTATACATTGTCCATATATGGTGAACCCTACAGCTGGCCCATTAGGGCAACCCAGGGTGTATGAGTACTCATTCCTAGTGGATTTGGGTCTTCTGGATCCATTGAGACACTTATCTTTCAGTTCCGGGCACTTCTGACAGTGATTGATGCAGTTTTACACTTGTTGACCAGATTTGGGGCAGATTTCCCAGCCTGAGCAGCAGGGGCCCCGAGAGGCCGGTTCACCTAGGGCGCTGATGATGGAGGGGGTGGTCCAGCCACTTGTTATTACCATTTATCCCCCCTCCCGGAGAGCCTGGTGGGCTCAGATTGACAGCGCTAGCACCCTAGGAGGCAGTTGTGGCACTTTCACAGTTCCCGAGGCAGTTAAAAAATGGGATAAAGTGGTCACTGAGGAAATCGATTTGGGCAATTGAGGCAAGGTTTTGGCATTTGGTTTTCACAGAGGTCTTCCAGGGTGATCTCACTATCTTCCAGTCAGTTTTCACCATGTGGGTATCTCCAGATTGATCACAGGAGGACATTTACTGCTCGACTGTCATGGATTCTGAGGACAGTTTTGGTCATTATCATTATATTGGACATATTTTATTATTTTATTGTGCCTTGGGGTGAGCTAGCAAGGATTTATACCTCCTAGCCCCACCATGTGCTTATTTTATCATGTCCTAGTCATCATGAGGTGGATTATTGTACTTTATACCCCTCTTGAGGGATGACGTCACCCTCCATTGTACCACTTAGTGAGGGCGCTATTGTTATGTTGAGTGATCCATGTGATATATTGTTATGGATTCATCCTAGCCATTGATTGTATGATGAGATCTTATAATCTCAACCACTCATGTGATGTAGTATTGTAGAGTGGTATAGGGTTTTGGTCTTTATTATCCTATATAAGGAGGAGACCCCCCATTGTAAAGGTCACCTTTGGAGCTCTGGAATATTGGAATAGAAGACTTTTTGTGGAGCACATCTCTCTTGGCTTGTGGATTCTCTTGCATATTGAATATAAAGTATCTTTTCTATGTATCATTGTGGATTTCGGTGCTTTTGCTAACCTTTTGACAGGAAAGTCGAATTGGAGAGAGGAGGGCGACTTTTTTGAGGGTTATTGTTGGAGGGATCCACATATTCTCTCTTGGGTTGATCTTGTGACAGGGAGTATCATTATTGTATCTTCGTGACATAGTTGATGCTTTCTATTACATCTTTCTACCATTTTCATAATCATCTTGCTTGACTTGTTTCTTTGATCTTGTCTTGTAGGAGGAGGACGATTTGGCTATCTTGGAGAAGGGCGATTTGGTTGAAGCACTTGGATCTCACTCTTGAATATAAACATAGGAGAATGCTATCAACTTGCAAGGTGGCCATAAGCAATTGAGGTAAGATCTACAAGGTATGTGCCTCTTTCATCCATTCTATCTCCATTGGTCATAAAACCCTAATTAAATCAAAACCCCAATTTTGGTATTTTTTTAGATCTACTTAGATTTACCCTTGCAATTGAAAAGATATTAAGAACCCACCTCTATAGGATCCACCCCTAGTTGGATCTATAGTTTGGTGGTGATTGGCTAAAAATTGACACACCTTTCAATGCAAAAAGCCTTCTTGAACCTAAATCGATTTTCCTAAGAGAAGCTTGTTGGGTAAGATCTAGCACATGGGTAGGTGAGATCCCACTTGATTTGACATCTAGACACTTGATAACCTATACCCATATCCTTGCTTTGGTGAAAACTACCTTGTGGACATCTCTCCATGTTTTGAGGGGTTGAAACCCCCTTTTGATCTTCTTGGTACCTTAAAACTTAGATCTACTAAGATCTACCCATTGGATTTACTTGAAACTTTGAAGGAACATAGATCGGGGCACTAACATCCCGGATCTACATTTTGGTGGCCATTGGACTTGGTTTGGTCCACCAAACCCATCTTTTGCCCTTCCTTGAGAAAGTCGCACCCCCTTGAAGTTTTGAGTTGGACCACTTCTAGCAAGTGGGTGGTTGGGATTGTCAGAGATTTGGAATGCCCATGCCTTGAAACCTAGGTCTAGACTGTCCTTTTGGCCCGATCTACCTTGGGGATTGCATTCCTTGTTTTGAGGAATTGTGGTCCACTTTTGGTCATCACCTAAAAACCTAGATCTAGCAAGATCCAACCATTGGATCTCATCCAAACCACTTGACTTGGCTTCTAGGTGTCCCGATCTACACTTTGACATTCTTCTCGACCCCATTAGCCCATCCAACAAGGCACTAGTCCTTCTCCAAGCAAGGCGCACTTCTTGGGATTAGTGTCAAACCCTAGATCTAGCACATGGGTAATCCTAGAACCAACTCTAACTTGTAGATCTAACCTAGATCTAGCCTATAGTACCATCTTCACACTTAACTTCACCTTGTGGGCCTTTTCTAGAACCATTTCACACTTCCCAAGGCAACAAGACCCACTTGTGTAAACACATGGTACTATACTTAATAATCATACCCCATCAAGTGGCCTAAACCATACATAGATTGAAACATTAACTATCCATGATACCACCTTCAACCATACCTCAAACATTAGGTCCATTTAGCCTTGCATTGGTTTCCGTAACTTATCATTTATGCACCCTTTGAAACCTTTGCTTGGGTCCAATCAACTGTGATTGGGGTATTAGGGTCTCCCCCTTGGTCTGGTTATACCCTGACTTAAAGCGAAGAGTGCCTCGGTTGACGTGACTCCCACATTGCATTGGGAACCGTGGCATCTCTTAGGTCACCTCTTTAGTTGCCTAACTCCTCTATCGTCCCGGATGGGATACCTCTAGGGGCAACTACAAGTTGTGTGATAACACGACCCCTTTGATATCATAACATGAGTTGTCACCCAGCTGAACCTGCACTAAGCAAGATTTCTTCCTGTAATTTGAAATAATATTTTTGTAACCAGTCATATGTTTTGAAGCTCCACTATCAACCAACCAAGTGTTCTGATTAGTAGTTAGATGACCAGAAAGAGCAGACACTAGGTAGTATTCTTTTATGTTCTCCCGTCTCTCAGGAGATTCACTTGCCTTCTTACCTGATCCTCTTTCTTCAGCAGTAGATGCATGATGTTTCCTTTTATGAAAGATTTTCTTCTTAGATCTGCAGTCTTTGGCAAAATGTCCCATCTTGTTACAACTATAGCATGTAATCTTAGACATATCAAAATTTTTACCTTTGAAGTTTCCATTGAGCTTATTTTCCTGGAAATGCCTTTTAAAGAAAGGTTTCTTTCCTCTTCTTGTTTTTGCAACCAAAACAACACTATCATCATTAGCAACATGATTTCTTGAAGTCATGCGGCTTTCCTCTTGAAGGCAGTCATGCCATAAACGCTCAAAAGTAGGCTAAATCTCTCTACCATTCGCACTGGAAAGGAAAGTACTCCATGAAGATGGAAGACCATCAAATATGGTTTGAACAAGATCGCCATCATCAACAATTACCCCTGTGACAAGTAAATGATCACAAATCTGAGCAATTTTAGAACAAAAGGATGCAACAGACTCACCTTTGTCCATCTGTAAAAACTTCAATTTGTTCTTCAGATTTCTCTTCTGACTAGGTGTAGTCTTCTCATACAACTTCACAAGAGTATCATAACAGTCTTTAGCTGTCATCAGAGAAGTTAGTACAGGCATGATACTATCTTTTACAGAATCAAAATAACTCTATTTCCCCTAGCTTGATTCCTTCTAAAGGTTGCCTTACCAGCATTAGAAACTGGTTCTTCCACCACTGTAGTCACAAACTGATCTAGTTCTAACTCTTGGAGAATATTCATATTCCTGAGCTTCCAAACATTAAAGTTTGAAGCTCCCTCTAGCCTATCTTCAGGCCGAACAGAAATAGAAGAAGACATGCTTTGAACAGGAAACTTAGGACTATGCTTTATAGTTTATAAAACTTAAATCCTAGGACCTGTGAAGGCTCAAGAACTACAAAACTGAGCTTTGTTCACACCCAAAGCTCTGATACCATGTCAATTTTTTAATTCAAGCAGCAGTACATGTCAAAATAAAATGCACAAATTCATTCCACATGAACACAATAGATTTATCCTGAAGAAAACCCTTAGAAGGGAGAAAAACTCCAGCAAAGCAATCTTTCTTATATAAGATATCAGATTCAAAATTACATCATCATCATAAACTTCACTGTGCTAGGGAAAAATTAATAGCATAACAACTTATAATGTTCTATGCCTGCTTCTGCACATTACCAGAAATGAAGGACAGCTTCTCAGAAATGAAGGGCAGCTTCTACACATCACCAGAAATGAAGGACAGCCTCTACACACAATGTTCTTTGCATGCTTCTTCCACCTCCTCCAAGAGTACTCTTCAAGGAAGAAATTGGAATGAGTAAAATGGGAAGGGGTGGCTCCTATTTATACTTTTAGGGTGGTTGTCCCAAGCAGCCCCCTAAGAGAACCGCCCCAAGCAACCCCCTAGGGAGGAACCGCCCTAAGCAGCCACCTTAGGGACACATGTCACTTGGCTAAGCAGCCCCCTTAGGGGCACTTGTCACTTGGCTAAGCAGCCCCCTTAGGGGCACCTGTCACTTGGCTAAGCAGCCCCCAAGCAGCCCCCTTAGGGACACCTGTCACTTGGCTAAGCAGCCCCCTTAGGAACACCTGTCACTTGGCTAAGCAACTACCTTAGGAACACCTGTCACTTGGCTAAGCAGCCCCCTTAGGGACACATGGTACATAGCAAAAGTATTAGTAATGATATTTAATAGCTTTTAAAGCTATAATTTTAACAAATTGATGAGGTGTTAAATACAAGGATGCAATAGTTACCTTCTGTAAATTTGGCACTTGGTGTAAATCAAGAGATGCTCCATCTAGAATATTCATGTTATTGGATCATTGCCAACAAACTTCCTCATATCAATCTTGGGAATGAAGTAGTTCCTTGGTTCCGAGTTGAGCCCATGATGATGTGGATTATGGACTTGGAGTAATGAATAATCAAGTGCAGTGACTCAAACCTCTTGTTCTCCAACTGTTTTTCAATTTTTTAAATATGTGACTAGGACGAGACCCTCTTGTTCTCCTTATCCTATTGTTGAGGATGTGAATTAGGGGTAAGGACATGTCTTATTTCATTCAACACTACCTTCATATCTTCCAGATCATCTTTGTCGGCCATCTTTTGATCCATATTTTTCAACTCATTTTCTATATCATTTTTTTGCGTAAATCAATTGAACATGTATCACTGACCTATCACTCAATTCCTTAACTTTGTCCTCCAAATTGGATAGCTAGTTACAAATTTCTTCATTTTTTTCACAAGTCAAGCTTGAGTTGTCAGAAGGTTTAATTGCTATATTATTTTTTGCAAAACCCCTTGCCATGTGAGCCCAAAATAATATTTACCTACAATTCCCCTCTATTTCCTCTTTATCACACCTTTTGAATCACCCAAAACAAATTTTCCAATAAGAAATTATGTAATTTTCAAGTTAACATACCCTTAGAAACCCTAGTTTGTAGGTTGTCTTGCTAGTCAACCTTTCTCCTAAATTATCTCTAAAATTTCGGCCTCCCTAAGTCTGAAATTTTGTCCTATAGTAGACTGGTATGTTTTCTTTGCAATGACACATGTTTGATCAAATTCGAATGTGCCACGAAAAATTTATTGTGACTTTTCCCAAAACTTGTTGTTTTGTCCCTTTCAGAAGAGCAAACTTGTATGGCCTGAAACATGTCTGATTTTCCTTTTTGGCTTCTAAAATTTTTATCACAAACAATATGGTCTATCTTCTTTCTATGGAAACAGGTGGCACTCAATTTGGATCCCTCAATCTTCAAATATAACAATTTTACACAAAACATGTTTGAGACTAGTTTTTAGAGTAGTCAAAAACGCTAACTTCCATAGACTATAACTCCAAACTTTTAATGAATTAGGACCTGAAATTTTTGCCATAGATACTTCACTATGTCGTCTGAGGTGCCTCAAAATTTCATTGTCTGAAATGTCCTCGAAAAAAGGTTATATTGAAAATGGCTCTAATACCAAAATGATATGCACCAAATTCCCAAAATTGCATAAAAATAGAAAGAAAGAGTAACCCAATGCCTAGAGAATGAAATAAAGAGATGAATAAGAAACCCCTTCCAAGGGGGGAAACCTCCTTATACAATGCATCAAATGCACAAGACAAGATGAAATGATTCTAAAACTAGGTATCCTTGGTATATATATAGGAGACAAAGGGTACAACTGCAATTAAGGTCCTAGTTGATCATACAATTACAATTAAGGTACTAGCCGACCAATAAAGACAGTACTAATATAAGAATAGAAATGTAATGTTACAATATATAGGCTTTAACATTGTTTTGGAAGGTTTGAAGTGAACTTCTTGTTTGTAGAGATGAGGACATCTAGCAAACTTGAAGGCATTTTGAAGACTCATCTAGGGACTCCACTTATATGGAAATCAAGCTTGATGGTTATATGCTTTTTAAATTTCATATCAGCTTGTCATATTGAAGATTTGAAGTAAAGAAGTATGGCATTTCTAAAAGAATTGTGGTTGGAAGGATGGTTCAATCCATTAAATTTCTCAAGTATCTCGAGATATTCAAATCAGTTCCTTAATCCATATTGGGACCATAGTTATAAAAATCAGTCTGATCGGAATCGGAATCGGCCGATTTGACCGAGTAGAGGCTAAACTGATCCAGACCAGCCCTTAAATCGGTTCGGTATCAAACCAGTTAGATCGACCGAGTCATGACCAATTCATTACCGATTCCGAGTCAAAGTCATTACCGATTCAATTTCTTTAAAATTTAAATATTTTATGCATTTTTTAGTAAACCGAGTCATAAAATTCAAATCGGCCGAGTCATGACCAATTCATTACCGATTCCAAGTCCGAGTCCAAGTTGACCCTTGATCGATTCCAAGTCCAATTTCAATTTTTAAAACTATGATTGGGACAAGCATACTTCAAAGTTCACTTACTTACTCAATTGCACTACATGTTACATCTTTCATTGAATTCATTTCAAGATTCAATGTTCTCCATGAGGATGTGACGCAAGGGCGGGTCGGTCGGACCCTCTTGCTTAACAATAACACGCAATAAACACACAAATGCTCACATAGACCAGACGTGAACTGGAAATGCCATGTATTTGGCTTCTATTACTTGAATCAAATTCAATGTTACATACAAAGCAAAATAAAACAAGTCGACCTTAGCCTGTTACAATATACAGAAATAAAACTCTACGCTGTCGGTGTGTTCCTTCCCGCTGTGTGTGATCCTCTCAATCTTCCGATTATCTGAATAACGAAAGAAAGATCGATCCTTCACTCTGTGCCTCCGCACCAGTCTTCTACTCTGCTCCACTGTTGTTCCCGAGGTCCACCCTATTGGCTTCCCCGAGACGTCCTTCTCTGTCCATTGAATTCCCCCTGATCCTACAGACCGGCAGTTTTCAGCGCCCCTCTGTGCCTACACAACCTTCTTAACTGCCATTAACTTCCTCAACAACCCACAACGGTTGCAGGTCGATCTCCTCGACTGCAGCGCTTCTCCGACTTTGATACAGTTGTCGGTCTTATCACTGTCATCCCCGACTGATCTGCACTCCACCGCGTCGACCATTTTACCTCGTTGGTCTTCGACTTAACTCGTCAGCTTCACTTAGTCTCTACGGCTGTCGTTCCGCCCCATCCCCCCACGCTTGGCCTTTGCCACACTTATGTCGATGTCGTTGTTCGACCATCCTGTCGACTTTCAACTTCCGCATCCTTTTGATCATACTTCGACAGCTTCCGCTCGATTGCCTGACTTCGACAGCCAGTCTCCCTGCACCAGTGGTCGTCGGTGATCCCTCTGGTCGGCCTCATTCTATCAATCAAATCCGACTGTTTCGCCCAGGCCTCGATGCCCCTGCATCAGGATGTCATGATGAAAATGTTTGTACCTTGGAAAAGGAAGTATTGAATGGTTTTATGAGTGTAGTCCAAAGGAAATATCTTCACTTGCAGGTTTGATCAAAGTTTTGCAAGCATAGGTTTGTTGGTTATGAAGAAAAAGAAGAATCCAATGAAGACTATACATTCCATCTTGTTTCAAAAGAAACATCTTATGATGTTGATATACACTTGCATGAGGACATTCCAATAGCCATCATCATGGATTCCTTATGCGCCTTTTCAAAATTCTGAATTTGATGAAGAAGACATTGATGATTTGATGAGGAGAGATATTGTAGAGAAGCCCTCGGAGGAACAAGAATTTGCAGGTACTTCTGCAAGGTCATGTAATACATAACATAGCAGGCAAGAGCATGATGATGTGGGCACTCTTTTGTGAATGGAAGACATAGATGGGATGCAGATCATTGGTTTATTCATGGAGATCTCGATTCCCATCTATGACACGGATAGCAAGAGCTTGATCGAGATAAATATAAATTTGCACTTTCCAATTCCAATCAGCATTGGGATCCACTTCATGAAGCATGAAGAGGACATTTCAAATCCTATGTTCTTTGATTTTGGACAACCCAAAGATGTTGAAGTATCTGATGCATATTTTACTAATAATCAGCATCGTATGTCCTCATCAATGGGGGAGATTTATTGCAGCATAAGGAGCATTGTCATAACATTCCATATGCGGAAATTTTCCAGCCCTTGATATCTGCAGCTTGTACCTTTATATGCATGAAAAGGGGGAATATTTTCATGGCTACAATATGTTTGGGGCAGCAGCATACACAACCATTGATGTATGGTGGCATTTTTCAGCCTTCCAAACAGGGGCATCAAGCCTTAAATCATGAGCGGATTGGTTTATCTACATCTAAAATTTTGTAGCAAGCTTTAGAGGGAGGTCTAATAGAAGGCAATGAAGAAGGGCATCAGATATTTTGCAGGTTTATATTGGAGCTACCTTCTAAACTATTGTTACAAGAGGACATGACATGTGATCTTCATGGTAGCAAGGGACAATGATTGTTGGAACTGTTAGATTTTCACAATTTAATTCAAGATTATCTAGGATCTTATCTGAGAGAATAACATGCACAGCAATTCAAACACAAGAGACAAGAGACACAAAGAATTTCATCGGGGAAACCATAAAGGAGAAAACCCCACAACTTCCTCAGAGATAGAATGAGCAACAATACAATAAACCCCAAAAGTAGAAATGGTCTCCAGCAGCTTCTCTCTTCTTCACTTGTGCGAACTTGTCCTCCTACTCACTTATGCGAACTTGATGAGTGAGTGAATGATGAAATAGAGAGGAGCACCCTCTCTATTTATACTTTACCTTTCACTTAGCCTTAACCCCAAACAGGTCGGCCCCTAAGTGTAACTGACTGGGCCGACTTCTCTAGGAGAGTCTAATAACCCATGAAAGACTCAACTCTGGGTTCAATGCCCCATCATAGAATGGAGGGTTAACCTCACTGACTTTACATGACTCAAGTACAATAATAACTCTCCCGACCTGAGGAATAAACATCTCTGTCGGAGGTACAATAATAAAATACAAATACAATATAAAATATACAAGTGAATATCTTCCGAAGTTACAATTACATTAACAGGAACATGTAGATTGGCCTTTGGAGAGGCATGTTGTGGTACATGGAGGTGATTTGTGGCTTGATGGTAGACACTCTTTTTGTGATTGGGAAACATATATGGGATGTAAATCGCTGGTTTATTCATGGAGATCCCATCTATGACAAGAATAGTGAGAGCTTGATGGGGGAAAGTATGAATTTGCACTTTGCAGTCCCAATCAGCATTGGGAGCCACTTCATGAAGCATGAAGAGAACACTTCAGATCCTATTTTCTTTGATTGTGGACAGTCCAAAAATATTGAGGTATGTGATGCATATTTTATTGTTGATCAACATCCATATGTCCTCATCAATGGGGAAGATTTCTTACGGCATAAGGAGCATTGTCATGACATTACATATGCAGAAATTTCCCAGCTATTGATATATTCAAAACACGAAAACAAGCAAGAGGAACTATTTTCAGGCCTGCAATATGGTTGGGCCACTTGGGGCAGCAGCATACACAATCATTGTTGTATGGTAGCAATTTTCAGCCTTCCAAACGAGGGCATCAAAGTTTCAAACCCTAAATCATGAGTTGATTGGCTTATCTAGATCTGAAATTTTATAGCATTCTTTAGGGGGAGGTCTAATAGAAAGCAGCAAAAATGGGCAGCAGATTTTTTTCAGTTATATATTGGATACACCTTCTAAATCACTTATGCTAAAGGACGTGACATGTGATCTTCATGGCAGCAAGGGATAACAATTGTTGTAGCATGTAGATCAGCCTTTGGAGAGGCATGTTGTAGTGCATGAAGGTGATCCACAGCTTGATGGTGGGCTGCCATATTCACACGCCAGAAGTGATGACTATATCAGCCCTATCTAACATTGGTTCGTAGGACTCCTTATTGGAAGGAGATGGTGAGAGGTCTGGCTAACACTGCCCCTAAAGGTTACAAACCTCCCAACTCTAAAAAGATGAGAACAGCAGTGTTATTTGAAGAGAGGACTCGGATCAAAGCTAGACTTCATGATATTAAAGATAGTTGGAGGGACTCTAGGGTATCCATTGTTTCAGATGGTTGGACAGATGTCAACCATCGTCCTCTTATCAATATTTTGGTTACCAGCCTGAAAAGAGTTATGTTCTTAAAATGCCATGATACTACAAGGAGAATAAAAGATGGTCCATATTTGATGGGTCTCTTCGAAGAGGCAATAGAGGAGGTTGGAAGAGAAAATGTGGTCCAAATTGTTACAAATAGTGCTTAAAACAATGTGCTCGCTGGGGGTTTGATTGAGGATGAATACCCAACAAGTTTTTGGACTCCTTGTGTTGTGCATTGCATCAGCCTCCTCCTTAAAGATACCAATAACATTGCATGGGTTGGAAAAAACTAAAACTGAAACAAAGATGCTGCAGATTTTTATTGTTAATCATGCAGCATCCATAGCCATTTATTGGAAATATGCCAACCTTGAGCTTCTTCAATATGTCGAGACTATATTTTTATTTGTATTCATCATGTTACAACACTTCATCAAAGTGCACCAATGTCTTAGGGAGATGGTGGTATTGATTGATTGGTAGAAGTGGAAGAGTTCTCATATTGGGAATGGTCCACGAATTGAGAACATTATTATTGGCCCTTCTTCAAAGGATTTTGGGAGGAGAGTGGAGAATACCATTACCCTCATCACACCTATCGTTTCCACCCGTCGCATGTTTGATGGTGATCATCCATGCTTAGGTGATGTGTTTGAGAGTATGGATTAATTGAGAGAGAAGCTTCATAACCTAAAGGAAGATGAAAATTCTAGGATCGACAAGGAAACCAGGAATGACGTGTGGGATCTTAGTCTTACAAGGTGGAAAATGCTTCACAGCCCTACTCAATTCCAAATGGTTTCACAAGAAACCATCTTCAGATGTAGAGGTGATGCAAAATTCGAACAGCTTTATAAATAGGTGTTATGATCATGGCAATCAAACTGGTTTACTACTTGAGTTGGGAAAGTTCTTGAGATTCAATGAACACTTTGCAGATAAAGACTGCGTATAACAGAAAACAACTTCGATGCATAGACTTCTATACACAATATGTTACAGGGACTCCCTTGCATCACCATTTGGCTATTCATTTACTTTCATAGGTATGTTCAATAAAACAATACCTTCAATGTGTTCTCTAGTTTAAATAGTTTTATTTTTATTTGCATTTTGGATTTGTTCTCTCAAGCTTCCAAATCTCAAGTGTTAAATTTTAATTACATAATGTTAATTTTACTTCACATGTGACTAGTTCGTCTCCATATGAAAGAAACTAGAGTGAATATGCTTATCCATTTGGTAAAGAGGAATCGCTTAGGCACAAAAAAGGCACAAAGTTTGGTGTTTGTACACTAAAATCTACGCCTACTATCTCAACAGCAACTAGAGTACCAAACAGGACCCACTAGGATATGGGATTATGGTAGCTCACAGGACAAACGGAGTTGATGAGCTTCCACTTGAGGTATTGCAAGACAATGCTGAAGACATGCTAGATGACACCAGGCAGCCTACAGACAAAAGTAGTGGCTCTGTAATTGGCTCAAGCTCAGCAACCATTCTAGCAAATGAGCCTGACGATCTAGAGTATTAAGTTTACCTGCATTTTGCATAGGATCTGTCAGAAGCTTATTAAGTTTCACTTGCATTTTGCATAGGATTTGTCAGAAGCTCTTGACATATGTTTGTCTCTTTTTGGGCATATGACTGATTGGCTAAATGTTTGGACTTACTTTCAGTGTAGCAGCAAAGAAAATATTATCCTTTTTTCCTTTAGTAATACACTGTGACTGGATTTGTTTATTTTCTTCAAACTAGTTATATGGATATATCCCTACCGTTTACAATATGCAATATTTCTTCCGACATCCTCTGTTTGGTAATATTTTGTATATACATTGTTAGATATGAATCATTTTTGTATATACAGTGTATCATTTCTTATTTGCGAAACCTTCGAATCGCGTTTCTCCTACCATTCCTATTTCCGGTATCTACCAACTTAGCTACCATCAACCTAACTCAGCTACCAGATAATGTTGTAATCACACCGAGTAGTGACAAGTGATAAAATGGTGGGAACAGATTATTGTTATGGGTCAACTTATATCTGGAATGAATATAAACACCAAACGCCAAATAGTGTATTCAATTTCAAAACTATGCAAGTGATGTATAAGCTAAACAGAGATATCGTTATCCTCATCTGAAACAAATAAAAGCACATCTGAAAAGCACAGAGAGGCTTACCTGGTGCACAGCGTCGGACTAGAGCCTCAAAGATTCTTGGAAGAGAGTGGTTCAAGGCCGGAAGACAGTTTATGAAAACAACATCCAAGGGAGGCGAAGAAGAAGGGATGCCCACAATGTCCCCTTGCCTGCATTTCACACTGTCATGCTTCTCCTTTATAGTCGCCAACTCTAGCAAGGAATAGTGCATCACTGATAGCACACAGGGGGTAGTCATGCAGAGGTAATCCACAAACTGTTGGGTCCCCAAGCAGACCACTACTCTTGAGTTCTGCTTAACCTGTGCTGCATCTACCACCCTATTTATCTTTCCATTGGAGCTGTTCTGCTCAAGAAATGACCAGTCTCTGTCCATGAATTCAAAGGCAGTAGAATCGGAGACAGTGGCCTTTGGAATTGTTTTGAGATTACATGATGAAAAAGCCGGTACTTTGCCTCTGAATTGAAGGCAATTCTGTCTAATTGGAGTGAAGAAGTATTGAGGAATGTGGAGATATTTGGCTGTTTGGGTTTTGATGTTGAGAGGAATCAGATGCGATGGAATGCCTATGAGAGAATGCATTGTGCGTATGTTCACTTATCCAAAACAGAACCAGGAAAAGCCCTAGAAATGTTGATGTTGGGAGGCTATTATGTCGTTGAGTTTTAACACATGCGTTCTATGAGAATTTACAAAGTTTCGGGTCATTTATTTGTGTTTTTATTTATATAGGAAATAAAATTGGTATTTTTAAAAGATAAATTTTTGTTTTCTTTTTTTTCTTTTTTTTCCCATAGAAAAAAATATATTTTATTCATTCATATTGAAATATAAAATAGATTCATCATGATGCACTTTACATGCTATTCATCATCTCATAATTTGTTTATTGTTTAATAATTTTTGCATTGTTTATCAATGATTTACATAATAAAAACTGTTCATATTTTCCATATTATTATTATTGTTTACCACTGAATTACATATAAAATAAACGGTTCAAATTTTAGAACTTTCAAAAATATGGTAACTCTCAAACCATGAAATCTAAATTTATTATTTTTTCCACCAACCAACCTTCCTTTCTTCTAGTCATGATGCATGATCTTAGAGGAAGAAAAAGGCTTTCTTTTGATAATAAATATGCAATCTCATTATGTTCTCTATAAACATGGCAACACTTTATATTGTTAATAGTTTATGCCATCAATTCTAGGTTTAAATCTATTCCTATAGATTTATATTCCTTATTCTATTCTCCTTTCTCATGAATTTCATCCAGAAAGTCACCAGAGATCTTTAATTTCTTCATCTTTTCCTCTGTAGCAAGCTGCATTAGAGTTCTCAAAACTAAACCTCCAGCTCTGTTGTTAGTTCATTTCTCTCCATTTGCTTTAAATTCTAAAGAGTCTTTATCTGAAAAATAGAGAATACCCCCCAGTCCATATTGATTTTCTGATCCTTCACAAGCGCCATCAAAAAAACCTTTATTTTCCTCATCTTTTGCATTTACGTCTTTCATTATCCGAGCCTTAACCTTGGTATCATTATCTATGAAGATGCTATAAGTTGTGAATACCTAAGCTATAACATAGAAAGCGGGATAAGATCTAGCCTCAAAAATAGTTTCAATTCTTACCTTCCATATACTCCACAGAACTAGAAAATGAATACATTTTAAAGCTTTCAAATTTAATTTCTCAAACCATATTTTTAAGCTCGCCTCAATTGAATCAACGTCCCAAATGTTTTCTACATGAAGACTTTCACCTATTCCTTCCCATACTTTTTTTGAGAATGGACATTTAAGAAATAAATGGTCAATTGATTCTTCTGCACACCTGCATAAACTACAAAAACGTGGACCAGTGAAACTCCTTTTCCACAAAAATGTCCAAAGTCAAGACCTTTTCTCTCAAAATCAACCAAATAAAAATCCTGCATTTATGAGGGGCCCAAGCTTGCCAAATAGCTTTCCACCACCATCTACCCAGAGGATTAAAGCTATTCCAAAATAGTTTATAAGCTGAACGAACTGCATACTTACCTCCTTACTCATTTCCTGTCCAACACAGAGAATCTGGAGTTCCTGTCAAATGAATAAACCCCCTATTTAAATATGATCTCCAACTATTCCAATTCTCTGCCCATATCGTCGGAATTTGAAGATCTTCGATTCTTTTCCATTCTTGTAAAAATCTTGTAATCCTTCCTCTTATTGCTACATCAAACAATGTTTTGTATCCTCGAACATCCAGGTACCTAATCAATCCTCTTGGCATGTTCCTTTGATTAACAACGCCCACAATCTTATCTTTCCCCAACAAAGCTTCCATGCCATCTCCCACTTCTCAATCCAATAGATCTACAATAACCTGAAATGCTCCTACTATAGCTTTCCAGAACATCGAACCTCCCCTGCAATTTTTCATTAGATCTCTTATCTAATCCATAATTGAAATATTCTTCAAATATTTTCTTTTTAATATGGATTGCCATTTACCATCCTTGGAAATAAACTGCCACATTGATTTAGCTGCCAGAGCTTTCCCAAAGTTGTTTAACTCCTTCAAACCCCATCCTCCAACTTCTTTGAGTTTTGCTATTGAGAACCAAGTTGTCCAATGAATCCCTGAATCGGAATTTCCTTTCCATGAGAATTGGAAGAACAATTTCCTTAGTTTATTCAAAACTGCTTTAGGAATTTTTGCAATTATCATCCAATATACACGAATTGCATTTAAAACTGCTTGAATAAGCACAATTTTACCTCTTCTAGATAAAAACATCTTACACCAAAAATTTATCCTTCTTTCTACTTTTGAGATCAACCATTCCCAGTCCGTCTTACACTAATTATCCAGTTTTAGATAAAAACCAAAGTACTTAAAACCAGCAATTAAGGGAAATTGATCCATTGGCATAACTTCTTGAAAAGCCTGTAGTTATAGGTCCTTCATATCACTATGATAACATGTCAACTTACCCAAGTTAATTAGCATTCCCGTTGCAATGCTAAACTTCCCCAAAATTTCTTTAACTGCCAGGTTCTCCTCTTCATAATCTCCAAGAAATAGCAAAGCATCGTCCACAAAAAATATATGTGTGACATTTACATCCCCAAACCTTAAACCTGCAATATTATTAAAACTTTTGGCCTCTATTAGTGACCTGCTAAGACCATCCATAACCAATAAGAAGAAGATATGAGGATAGGGGACATCCCTCTCATAATCTTCTTGAGTGTGTAAAAAAGTTTGAAGCTACACCATTTATAACCAAAGCAAAATTTACAATTGTCATGCAGGACCATATCCAATTTACTACTTCCAAAGAAAAGCACATCTGGATAAGAACCAGTGATGGGGAGTCGGGTCGACCACAACCAACTCAACCCTCACCCTTCCAGGATCTGGGGTGATTCGCTAGAATTAGTCTCTAACTTGGCTAGAAACCAGCCTAGTCCTTCTTCCACGTAGGCTTGACCTTCAACACAAGCTCTCCGTAGCATTCTGGTGTCTCTCCCTTCGAAAATGACCTTCCACAACTGTCCTCTCCACAACAGTCTTCCCGAAATTGCGGGTTACGGGTTGCGGGGTGTTCTCCTTGCGTTCTCCGGAAAGTATTTCCGCAACGCCCTCCTGCAAACTCCTTTCCACAATACCTTTTCTGCACTTGCGGATTGCGGGTTGCGGGATGTTCTCTTGACTTTTCTGAAAAGTCTTTCCCGCAAAGTCTCTCCGCAACTTTGCTTCCGCAATTCTTCGTCGCTAACCTCCACGCTTCTCTCCTTTGCGGGACGTTGTTCCACCGTCGATCTTTTGCGAATCTGATCTCAGTCGTTGATCTATGATCAAGGCAGGATCCTTCACTTAGGCTTGCGGGAATGTTATTTTCCATGCAACTTCACTCGAACAACGCTCCCACGTTGTCAATCTTCTGCTCGGCTTAGATTTGAGCCATTCAACTCGACAAGCTAGATTTACTTAGCTTCTTCTTAATTTCTCGGCTGATTGATCATGGAAATGATCAATCCAACTCAACCCATGTCTAGATACTTGGAAAAAATAAGCTCAAACGAGAATCCTACTTAAACAATTTAATGGTGATTGGTCTGCAAACACATTAGGGTTCTTCACTTCACACAGAGATCATATAAATGCAACACAGAGATTCATTCACACAAAAATCAAGTCACAAATGCACACAACTCTACCTGATAGAAACTCAAGCGTTCTTAATTCAAATGTACAGAAAGATGTCTAAAACCCACAATTCTTCTACCTTCATTTATAGAATACAGAAAGCATGAAAACTGCATGCCCTACAGAATGACTTACCATCCTGATCCGACCAACCAACCCTTAATTCATTCTACTCTGCCCTACTTATGCATTCTGCTCTCTCATAGAGACTCGAACCACTCAACAAACCTAACAACCTAGCAGACTCCATGACAGTGGATCTGCATCACTACTCAACCGACTTCCTAAACTGGCTCGATCTCCACGCAGGGAGTATCAACTTGTCGATAGTCCTATCTTACCAAAAGTAGGCAATGCATCATGGTTACCCATCCTGTGATCTCGAATCATTCAAAACGGTTCATACTATCCACATCGGAACAAATCGCCTCCTTACTAGCCACAACATGTGACCACGTAATCACATTGTTGACTTAGCATCGATGCTCCTGCATCAACCAGCCTTATGTACATCCAACAGGTTATGTCATAAACTTTTGGCAGATCTATCTTAATAACCTTTGTTGGGATCATTTTACTTTTAATTGTATGAATGCACTCCTGTGACGTTCCTATTGATTCATGAATATTCCTGTCAGCTAAAAAAAAAACTACTTCGGCAAAATGTGAAGAGAAAGGAATGGTTTAAGTCTTTCTGCTATGATCTTTGAAATAATTTTATATAAAGCATTACAAAGAGAAATCAGACAGAAATCCCCAAAGGAAATTGGATTGTCCACTTTTGGAATTATAACAATGAAAGTAGAGTTGAAACAAGAAAGCATCTTCCCTGTAATTCTAGAATCTTCAACTACTCTCAGTAAATCAGATCCCAAGAGGTCAAAAAATGTGAGAAAGAATTTTGAAGTCCAACCATTTAGACCCAGACTTCTATCTTTTTTGGATTTTCCCAAAGTGGCTTCCTGTTATCGAACAATCCACTCGAGCGGACGTGAGCAGGATCTCCCTAGCTCAAAGTGAGTCTATAACAAATAGAACAGACTACTAATGCATTTCCTAGATCTACTTAAGGATCGAGTATTAAATGTCTTACCTTTAACTTCGCAATCCTTTCTCCTAAATGTTGCTCCACGTCTCACGGTCGTCAGATCCAAGCTGCAAGACCTGTCAAGACAAGAAACAAGAGAAACAAGTAAAAACCATCTATGCAATAAGAGATCTAAGTAAACAGTTAAGCAGGTAAACTACTCAATATCATTACACACATGAACAATATTGGTGGAAAGCATTCATATTACTGTAAAAGGAGGGGAGTACATAATAGAGATATAGAACTACAACCAAGACTTAACGTTGTATCCCTTCTCCGATAAAGCCAATTGCCATATCCTTCCAAGGAAGTATGATTTCTCCAATAGGTGAGTGGAGATGTTCCAAGGGTGATTTCACCAGCATGTAGATACCATAGACTTCCTCCCTTTGGGATGGGAGTGAGCTTCATTCATATAGGACTAAGTGGATAGGGTATGGATAGGATAGGTTGAGAGATGGTAGGAGAGGCTTAAGGGATCTCTCCAAAGTATTAGGAACTGAGTGCCAGTTCCTCCAAGAGGTCAGGGATAGGGTCCCAAGTCAACAAGCTTCGAGAAGGACCTCGAAGAATACATTTTTGCCATCTAATTGACTTCGTCGCACCCTATAATGAGGCAAGGTGCGATGTTGCATGTTGCTCATGTGCAGCCTGCGACGACCCTTCAAAACCTAGCACAATTGGGTACAAATCCTCCCTGGTTGATTACTTAGTCAAGATATCTTCAGGGGTGTATACACTGAATCTCATGATGAGTAGATTTTGGGTGTAACAGAATGCCCCCCAAAGCATGAAGCTGTTAAAGATAGACAGGTGAAGTGCTTTGATAGAAGTAATGGCAATAGACTTGTCGGACAAAGGACACTGCTGCAGTACAACTGACTCTGAACTGACAATCTCATATGAAGTACAACATGGCTGCTGACCAATACAGTGCATATCCATGGTAGTAATGACCGACTGAACACAATCATGGCTACTAGACACAAGCGTAGATCCATGATGAGATGATAACACAACCACGACCAATACAAATGTGGATCCGTGTGATATAACTCAATACAAACTCCATCGCAACCTGGGTAAAACATGACTGCCCAAGGTCTTCAAGCTGAACCCGCAATGATACGAATCTATCCATGTGATTACAAATGTCTTGACGTCGAACATGGTAGAAACCACTTGATTACCGGCCATTGATGTAAATCGTTAACAAGTGCGAGGGAGATCACCATTGATGTCAATGATTCCCAAGGTATCACAGTACATATCATCAAGCGTGAATAAATGAGTTGAAGTCGAACGCAAGACGAAATCTTTCGATCAAGAGTCATGATGTAAACTCATGATGAAAGCGAGGTAACCTGCCATTGAGGCATGCAGGGCCAAGGTACTTGATTGGTTTCTAGATTCAATCCTCGGATGATGTGTTGAAGTCGACAAGGATGAATCCATCGAAGGAGGGCCATGATGAATCCCCCATCAATCGACACGAAACACGACAAAAATGTATAGGGTAGATCGAATGGTACAGTAACATGCTAGACTAACTCAGAGTAGACCAACGTAATGGCGGGTGAACTGACTACAGATGATAAATGATAGACATATTCTTGAACATGGGCATGGCATGACTTGGCAGTATTGACACGACGAGTGCGACACAAATACTCAAAGCGACTGATGATGGAATCTTTTCTTTGAATGATTCAAAGGAGTAACGAGACTCAGGAAATAAGTGGAACTCGAGGACAAATGGATGATCCAAGTGTTGTATGCAAATGCAGATGAGTGCCATGTTCAAGAATGACTACATACTACCACTAATAAGGTGTGTAACACAAACGCTTTCCTTTTTCCCCATCATGAATGATGAATGCCTCATGTGTTTTTTACGAGCTTGATGAGGGTAACCAGATGCTCAGTATAGCTCATCTCATAGATGAGTCCAATCCCAAATATTTTTCGAACCTGGGATAGGAGGGGTTCGTCCCATGATGGGCCCTTCAATGTGAAAATTTTAACGAGTCCATAGAAGGTAAACTCGGTCATCATTTCATGTTTAGAGAGTCTGAAAATAACTAAAGAAGACTCCAATGGTCCTTTTTCGTAAAGTTAGCCTCATCGCCCGAAAAAGGGTAAAACAACGCGGGAGATGACTCTTCCAGTCATGATTGGCTGGAGTATACCTTTTTCGTAAGTAGTGCCTCATGGTCCGAAAAAGGGGTAAACTATCACCAGGAAGACGACCATTCAAATACTTTAACAAGCATGAACGTGACAAGTTCACTTGGCAATCTTTTCATTTTTCGAGAGCCTGAAAAGAGCTTAACGGTAGACTCCGGGGGGTGTCCTTTTCCGTGGAAGTTTAACGAGCCCGGAAAAGTGATAAATCATAACTTGGTACTTGTTCTCATAGTTTCATGAGTACGAGAACAAACGAAGAGTAAACTCATCGTCACGCAATAATTACAAACTAACCATTGCAAAAATAACGACAAAACGTTCAAGGGAGTGTTCATACCTGTGATGACCGTTGTGATATGAGGAACGACACAAAAGACTACTTACAACTCCTGCACACTAGAAAATGTGTCAAATAGCCCCAAATACGACAAAAATGGTAAAAAACTATGATGAATGGCCTAGAGCATCAAAATATTTGAAAAAGGAATATTCTATTCTATTTATAATTAGAAAAATGGGCCAAAAATAGTTTTCATTGTTTCATTTGCCAATTTGGGAGGAGAAGTACCAATTTGGAGCCAAAATTTCCTTTGACGATTCTGGGAGCTACGATCCGCCATTTCACCCACCGTCAAGAGCAGGTAAGCCTAAACTTCATCCAGCATCTTTCCAGTGGATTAGATTTTGCTTTTAGGTTCAATTTTTTGATGCAGTGCTGACAAGTATGTAACATGTGTGTGTAGATGTGGGGCCCGTACGGCCGGTAGGACTTTCCCTTCTGGTGAGGAGAGACAGAGGTGGGGAAGCAGTTGTGCCCCCGGGGGCTCATGTTGCCATCGATGAGATGGAGGAGGTATACAAGAACTTGTCTCAGTTGACAGTAGAGGTTCCCGAGCCAGTGATAGATGACCTGTTGAGACCTATGCAGAGGTTTGGGGTTGGAGCGTCCGTACGCTTCATTGCCCTACTCCGCAAGGTAGTGAGGACCGTGGATTGCTTCCTTACTCAACGACAGCGGGTTGTCCGTGCTAGGGGTGGTGTATGGGTCAAGAGTCAGGCCTGATGACACTATTATACTTGTACTGAAAACTTAGAGGCCTCAAATTTTGTACTACTGAAAGCTACAAGGCTTCAAATTTTGTAGAGACTCACTGAAAGCCATCGCGCTTTAGATTTTGTACCAGCACTACTTTTGAATGATATATATATATATACACAGACATTCCCAGCAATTTATACATTATTTGTTTAAAATGATGAGTGATGTGATCTTGTTTACATGTTTGCTTTTATACAGTGCATTATTTACATGTCGTGAATGCTTTTACATATTATGGATATTATGTGTGTGTGATGTACCAATCCAAAATGAAGTTGGCCATCGAGTCGGCAACTGTGTTTAACTCTCGTGGAATGTGCAGGTGCAAAACGGATTCAAATGACCTTTCCAGGAGACGTACTCGTCTGAAGAGACGGAGTAAGGTGGGATCACGGATGGCGTAAACCCAGTTAAGATGGGAAACCACTAATTGAGAATCCATGTGGATGACAATGTGGTTCATACCCAAGGAAATGGTGTTAGCTAGGGTTCCGATTACTGCCTGATATTCTGCGACATTGTTGGTCGCAAACCCTAGGCAACTTCCTCCTAAGCTAATGAGCTCACCTGTTGGGGAATATAGTACCCAGGCTGCCGAAGCGAGGTTACGGGTATGTCGGCTGGTGCCATCCACAAATCCATAGCACATTGCCATCTGCACATGCAGACAGAACATGGTATAAGGAGCGGAAACAAGATCTAAAGACACTCAAAAATAAAAGCGTCACAGCACACAAAAAAACAAAAAACACGCCATGTACAGTATATACAGAAAAGTCTAAGTGTGACAAGTTTAGGCATAGTATCTCTTCAGGTAAATCCCATTGCGGGGTTCACCCAAAGAGATTTCATCATAGTCTTCAAGCTCGTAAGCTCCCTTTTCCAAAACACGTTTAACAATGTAAGGTCCATGCCACATGGATTCGAACTTTCCTACTCCTAGTTTGTCGTGCTTTTGGTCATACGTGAGGACCAGGTCACCCTCGTTAAAGATATGAGGTTCAACTGACTTGTCGTATTGAGCTTTGATGTGTTTCTTGTGTGTTTCATTAGCAAGAGCGGCATCTCAGCGGGACTCATCAAGTTTTGCTAAGTGCAGGAGAGGTTCTTCCTCAGCAGTAGTATTAGGAAGAAGTTCGACAGCGAGTTGTAGAGACGGAATTTCACACTCTATAGATAGGACAGCCTCCAATCCATAGACCAATTGGAAAGGAGTGAAACCTGTGGCGGTTTTAACGGAGGTTCTGTAGGCCCATAATGTTGAAAAGAGCATGTTATGCCAATTGGATTTCTGCGTACCTACCATCCTTTGGACCATAGTTTTCAAGACTTTGTTGATGGCCTCGACTTGTCCATTGGACTGCGGGTAGTAGGGTGTTGAATTTTCATGGCGAAAACCCAACCTATCGCTCAGTTCATCAACCATATGGTTCTGAAAATGGGAACCATGATCGGTAACAATTGCCTGAGGAACTCCGAACCATGCCATTACATGATTGAACATGAAGAGTGCGGCGGTTTTGCTGTTGTTATGGTATGTAGGCATAGCTTCGGCCCACTTTGTAAAGTAATCCACAGCTATAATGATGTAACTATGCCCCTCGACCGAGGTAGGCTTACAATGCATAAAGTCAATGCCCCATTTTGCGAAGGGGCCCACGGCAATAACTGGGTGTAATGGGGCGGGATGGGTGCGCTTCTTCGTATGGAAGTGTTGAAAAGGAGGACATTTTTTTACGGCCTCAATACAATCTTTGAAGATGCTAGGCCAATAATATCCTGCGCGCAAAAAATTCTGGGATGTAGCCATCCCAGAGAGGTGACCGCCACATGCCCCAGCATAACAGTCATTCAGAACGCATTCGGCTTCATCGTGAGTGAGACAACGTCGAAGAATTGAATCAACGCCACGACAATACAAAGTATCATTGATGATTAAATAATACTTCGCATGGTGACGTATCTTACGACGGTCGTCGCAAGACAGTTGAAGGTTGAAGCATTGGGTTTGAAGATATAATGAGATATCTCCATACCATGGATTAGTCATACTGATGAGAAACAATGATTCATCCGGAAAAGAGTCATTGTGCTCAATTTCTGCATCAGGACGGGGAAGGTCACAAATCAGCTCGGCAAACACCAAAGACTTTTTTAACTTGGCTTTCTCGAAGAGAAGATCAAATTCTTGCAGTATCACGATCCAGCGTGAATACTTGCCCCCAAGCACCTGTCGTGTCAGGACATGGTACATGGGGTTCGAGTCTGTGATGATGGTGGTGGTGCGGAGTAAGATATAGTGCCGAAACTTTTGGACGGCGATGACTGCCGCGAATGCGAGTTTTTCGACATGTGAATATCTAGTTTCAGTGTCAGTGAGACCCTTACTTGCATAGTATATTACATGTTCCTGGGCGTTTTGATCCTCCTGTACCAAAACCATGGCGATAGTGGTAGCAGAAGCGGTGAGATATAAGATATAATCTCGATAATAATTGGGGGGTTGGAGCACGGGGGCATGCGTGATGGTATGTTTGATACTCTCAAAGGACTTTTGAGCTTGGTCGTCCCAAATGAATGGGACGTCCTTCTTGAGTAGTCTCATATACCCTTGGGTCTTCTCCGCGAAATTGCAAACAAAATGTCTTAAATAAGTCGCCTTCCCTTGGAGACTTTGAAGTTCCGTCACATCAGTCGGGGGTGGCAGGTTGATGATGGCCTCCACCTTTAAGGGATCAATGCGGATCCCATCCTTCGAAACGATAAATCCTAAGAGGCGTCCGGACTCAACGCAAAAGATACACTTGTGGGGATTCAGACGGATATTGTACCATCTGCATCTGAGGAAAATGGCCGTCAGATGATCAATGTGGAACTCGCACTACTTTGAGTGAGCAGGGAGATCTTCTAGTTAAGGTTCCACAAAGTCTTTAATGTCATGGAAGGCATACGACATAGCCCGCTGAAACGTGGCACCAACATTTTTAAGGTCAAACGAGAGTTTGCGGTATGCAAACGTTCCCCACGGGCAGATGAAAGTCATCTTGTGTTGGTCGGCGGGGTTGATCTCAATCTGGTTGTAACCAGAAAAGCCATCCATAAATGAGAAGATGACGCTTCCGGCACAATTGTCGATAATCTGGTCGATGAAGGGGGTCGGGTAGTTGTCTTTTGGACAAGCCCGCTTAAGGTCCCGATAATCAACATAGACGCGAATGGTACCCTGCTTTTTGTTCACAGGGACGACGTTTGAGACCCAATCCGTCAATGGGACAGGAAAAATAAAACCAGGTTTTAAAGGCTTTTCAATCTCTGCCTTGATTGCCTCCGTCTTCTGGGGGTGTACTGGTCGCAATTTTTGGTGTACAGGTTTGAAGTCGGGATAGGTTTTATTTCATGAGAAACAATCGCGGGGTCTATCCCAGGCAACTCCTCATAGGACCAAGCAGATACGTCTCGAAATTGCTTGAATAAGGCCGTGCCAGCAACTATTTCTTCAGGGGAACACTTCTGGCCTATGCGAATGTGTTCCACTATACCGGGTTTCACCGAGATGTCTACCGGGGTGGTTGGCTCAATGTTGGCCAAGTTTCCCTCTGTGTCTGTATGACATGTAAGGATGGGGAAATGAGGGAACGGGTATATTTTTGGTGAGAAGAGGGTGTGGATGTTGTCCTCTATGTACTCCAAAGGAGGAAGAAAAGATGACCTATGGTGGAGATCATCCCACGGACCGTTGTCAACATTCATAACTTCCATGATGGACTCGTCTGAATGAAAAGTCCGAAGTAAGAGATTAGGTAGAGATGACATCCGTCGTAGAGAACAAGATGGGGAGGCCACGGTTAAATGGTCCTCCGGTACTGATTGGACAGCCTCGTAAATACGTTCAGCGGGTGAAAGAGGCATTATATCTCCAAGCAGGTGTGTTGTGGCTTCATCCGGTACAAGCCAAGTGTCAGTAGAGGAAGATGAAATCTCTGTGGAGATCATGTTCACTGTAGCAACATGATTAGGGGGGTCCGTCGCTGGAAAAACGCCCATGAGAGATGAATCTTTCAAAAGGACAACCCCTATACTCTCATACTGTTTTGACATTTGTCCAATGGAAGGAATATGGTCACCAGGATGAGTAGTAGCGTCTGGTGTGCAAAAATCTAGTTGGTCAATAGTAATAATTCGTCCTTGGTGGGGGAATTCTATTATGCGGAAGACTGAAGAGGCTACCGCCTGCATGGCATAAAACCAATTGCGACCAAGCAAGAGATTATAATCTATTGGGGCCGAGACCACTTCCATGTTAACGGTTACGGTCTTTCCACCCAACTCAACTGCAAGAGCTTGTAAGAGCCCATGAGGTTGAAAGCCACGCCCGTCGAATGCTTTCAACATGTTGGGAGAACGATTCAATTCGGGGGAGCCAATGGCTCTCCAACAGGCGATTGACATGACAGAAGTGGAGGTGCCTTCGTCTAAAAGGGTACGATGGACAATCTTCCCAACAATGTTCATAGAAACTTGGATGGCGAGCTGGTGGGAGAGCCTCGGCTTGAAGTGGTCAAGTCGGAACATGATGGTATTCGAGGAATCAGGGTCGACTGCACCGATGGCTGCAAGGAGAGTTTTGCGTTGATTAGGACAATTCTGCAAAACTTCCAGGGTGGACATGGCGCAAGGAACTTGTGCCAAGTCTTCTACGATATTGTAATTTTGTGCCACTCGAGCATTAGGATTGAAAATAGCTTTTCGAATCGTACTCTTGGGCGGTCGCAATATCGAGTCTAAGGATGGCTTCTCAATGGTGAGAGAAGTTGATGGTACAGTGGCATCAGTTAAGGAGTCGGAAGCTTTTTCAGCATTACTTCCAGTGGATTCCTTCGAAGGGACCAGTTCGTAAGATCGCGAGCGAGTGTTCAAATTGATCGTCTCGTTACGCACCATGAGAACATGCGCGATATTGGATGGTTCCCCTTGGGCCGGGGGGGTTGAGCAATCATTTGTTGGTTCTGAGTAGGAAACAGATCATTGAGGACTGCGGGAGTTGGTTTACCCCTAAGAAACTTTTGTACTTCGTCTCTATGGGGGCATTCTTTGGAGAAGTGGTCATCTCCGCACAGTAAACAAGGATATTTTAGCTTCCGTTTCTGCTTGGTATCATCAGGAGTGCTCTTTTGTTCCTACTGGGTGGAATACTTTCGGGGTTTCCCCTTGTTCTTCTTTTTACCGCTAGAATTTTGAGATGAAGCTGATTGGACAGAATTCACCTCTTCAGTTAGAGCAGGAGTGGTGGATTTGGTGGTGCTGTGGCCAGCCTGAGTCGGTAATGGGGAAGAAACGCGGAGGTTGGATGATCCAACAGTGCTAGAAGCAGGCTGGGTGTTAAGGGATCCAATGATTCCATCAGTTTGGAGTCCCTTATGTGGTTTCCTAGGGTCATTAACGTCACGGGGTGCGTAAGGCAGAATATCAAACAAAGTGTCGGATTGAGTGTAGACTAGGTCTAGTACATGGGCACTTGCGATGGCTTGTTCTTCAGTGACAGCACCTCGCATGGCAACATCTCTTGCTATGGTAGGGATGAGGGATTTTGTAAACCAGTCTGCTAGGAGCTAATCTGGAATAGGAGCTTTAATGAGACATCATCTCCTTCGCCACTCGTGGATATGATCTGAAATATGAGTGGTGGTATTTTGACGGAGCGAGGTTAAAAGCTCAGTACCAGTTTCATACCGTATGGGCAGCTGGAAATGTGTTAAAAAGTTCATGGCAAGAGAACCAAAATCAGGAAAAGAGTGGGGTGGCAACTCAATGTACCACTTGGTAGCCGAACCGGTGAGAGTCCTTTGAAACAATCTAAGACGAATTGAATCGTCCATTAAGGAATTAGATGAACACCATAAGTGGTATGTCATCACATGGTTTTTAGGGTCTTCACCCGGCTTGCCGTCAAATTTGGGGATATCAGACGGAAGTTTCACTGGAATTGGTGGCCAGTTAGATCCATGGTAAATAGGATCATTGATTAAACGGGATAGGTCAGGCAGGTCCAGAATAGCCAGGAAGGGCAGCTACGGGTTAGGTTGCGCGTATTGATAATACGGATAAGGCATGTAAGGGCCGGTATGACCGTAAGGTGTACCGGGAGGAAACTAGCCGTAGGGGGGTGTGCTGCCCGAACCGTAAGGGGGTCCGCCACCATAAGGTGGTCCATTCCAATAAGGTGGGGGTCCACCTCCACCACCAAGAGGGGGTGGAGGTCCGCCGCCACCACCGGGAGGAGGTGGGGGTCCATAACCGTATTAAGGCATTCCACCACCGCCTCCGTCTAGAGGGGGTGGTGGACCACTTCCACCGCCAGAAGGATGGGGGCCCCCACCACTTCCACCACTGGAAGGATGAGGGTCTCGACCACCACCGCCGCCACCATAGTGATTAGGTCCTCCACTGCCTCCACCTGGAGGGGGTGGTGGACCACCTCCTCCATCCGAAGGGAAGTGTCCTCCTCCACCATGATAGGGTGGTCCCCCGCCGCCTCTGTCGGGAGGGGGGGGTGGACCATTTTCGCCACCGCCGGAAGGGTGAAGGATATTGTTGGTAAAATGAGGTGGGCCTCCACCAAGGTTAGGTGGGGGCCCGCCGCCTCCAACAAGAGGTGGGGGAGGGCCGATCGGGGGTGGTGGTACTTGAGGGATAGTCGGTTGGGGTCCGTGTTGCAACACAGGTTGTTTCCCCCATAGAGTGTATGGATTCCCGGGATAAGGTATCCCGTATGGTGCGTTTCCAGGATTAGATTGGCCCGGCGCAGGGTTAACAAAACCTGGATACGCTTGACTCCATGAGGGTAGGGTTACATTGGATGGCCTCCCAACATGAGATAATCCCATGGTCGATGGTCTAGCGGGTTGGGGAGGTCCAATGGAATGTCCGTTGGGGATTCCACCGCCTATTTTCTGGTTAGGAAATGGGGGTTGCCCCCCAGCCACAGTAGGTTGACCACTATTCAAAGGTTGAAACAACGTAGGTTGTTGACCAACTACTGTAGTAATAACATTACCGATGGGATAATCCGTGGGAATGGAATGAGGTAAGGGAGGAACTGGTAAAGTAATTGTGGTAGTAACAGGTGTGTTGGACTGTTGTCCTTCCACCGGTTGGTTCACTTGAGGTGCAGGACTGGGCTCTTGTGAGGGTTGACCAGTCTTATTAGTGGTCTCATGCTGGGAAGATTGTTCCGGTGATCCAAAAGATATCAGATGATCTGGGTTGGGTCGGTCGTCGAATCTTATTTGGAAGTTCCGATTTTGAAACTCTTCAGAGTGTTGCTTGAGACTCTGTCTTCGGAGATCATCACCCCTAAGATGTAACTGTTCCACACGTTCACAGATAGGGCCGAAAATCTCGGTGGGGTCAGGCATGTAGTAGGGTCTAGAGAGCTCTGGAGTAGTCCAGTTAGGTGGGGATGAGATGGCAAAATGAGCCACTGGGTAGTCTGTAGAAGAGGTCTAATAAGCTGCTGAAGGACCAACAACTGTTGTAGGGTCGTCCTGGGGTCGGTTTATCCATTCCAACGATCCAAGTTATCCCAGGATGATGGGAGAAAGGTCTTGTGAAGCGGGGATTTTTGCTCCTTCATCCTGCGGGGGATGAGAGGCAGGTGAATCCGGAGGAGTTTGTGGAAACAAAAGTCCTCCAACATTCAGAGTGGGGTTTTCCACTTCAGTAACTACGACCGTGTTACACTGATCCATTCTTACCCTTGAAATAACCTCCGGATTAAGGGGATATTCGGGTGATAAGTTTAAGATCCTACGGGATCTTCTCCAGGGAAAATCCACCAGAGCATCAGGATAATCAGCCAGGATGGCTGAAACAACGTTTCTCCTAAGGGTATGCTAAAAGAAAAGTAGTCCAGAAAAACCTACTCAAACTAAGGCAACAAGCAAACTTATGTGACAGAGTAGATTCAAAAGTCTGGAACCTCAGAGGATTATCAAGGCATCGCAAACCGCGATATACTGCAGGGTCCAACAATATGATGCGACAAGGAGGATTGGGACCGTACCCTTGCCTGCATACCCGATTACCTGGCAGTACGTGCGTGCTAATCTCCCCAAGTGTTGTTCTTGGTGTATTGCTTTGCCAAGACGGCTAAATGGTTAACTCAATTGGTTTCAGGAATCCTAGTGGTGTCTCCCGATATACGCAAGGTACGTGGGAGCTCAAATCCATAGTGGTGCTGTCTAATGCACAACCGTTCGGCAAGAGACCTTCCGATATACTACCGAGTACGTGATACACCCTTCGATATACGCCAAGTACGGATTATGGTACTTGGTGGGTACGTGCAGGAGCTCGATATACCAATAAGCACGTGGAAGACTACAATACCCCCGAGATATAGTGCTGAAAAATAACGACAGCTGCCATGCTTAACGACGCCGGAACACGTCTCTAACTTACACACAAGCTGCTAAAAAATTTACCTAGTTCTACCGTTAATTTTATCTTGGACGATTAGATGAATGCATGAGGTGAGTACATAATCAGAAGCATAATGCAAGCCCTAGCTACATGCACGAAATATTCTTTTCTTTCAATGAATTCTAGCTATGGGAAGGAGAAATCTTTTTCTTTCCGTCGAGATTGCCAAAACAACACAATGCAACACATCCCAATTCAAACAAAACTTGACTATGAGATCATTCTTTTCCTTTTTCCACAAAACACAAAAAATCACAACACTACTATCCGAATCAAAACATTTTTCCTTTTCTTTTTCTTTTCAAAGCAAAACGACACTAGGTAATGAAAAGAGAGGATTCTGAAATGGAATATGCAAGTTTTTCAATTTCACTTTCAATGGTCTAAAAGCAACAAAAATTAAAAATGCATCTATCTTTCCTTAGCATGGAATCAATTTTGCAAAAATCGAAGCGTACTTTGAGTCTTTCAAGAAAATGAGCGATTCATAATTCGAGAAAAACACAATAGATCATACATTCATTCAATTTTTCCAAAACACAAACGAAAACGTTCCAATGCACAACAATTTTCTTCAATAATGCTTAAGAAATGATGGGAAAGAAGCACTTTTTAACTTTTCAATGGATGTATCAAAGAATAAACTTGATGGAAATTGAGCTTTCAGATCTAAATGACTGAAAAGAAAACACTACTTGCAGCACTCAATAGACTCAGAAAACTCGAGAAAAGACAAGCACTCGATCAAGCTAAAGGACACACTTAACTCAAAATCAAGCAGCAACAAGCAAAGCTCAAACAATGATGAAAACGAGGTCTAGAAGCTAATCTAATGTAATGATCAGATCAGGGATGGAAGGAAGGGAATGCAAGGGTGAGCGGATGAAGGTGGAGGAGACAAGAGTATCCACCACTACTAGTCTTCAAACTTGTCCAAAACAAAACCCAAAATCAATCCAAACAAAACCAAACACTCGAAACACAAATCATAGGTGGGATCCCTGGCTGGATCTTGCAGCACAGAGGGAGTTCATACTGCAAAACAAAGTCCAGACTGTCAAATGGAGAGGAGATGCATGCGTGCCAAATTTTGACAAATCGGCGCACTCTGTTCTTGTACACAGTGCGATGTCACAGTTTACCAATGCGGGAAGTGCGACGATGTTGCAGTTTACTAATGAAAGGGGTGCGACGAGTGACTAATAGGTAAAGGATAGAGACCAGAAATGACACAGTGTCGCTCTGTTCCCACTGCCCAGGTGCGACAGGCAAAGTCTAGATTCAAAAATGAATCAGATCTCTCAGCAATGAACCATGGAATGGCTTGGCAATGAGTCGTATAAACTCAGGGGAAGCAGATTAGAGTCTTCAATATGAAGATCCAACAATGAAATGAACTTCAAGAAGTAAATGGCAAGAATAAAAAGGCTCGTGTCAAGCAATCAACTGAAAATGACTCTCAAATTGACAATTACTGACCAGATTCTATACTCCCTAGTATGGTCTCCAGATTTGTTATTGGACAATCCACTCGAGCGGACGCAAGCAGGATCTCCCTAGCTCAAAGTGAGTCTAGAACAAATAGAACAGACTACTAATGCATTTCCTAGATCTACTTAAGGATCGAGTATTAGATGTCTTACCTTTCACTTCGCAATCCTTTCTCCTGAATGTTGCTCCACGTCTCACGGTCGTCAGATCCAAGTTGCAAGACCTATCAATACAAGAAACAAGAGAAACAAGTAAAAAGCATCTATACAATAAGATATCTAAGTAAACAGTTAAGCAAGTAAACTACTCAATATCATTACACACATGAACAATATTGGTGGAAAGCATTTGTATTACTGTAAAAAGAGGGGAGTACATAATAGAGATATAGAACTACAACCAAGGCTTAACGCTGTAGCCCTTCTCCGACGAAGCCAATTGCCATATCCTTCCAAGGAAGTATGAGTTCTCCAATAGGTGAGTGGAGATGTTCCAAGGGTGATTTCACCAGCATGTAGATACCACAGACTTCTTCCCTTTGGGATGGGAGTGAGCTTCATTCATATAGGACTAAGTGGATAGGGTATGGATAGGATAGGTTGAGAGATGGTAGGAGAGGCTTAAGGGATCTCTCCAAAGTATTAGGAACCGAGTGCCAGGTCCTCCAAGAGGTCAGGGATAGGGTCCCAAGTCAGCAAGCTTCAAGAAGGACCTTGAAGAAGCTATTTTTTCCATCTAACTGACTTCGTCACACCCTGTAATGAGGCAAGGTGTGACGTCGCATGTTGCTCATGTGTAGCCTGCGACGACCCTTCAAAACCTAGCACAATTGGGTACAAATCCTCCCTGGTTGATTACTTAGTCAAGATATCTTCAGGGGTGTATACACTGAATCTCATGATGAGTATATTTTTGGTGTAACACTTCCAACTCCTCCATTGTAACTGGCTGCGCCGAGAGGCGCTTTCTAGAGCCCAAAGTGGACGAGATGTGTCACGTTTGTCACACCACATGTCGGCTCTAAAAACTATAAAACCAAGGGCATGTCGACTCAAATTTAAATTGGTTAGATTGTAAAATACATTTATATAAATATGTTGAATATCAAAATACATATTTTTTTAGGTTAAAAATATAGATCGAATTTCAATTACAATTTCCATTCATGCATCCTCACATTTTAAATAAATATTTTGATAAATAGCTACAAGACAACTAATTTCTTATGTATTAATTAATCTCACTTTGATTTGATCTATACGAGAGACATCTATTCACAATATAATCATGCATATGGATTAAGAATAACTATTTTTTATAGTTGGTACGTGGATGATTGTGATGGAGAATATATTGATTGTGTATTATTGAGTTAATAATAGAACAATAAGTTAGATAATAGTTTTATGATAATTGCAAATTATTAATAATTGGGTAAATTGCAAGTATTTTACTTCATAATTAGTTAATGAATGCAACTTTTACTTATTTGTAGGACTTATGTGTTATAGTTTACAATATGAAATAGTTGTCACTTAGACAATTATACTTGGGTAAATAACTATTTTACTTCATAATATATTAATTAATTAATGCAATTTTTGCGTATCTGTTGGATTTATGTGTTAGCATTTACAACATGATTCTAAATTGGAATAATTGGTGCCTTGGCAATTATAATGGAGGCAAGCTTTTCCTCGAATTTAGGATCTTAAAATGGGTTTGTACTTGAAGGGATTTGATCATTATCGGCGCTTGATAGAGCCATAATTAAGATGGATCTATACTGGTGCATAAAGTAGTTCATTGCCTTCTTCATTAATCCATTTTGGAAATTTAGTGCAAGTTTGAACTATTTGT
The DNA here is from genome assembly GCA_027924585.1 of Larix kaempferi. Lineage (NCBI taxonomy): Eukaryota > Viridiplantae > Streptophyta > Pinopsida > Pinales > Pinaceae > Larix > Larix kaempferi. Next base: position 15,469,401 of record BSBM01000067.1, read on the forward strand.
AGAAGATTATTCTGATCTCGCTCTATATGAATATCTTTGAAGAAATTCACTCCTTCTTCTGCCAACTTATCAAACCCCTTGATAGTTTCCTCGTCAACTTTGTTTAATTCCCAAATTGCATTGGATATTTTCCTTTAGTTAGCAAATTTATGGAAATGTGTATTATTCTCATCCCCCAAGGCCGACCATATAGCTCTGCTCTTCATTCTGATTTTAGCTTCCTTATCCTTTAAAATACCACTCATGCTTGCTTCTAAGACTGCTAAAGCTTGCAATTCCTAACTACTTAATACTCCTGAACAACCATTGTAGAATGCTTCTATCTTAGACTCCACATTTGTTAACCTTAAATCACTTCTATTCATCTTGTTTATAGACCATTCTACTGAAATTTTCTTAACTTCACTTAATGAGTTAGCAAACTGTCTACTACAAGAGACGTTCAATGATCCATCAAAGATCTTCCAGTTTGCTCTTATGGAGCCAGTATAGTTTGCGTTCTCCAACCACTGGGGATTAAACTTAAAAGGAGTAGTCGGTTTCTTCTCCCCTTTTTCCAAATGACATAGAATAGGCAGATGGTCCAAACCCCCTCTTGTCAACCTCCAGGATCTAACTCTTTCAACTTTCCTCAATAATTCTCCTCCAAAAAGGAATCTATCTAGTCTTTTAGAAATAGCAGCCTCCCATGATCTCTTATTGAACCATGTAGGTTTAATCTTGTAGGTTCAATATCTATTAGGTCCATTACCTCCATTTAATACTAAAAAAATTCTTGTAAGGGATCTAGCCTTGCTCCAATCCCCCATACCTCATCTCTGCTCAAGGTAAAATTTAGATCCTCGGCTCTTAAGTAAGGAAAATCCTTTAGAAGATTTTTCTTAAAAAAAAACTCCTAGAAATCGATTTTTTGGTTATAAGGACCATATAGGTTAAAAATGGTAATCTTCATGTCTAACTCCTTACAGTTAAAGGACGTTCCAATCCCTGAGCAGATTGAAAAACTATTAATGAGTTCCAAATTGTCTTTCCGTCATGTTAATAATCCTCCTGATAAGCCTCTTCCACCATATTAAACAAACTCCCACCCCACCAACAAACACTTCATTCTATCAACTTAGTCTAAACCACCACACATCGTTTCCTGAATCACCAACACATACGAAATATTTAAATATACCAAACTCACAAGTGCTAGTTTATTTTTTGTTGGCCAACCCTCGACAGTTTAAGGACAAAATTTCCATTGATCCACCTTGTTGAAGGGTTGATCTCTAAGCGCCTTGGGTGACAAATTATTTTTAAGAAAGAGACTAGAATCCCCCCTTTTAGTCTTCCTTGTCTTATGATTCTTACCTTTTACAAGAGTAATAAACCCTAAGCCTACTATCTATGCACCTTATTCCAGACTTACTGTTCCTTTAGACCTTAGAGCACAAGGATTGGAAACATCCCATTTAACCTTGTTTAAAACAGACCCCAACAAACTAAATTTTAGAATTGGTGATATATCTTTGATTAATCTTTTATGGATACGGAGATAATTTATTGAGCTTGGACTTTCAAAAGAACCTTGACTCCCTTGAGAAATACCATTCTCTAAAATATTAGACGTAACCGAATCTCCCATATTATCGAAAGACAATTTTTTTAAAGAGTCCAGGATTCTTTCGGACTTACCAACTCTCACAAAGGTTTGTTCTATTTAGGATTGTTGAATTTTCTTTGGATTAAAAACACGCTGAAATGCTTTATCATCATCTGCTGAAATACTGTGTTCTCTAGAAAATTTAACCTGAGCTTCCCCTGTCTTTTCCTTATCTGGTGTTCTGACTCCCCTTTGGACCTCTTCAGATTTCTTTAATTCTTCCCCAATAAATATTTCACCCGAAATCATTTATGCTCCAGAATGAAGGTCTAAGGATTTTCTCTCCAAATAAAGATCTTTTAAAATTCCCCTTTCTGACCTCTAAATTGCAGCTCCGGTTGCTCCAAGTGCAAAATATCCTCTCTTCCCTCCTTAGAAAACCCTTCAATATCCTTACTTTTATCTGACTAAGATTCTTGATTTTCAGCATAAATTTTCCCAGTCAAGGTTGCATCCTTTCTAGCCCATATTTGTTTCTTGAAGGGTAAAATGCATTCCTTAATTATATGTCCATAAGCGTGACATCTTCCACATCTAAAAGGAATGTTAACTTAATCCAACACCTACTTCAAATGAAAATCTTCGACTTCAATATCTATGAATTCCGGTAACCCTGAAGAAAGATCAACTGTAATTAAAACCTTAGCTACTGTTCGCATAGCCTGAAACCTATAAGATGGATCCATGTAAACCATAGTCCCCACTCTATTCCCCATATAAATAAGGAAATTATCATTCCAGAATTCCAGTGGCAGCCTTAGAATTTTTACCCATACTGGAGTTTTCTTTGAGATTTCTCTTCTTGGGTCAAAACAGGGGTTCCATAACTTAAGAGACAAATAGGTTCCCCCCCACAACCAGTATTCTTTCATTATTTTCATTGCATCCTCTTCCTTTGCTAGCTTAAAACTTAGCCAACCCTTGGTCATGATGTAGAACTCCGGACAGTAGTTTAAAATCAGAACCCAGTTTGAAAGCAACCAAGATCTCGGGGCTTCCTCCCTTACTCTAATGCCAAAAAATATTCCAATTAATGTTTTACCAGCATACTCCATTATGTTTTCCACGCTTAAATCGGCCCCCACGGTCAATTTCACCCCATTCATCTTCCCCACTATCTTCCTTTTGTCGCATAATTGCCTCTCCAAAACCTTTTCTCTTATGCCTTCATCAACTAAGTCAATTCTTGATTCTGGAAGCATTTCATTACTGTGACTATGATGTGACTTTCCAGCTAGTTCTAAATCCCAATCCTTAATAAAACCTATATTAAATTCCTTAGTTCGAGACCCTTCTTCATTAATATCTTCCTTCAGTAAGCTAACTCTTATACGCACATCTACCCCTAATCTAGTACAATGTTAAACATATGTTCCATTGCCAACATACACCTCGAGATCTTCAAATTATTGGAGTTGAACCGCTGCTCCATGTGCAACCCTAGTGTTTCTCTGTAGGTTCATATTAGCAATGGCCATTTTTAAACGCGAAGTAATATATTAAAACATTTCAAAGTACAATGGATGAAAATGTATCGAGTGAGGATTTGAATTTTGATAGGAAATTAGAGTGTCTTTTCTTAATCAATTAAGGCAATTAAGTTTTGTAGATTTTTATTTATAATTTGATGTTATGTTTTCCCACTAAAATTTAATTTAGTGGGAATTAAGTTTTGTAGATTTTTATGTATAATTTGATGTCATTATTGGGAATTAAGTTTTGTAGATTTTTATTTATAATTTGATGTCATGTTGTTTTAATAAAATATAGTGGGAAATTTTGTTATTTATAATGTTGTTTTAAAAATGGTGAAATATGTTGTTTTGAAATGGGAGAGGGCACGTAAAAAGGCCTAAAAATCATAGTTGTTAAAGATTGAATCACAAATTGAAGATATACATAAGGGGAATGTGGATGGGACACTTACAATTCAGACCAGACTGTATCTAGAGGAGTTAGAGAAAAACAAACTAAACACTCTGATCAGGGAAGAAGAGACTTGGCATCTCAAAATTTGAGCTTTATGGATCACATTGGGTGATAAAAACACCAAATTCTTCCACGGGTATGCAGAAAGTAGAAGAGTATATGACTCTATTGGTCATTAAAGAATGGTGAAGGTGAATGGATTTATGATCAGGGGGATCTTCATAAAGAAGTTGTTCATTTTTTCCAAAATTATTATCAGGATCCAGGGGTTCAAGTCGTCAGAGAGAATATAAAGGTCATTAGAGAATATCCACATTTTTTCAATGAGCAAGAAGGGAATGAGATTTTCAAACTAGTTACTTTGAATGAAATCCACAAAGTTTTACCAAGGTTTGCAAAATAAAAAGCATGGGTCCGGATGGATGGACCATCGATCTATTCTTGGAATTTTTTGATATCATGGGGAATGATATTTTGGAAATGGTGGAAGACACTAGAATATTTGGTAAGATCCTTGTGGCCCTAAACTCGACTTTCATTGCACTGATTCCTAAATCATCTAACCCTGAAACTTTTGAAGAGTATAGACCAATATCATTATGTAATCTTGCATATAAAATTATTGCGAATATTATCTCAAAGAGAATTAAGCCAGTCTTGTCCAAATGTATATCAAGGGAACAATTTGGTTTCTTAGAATATATACAGATCCTAGACGCTATAGGCGTGGCTCAAGAGGCTTTTCACAGCATAAAGGCTAGGAACCTAAAGGATTTGATTCTTCAGTTGGACCTTAATAAGGCGTATGATAAGGTAAATTGGGGGTTTCTAAGATTAACGTTAATGCAAATTGGTATTCCATGGCAGGCGATCAAATGGATCATGGCATGTGTCACTTATGTTAATTATGCTATATTAATTAATGGATGCCCTACAAATTTCTTTTCCTGCTTTAGGGGCCTTAGACAAGGTTGTCCCCTATCTCCACTGTTGTTTTTTATTGTTATTGAGGGCCTGAACAGGATCTTCCATAAAGAAAAGGATAGCGTTGTGATTCAAGCGATAAAGGTCACAAAAAAAATTGATATCACTCACCAGTTATTTGTGGATGATGTGATGTTGTTCGGGGTTGCTCGTAAGAATGGGAAAACATAAAGAATATTTTAGATCTATTATGTAAGTCTACAGGGATGGAAATTAATGTGAGTAAATCAACTCTTTTAAAGAATAATTTGGATGGGAAAAAGCTAATGGAAATCACACAATTGTTGTCTTATTAGGTGCACAATTTGGTGGATGGCACTAAATATCTTGGATACTTTATAAAGCCAAATTCCTACATAGTGTCAGATTGGCATTGTTTACTTAAGAGGTTCGATCGTCGGATCCACCACTGGTCCTCTAAGTGGCTTACTTTCGGGGGCAAACTTACTTTGGCAAGATCTGTCCTACAAAACATTGGTGTATATTGGTTATTTATGTGCAAAGTTCCAAAATCAATTTTATTGGGAATCAAGAGGCGAATACACAATTTCTTATGGTTGGGTTATGATCAACATAAAATGCATCTTGTTGATTGGCGTAGAATTTCCAAACCATATGAAAAAAGCAGATAGTCATTAAAAAATATTTATCAATTTCCATCTGCAATGTTAGCAAAGAGTCTTTGGCGTGCCCTCATGGTTGATATCCTTTGGGGTTGTATAATAAAAGATAAATACTTAAGGGGTCTATACATCCCACAATGGCTTAGGTCAAAGTATGGGAAGCATAAAGGTATATCAAACATTTGGGTTGGATTTCTATCCTCCTTTGCGGTGATGGATGATTGGATTGCATGGCTCCCGAGGAATGGAAGACACATACAGGTTGGCAAAAACCCTATCATCGGTGCTCTTGTGATGTTTAGGTTCTCACGTGAACTTTTATATTTGTTGCACTCTCATGGCATATTTTCTCTCAATCGGGCACTAATTGCTAATCCTCCACATAATCCAGTACACAAATGGATAAATGCTACACAATTGGGTATCTATGGTACTATGGGAAAAGAATGGACAGACGATGTGAATGATCTCCACATGGGTAACATTCAAATCAAGCATGGTGACGACCAGTTAAAATGGTCTTGGAATTCAAGGGATGGTGCATTAACAGCCAGGTTGGCATACGAGGTGATTATATCTATCCTCCCTACAGAGATGGATCATTGGTATTATAAGTGTTGGAAATGGAAATTACCATTGAAAATCAAGATTTTCAACTGGTTAGCACTGGAAAATAAAATATTATCCTGGGATAATCTGCAAAAACGAGGTTTCACGGGACCTAATATTTGCAATCTTTGCATGAAGGATGTTGAATCGGTTATTCACTTATTTGTAAGTTGTCCATTTTCGGCAAAAAAATGGTTGGTCATTAGCCAGTCTTTTACATGCATATCTTCTTGGTATGGAAATTCATTACAGGAATGCCTTTTCAATTAGTTTACTCAGAATCATAAAATGGGTGAATTGGCTTGCTTCATAGTGTGGCAAATTTGGAAATCCAGGAACGCTCATATTTTTTAAGGGAAACCTATAAATCCTGAATGGTGCGCTGGAAAGGCAATTGCAGGTTTCTTAGAATTTGTTGACCCATCATCGGCTCTTAAACCGATCCATCCTAGGAAAATCCGCCTGCATCAACCTCTCCCTTCGGGTGGCTGGGCTAAATTTGATGGCGCCTCTCAGGATTCTGCCAAGATCTATGGTGCTGGGGTTTATATAAAGTTGGATCATAAGAGATATATTAACTTATGGATGAATGGGGGTCCTAGTACAAATACAAAAGGTGAATTGCTAGCTCTTTGGCTCCTTCTATATTTTGTCAAAATTTAGAATATTGATATGCAGATCATATATTGGGACTCTCTGTCCATCGTCAATTGGGCAAAGGGAATTGGATCAATCAACACTATGGTTCTTAATCCATGGATGGAACAGGTTTCTCATTTCCTAAAAGATCTTCCACATGTTCAAGTTTTCCATATTTTTCGTGAGGACAATCTCTCGGCTGATGAACTATCCAGGTGGGGCTTGGTCATTGAGCAAGGGCATATCCACTTCGAAGAATGGGACAATCTTTGTTTGCTAGAGGTGGGGGTTTTGGAGATTTTCCACCTACAGAATCTTCATTTTTGCTTATGCTTCAGATCTCTTATATTTTTGTATATTTGTATATTATCGGCTTTATATTTTTTGTATATTGTCTCCTTGATTTCGGGATGATCCTTCTTGTTGGATCGGGTTCTATGGTGGTTGGTAGTACATTTTGAATTCTCTTCGGTGCTTTCTTGGGGTATGGCCTAGCTGGCTATTTTGTGTCTATTGTTATGGACCGAGTTGGTCACATGAGTTGTCTCCTGGACATTATCTTTGTTTATTTTTCATATACTTTTATAATTGAAAGTGTAGCTATTTTTCTGTATGAAAAAAAAAATTGGGAATTTGAATAGCTGAATAAAAAAACATATTCTTAATATTAAAGACCATGTTTAATAATTAATTGGTAGTTGGTTTAAATATTGAATTTTCACTATCGCAAATCATAAGAGCTAAATAAGTGATAATGTTGAATGTACATGACAGAATTTAGATCGTAAGATATATGTTTAGCAATTGAAGCATTTCATGTTAGCATAATGTATTAGAAGAACTTATCATATTTGTGTTAAACCCTCAACGCAGGAATATACAAGAATTTGGATGTTGTTTTTTAAGGCACAAGTTTTCAAGTTGATGTTATAGTATCATTATTTTGTATTAACATTGTCAATGACCTTATTGTTGGATTTGTCTTTAACTTGCAGTTACTAGTTATATAATATTGCAAATTATTTTTTACAATGGCATATTCTCATATTAAGATTTTGTACTACAAGAACACTCTCTTGATTGTGTTGTTGTGAATAATTCTTCAAGTATAATAATAGTATATAAAAAAAGCATAATTTTTCTAAATATGAAAGGTGGTTTGGGATATGAGCCCTTATCTTCATGTCATAACATCCTTCTTTATTATATTACTAACATCGTCAAGGATTTGGATGCCATGTCTTATGAACTAATGTTGCAAGTTATCTTATTACATTGTATTTGGATGCCATGTCTTATGAACTAATGTTGCAAGTTATCTTATTACATTGTATTTGGATGCCATGTCTTATGAACTAATGTTGCAAGTTATCTTATTACTTTGGCATATGTCTATGTTATAAAATGAGTTTATTATATTGTATTGAGATAGGGTATTGTGAAAATAATAATTCATATTTTTAAATTTTAATGAATATAAAGCTTTGGATCATGTATAAGCTTACTAACTTTGATGACTTCCACACAAAAAAAACTTTATTAGTCATTGCCCAATAGGAATTATAGTTTTTTTTTGGGGGAAAAAAAAGCGAATTTTATTTCATTTTGCGAGTACAAAATTACATTTAGATCTTCATCACTCTTTAAGAGTATAATTATTGTTAAGCAATACCAAAAGCATACCAGTGTCTACCCTATAAACGAAAGGCTTTTAAGAGCCCTTTCCAGAAAAACAGTTTTTCAGCTTCATAGAAAAAGAAATAGGTACTAAGGTACCACCAGAATAATCCTAAATCTAAGAAACCCTAGATATGAGCAGCCAAGATTGGCTCATGTACAATGAAACAACAACTCATTTTGAAGCTGAAGAAAAACAAAAAGAAAGAAATAAACCCTTGTCGACAGAGGCCGAAGAAAACACATGAAAACCCGATCGCAGTGATAAGTTTGTAAAGCCACCGACATCTGAAGGCTGAAACCACCATCATAGGAGTCACAGTTCCATCAATGAAGGTTCACACTGCACCGAAGACATCCATCCATTTTTAGCCCTCACAATGAAGCTGTCGTCGCCGCCATAAGAAAAAAGAAGCCCGTTTGAGCTCTTCTCCACCGTCGTCTGGCTGCAACCGATGCCCCCGTCGTGGACGCACTTCTAAGTCGGCTCCCCTCAAATCCGTCGCCGCCGCCACTGGAACCTATTGCACAATGGGTCGCCGCGCAAAAACTTCTCCACCACGCCGTTTGCAGAGTGTCTGTCGCCTCCAATCGGCCATGCATGTTAGCAAAGCGTGATGGCGGACATGGATGGATCCATGGCCGTCGAGTTCTGCTTGGTAACGACTCTCAAAAAACCTAGAATGCAGAGGCGTCGTCGCTGACAATCAATAGGAATTATAGTTACTCTATCAAGGGATTAATTTGTCCATGCAAGCAATTGCAAAACAAATTTTCTAATGACTTTGTTCCTTATATCTCATGTTACTAAGATGGGTTAAAGTCAAAAGTATTTTTTATTTTCCACTTATTTAAACAAATTTTTAAATGTATAAAATTTGTTGTTCACTAAAGGGCCTTTACTTGTTAAGTTTATACAGAATTTAAAAACAAAAAATACCATGGGATTGAATAAATTAATGTTGGTGTGGAGTTTTGTTGGTTTAATGGTGTGGCACGTAGCACCTTTAATGTTGCATCGAGTTAGTGATTCTTCTCTTTTGTTCTTGTTTGAATAGTATTCTTTCTTTCTTCTCTGAATTCTATACTTGTGATTTCGTGGTTGCTCAAGGTGTTAGGCTTGGCCTAGATTTTGAAGGGTTGGGTGAGTTTAATGTTGCATTAAGTTAATGCTTCTTCTCCTTCATACTTCTTTGAATTATGGAATACTTATTGGATCAAGTTAATGTGTACCTTAGGCTTGGCCTGGATTTTGAAGGGTTGGGTGAGTTTAATGTTGCATTAAGTTAATGCTTCTTCTCCTTCATACTTCTTTGAATTATGGAATACTTATTGGATCAAGTTAATGTGTACCTTAGGCTTGGCCTGGATTTTGAAGGGTTGGGTGAGTTTAATGTTGCATTAAGTTAATGCTTCTTCTCCTTCATACTTCTTTGAATTATGGAATACTTATTGGATCAAGTTAATGTGTACCTTAGGCTTGGCCTGGATTTTGAAGGGTTGGGTGAGTTTAATGTTGCATTAAGTTAATGCTTCTTCTCCTTCATACTTCTTTGAATTATGGAATACTTATTGGATCAAGTTAATGTGTTATATCTTATTCAAGGTGTTAGGGTTGGCCTTAGCTTTTAAAGTTACCCATTCATGCTTGGGTTTGGTCTAGTTTTTATGTTGCCATTTATATGTGCTCAATGACATTTTGTAAATTGATCTAGACTATTTTCTCTATCTCTATAATAAAAAATTGACATAGCGTCTAAATAGTTGCATATTTTTGCATTTGGAATTAGGGATGCAATGTAATGATGGGAGGAAAATTCCTTGGTTTGATTTTTGTTGAGATTGAATAATTTTTATGCATTTGCCAAAATAATCTCTGTGAAAACCTTGGGCATAATGCATTTTCTATTGAAGGATTCTAAGCTGTGGTGCCCTGGATTAAAGGAAGCCCATTCTAGGTTATGAAAGTTGCACACATTTCTAAGCATTTCCATTAAAAAGTTAGGGTTTTGTGAGCCTTTATTGTTCCTCTATGTGAAAATTGGCTTGATCACATTGAAACAAAAAACAAAGGGCTTTGGTATGCATTAGTTGTTGGCATATAGTCTATTTTGAGTTGGAAAAGTCAAGGTTTTGTAGTCCTCTGTTGTTCTGATTGTTAATGTTAGCACTTTAATTCAATGTTATCTAGGATCTTTAACTGAAAGAACAACAAGCACGGAAAAACACAATAGACACAATATTTTTCCTTGGGGAAACCATAAAGGAGAAAACCCTGCAACTTCTTCAAAGATAGATTTGTCACTAATACAATATCAAGCAAAATGGAAAACCCAAAATATTTCTTCTGCAGCTTCTCTCTTTCTCCTCCAGCGAACTTGTCTTATCTCTCTTGCTATGTGAACTTGTGTGAGTGAGTAGTGTGTCCAAATGAGAGAGAAAAGCTCTCTATTTATACTTTACTTTTGGAGTGACCTTTTATCTAACTAGGTCGGCCTCACTAAAACTGACTGGACTGACTTCTCCAGCGAGACTCAATAATACCTTTTACATTTGACTGAAGGGGATCTAATGCCCCGAGTTACAATAGAGGTTTTCCTCAATGACTTTGCATGACCAAACATAATAATGACATACCCGACCGGAGGAAAAACATCTTCGTCGGAGGTACAAATAAAATACAATAATAATATCAATATAAAGTACAAATGAATATTTTATGAAGTTACATTTACAACAACACTCCCTCTTAACTAGGAAGGCATTCTCTCGTCATAGTCATCATCACCCTGGACACAATTCTGGACAACGTCATCATTGTTGGATCATCTTCAATGCTGGAACATCATCATCAACACTGGATCATCATAGTCGTTGTTGCAGCAATCCTCATTCCATTGACCATTGATTAGTGACATCTCTTGAACCTATCCATCATAAGAAGTTCTACAGAGCCAACCCGTTTTCATGTTGGATGTAGACCTAGCTCTCATGTAGGTATTCATCATCTCTGCGAGCAAGTTATCAAGTAGGTACATCCCATGACCACACATTACATTGCCACTGCAATAACCTACGTCTCCTACTATCATCTCATTGTACCAAGATCATCTCATCATCACATGGAGCACATCCCAGATGCACATCTCATGTCCAACAGAACACCTGCGTCTCCTACCCAGTGGGTACATCCCAGGAGCACCCCAGGTGCATTACGTCTCTCAACGGTCAACCCGCGTCTACCAGCATGGGAGCACAGTTAGGAGCACCCCAGGTGAATTATGTCCCAAGGACCACCTACGTCTTCCACCACGCGAGATCCTACCTAGGCACACACAAAGTTTCTTATGACCGGTGGACCTCTCAGCGTCTCCAGTATGGGAGGACAATCAAGAGAACCCCAGATGCATTACTTCCCAAGGACCACCTACGCCTACCACCATACGAGAACCAATCCTGCATCTACCAACATGGGAGAATAGTCAGGAGAACCCCAGGTGCATTATGTCCCAAGGACCACCTACGTCTACCACCATGCGAGAATCGACTCTAGTGCATCTGTGTCTTTCAGTCTCATCACTCCCTCTTAGAAGGAACCTCAATCTGGATAACACCAAGTCTCTCTCTACAGTACTCGAACTTCACTCTGGCTAACGGCTTGGTCAACACATCGGCTATCTGCTCGTATGTCGCTACATACTGGAACTTCATTGCTCATCTCTGCACCATATCCTGGATATACTGATACTTGATCTCAATGTGCTTCGACTTGTCATGGAACACCGAGTTCTCGGACAACTTCATGCAACTCTGGTTGTCACAGAAAATACAAGTCGCCTCTAACTAGAGATCAAACAAATCTGATAGTAGCTTTTGAAGCCATACTACCTCACAACTAGCCGAACAAGCTGCAACATACTCTGCTTCGGTTGTACTCAGTGCCACGCATGACTGCTTCCTGCTAAACCAGGAGATCATATCGGATCCCATACTGAAGCAGCATCTTGAAGTGCTCTTCATGTCTGTGGTACTGCCGTCCCAATCCGAATCAACATAACCATGCAGGTTAATCTTCCGATTCGCCTCATACTTGAGCCCATAGTCAACTGTACCCTTTAGGTACCTCAATATATGATTTGCACCAATCAGGTGAACATGTCTTAGATCCGTCAGGAACTAGCTCAGCGTGTTCACAATAAAGCATATGTATGGCCTCGTGTTCTTCAAATACATCAACGAACCAATCATCTGACGGTACATCGTGGTATCAATTGTCTCTGATGAAGCATCACTCAGTAGCTTCAATTTCGATGCCATTGGTGTGGCCATTGGCTTGCAGTCCATCATTATGAACCTCTTCAGAATCTCCACTGCATACTTTCCTTGTCCAAGGAAGATTCCATCCGCATTCTGCCACACCTCCATGCCTAAGAAATAATGCATCATCCCCAGGTCCTTCATCTCTAACTTTGCGGCAAGCCTCCTCTTTGTATCTGCAATGAACTCGTCCTCACTTGTCAGAAACAGGTCATCTACATATAGCAGAAGTATCACTGGACTTCCGCCTTCAACCTTGAAGTAAAGGTTGGAATCCACTTTACTCTTGGTAAAGCCTAAGCTCATTAGGAAAATGCCCATACTTCCGTACCACATCCTGGGTTCCTGCTTCAATTTGTACAAGGCTTTCTTCAACTTGCACACATGAGTCTTCTTGTCATGTGTCTCAAATCCCAGTGGCTGCTCCACGTACACTTCCTCCTCAACTACACCATTCAAGAAAGTTGTCTCGACGTCCATCTGGTGTACCTTCCATTTCATTACTGCAGCCAATGCCAATATTGATCTGATGGAAGTGTATCTCGCTACAGGTGAAAATGTCTCCTCGTAGTCTATGCCTTCTTTCTGGGAGAAGCCACGTGCCACAAATCTTGTCTTGTGTTTCTCAATGCTACCATTTGCAGCATGCTTGATCTTGTAGATCCACTTCGAATTCACAACAGACTTCCCTTCTAGTCTCAGAATTATCTCCCAGACATCATTCTTCATAATCGACTGGTACTCCTCGATCATGGCATCCTTCCATTCTTTCTTCTTTGTTGCTTCCTCATAGTTGGAAGGTTCTTTATCAATTATGTCACACAGCAGGGCCACATAGCTAGAGTATGGCCTAGGTCTCTTGCTTTCTCTTTGCATCCCATCTAGAGCGCCATACTTCTCTGCATCTTGTATTGCCTCTCATACCCATGCTGGTCTTCTCTTGTGGGATTTCTTCTCAAGTGGTGGATCTACAGGTTCTTGTGGTTCTGCCATGTCGCGGTCTTCATGATCTTCTAGAGTTGCTTCTTCCATCACTGAATCTCTAATCCTGGGAACTTCAAGTTCTTCAATCTCTTCAATGGGTAGTTTTCTTGATTTAATGCAGGTTGAGTCTTCGTCCCTTGTTCTTTGAAACAAGTCTCTCTTGTAGGTGATGGTACATTATCTTTCCTACAAGTCAATTTAGTTGTGTGGTTAGAAACATTTCATAATTTTCAAAACAAATTCTTATGCATATAGGTCACATATTTATGCAACTATCTTAGCCAAGTTTTCAACACAACATTCATCCATATCCCGTATTCATAAGGTAACTTTCTAGATGCCTTCCATCTCTACCAAAACATTGTTAAGAGTGTGCACTACTCCCAACATGTCAGCAAAGAGGTTTCATTCTAGATAAGTAGCAATGGAATGTTGTACAGTACCATAAGCCAACTACCCATCACATGCATATTCGTAGTGTATTGTTCATTGATGCAAACATTCTAATATGCATAATACATATCCTAAATCTAGGAACATAAGTATGTACACCACATTAGATATACAAGGAATGACAATTCAAATACTTATCTTTGTTTGTTTATGGGGTGGACTCCCTCTTGATCTTTGCTTCCTTGCTACTGGAGTCTCTGATAGAGTGTTCTTCTTCATTGTCTTGTCTGTATTTATGGAAGTCTTGAAACTGCTTTGCTTGCAATAGGTAGTGCTCTATAATTCACATGTGCAAGCCTTATGTGCCATAGTTCACTTGGTTCCATTGAGTCATGAACCAATGTTTGTTCAGGTTGTCCCTTCAACTTGTACAAGCCTCCCTCTTGCTCTCCAATCACTATTGCATCATCTATTGTCTTTCCTTTTGGCCACATTAGGACTTGGCCATCAACGAATGAAACCTTCATTCCCTTAGCATCTAGTGTTGATATGGAGAGAAAGTTCTTCTTTAGTCCTGGAACATATAGTACATCTTTCATCTTCAGAGATTTGTCGGAGTCTAACTTGTAGGAAGCTTCTCCACTTCCTTTTATGGGGTATTGGTAATCATCCCCAAGTTTCACCTTATGAGGTGACTCATGCTCAGATAGACTGACAAATGATTCTTTGTATCCCGTCATGTGCTTGGAAGCTCCACTATCTACAAGTCAATCATTGCTCCCATGTGTGACAGTGCCCGTGAGTGCTGAGATCAGGACATATTCTTCATCACTTGAAGAATCATCTCTTTCTTCTTCTCTGGTTCTTTTCCTTGCTGGTTTCATAATCTTCAACGGTGTGAGCATGATGTCTCTTCTTGTTATTGGAGGAACCTTTGTTTCTGGGACAATATCTGGAGTAGTGTCCCTTCTCATCACATGTATAACATCTAACATTGGATAGATCTCGTATGGGTCTCCTTTGTCTATCATGATGGTAGTTCTCCCTTTTATTGTGATGGCTTCTAGCGTGAACTATGAGAGCTTGATCATAATTTGCTCCCATCTTCTCTTCTCGTGACACAAGTCGAGCTTCTTCTTGCGTACATTCTTCCCATAGTCTGTTGAAGGTGATCAAATTCTTCCTGGCACATATCCCTTGAATGAATGAGTCCCATGATCTTGGGAGACCATTCAAGGTGGTCATAAAGATCTCTCCTTCTTCTACCTTTTCTTCAACTGCTTCAAGTTGTTCCTTGATCTGTGAGACCCTTGTGAAATAGGATTGCATAGTCTTAGAGTTCAGTATCTTCACATTCTTGAGCTAGTTCCTTAATGTCATCTTTCGATTGATGTTCTTCCCTTCGAATAGCTTCGTCAAAGCATCGAACATCTCCTTGGGTGTCTTCAAGGATGACACATGTGGGATGAGATGATCTTTAATGGAGTCTACGATAATTCTCTTGGCCTTAACCAAGTTCTTCTTGTGAATAGTCTTAGCCTCATCTCCCTCTGTTGTTGGAACCTCTTCATTAACATATTTGTCCAAATCATTTTCTTCAAGGACAAGAGCAATCCTATACTTTCATGCTCGAAAGTTGTCAACTCCCTCAAGCTTATCCTCAAGCTTGGTGTGGTGAGACATATTGAATGAGAACCTCAAATGGAAATAGCAAAGATTTAGATCTTACCAATTTGAGATGCCCAACCTGGTTCTGGAGCTGGTTGGCCTAGGGTTTGTTAGAGAAACCCTAATTTTCCAAAGTTGGAATCTTGAACTTCTGATTGGATAGGAAGATGTGCCTCCTCAAGGCGAGTTGTCCAATGTACTCCTTTTCCCAAATCTGTGGATAGAATCCCAAAATAACTGATGCCCTAGTTTTCTTCCGGTAGTAGTGATGGGGCCAAAAATGAAAATTCTCGGATTTGAATTCTGCTTCCACAGGAAAATGCACCCTCCTAGGGCGAGTTGGAATAACCTCCTTTTCAAGCTGATCTGTGGAGGAAAGTGCCCGGAACGTAAAGCCCTAGTTTCTCCGGGTCCCAGTGACAGGGTAAAAAATCAAACTTCTCAGAATTGAGTTCTGATTCCTCCAAAAGATGCGCCCTCCTAGGGAAAGTTAGCCTAGCCCTATTTTTCTGATGATCTATGGAGAGAAGACCTCAAACTAGGAAGCCCTAGTTTCCCATTGCTGCACAATGTCTTATTTTCAGGTTAGCTTTGATTCCATGTTATGTTAGCATTTTAATTCAATGTTATCTAGGATCTTTAACTGAAAGAACAAGCACAGCAAAACACAATAGACACAATAGTTTTCCTCGGGAAAACCATAAAGGAGAAAACCCCGCAACTTCCTCAAAGATAGATTTTTCACTAATACAATATCAAGCAAAATGGAAAACCAAAAATTTGTCTTCTGCAGCTTCTCTCTTTCTCCTCCAGCGAACTTGTATTCTCTCTCTTGCTATGTGAACTTGTGTGAATGAGTAGTGTGTCCAAATGAGAGAGCAAAGCTCTCTATTTATACTTTACTTTTGGAGTGACCTTTTACCTAACTAGGTCGGCCTCACTAAAACTAATTGGGCCGACTTCTCTAGGGAGACTCAATAATACCTTTTAGATTTGACTCAAGGGGATCTAATGCCCCGACTTACAATAGAGGTTTTACCTCAATGACTTTGCATGACCAAACATAATAATGACATCCCCGACCGAAGGAAAAACATCTTCGTCGGAGGTACAAATAAAATACAATAATAATATCAATATAAAGTACAAATGAATATCTTCCAAAGTTACATTTACAACAACACTGATGCCTATGTTTATGCAAATTGATGGCTCTTCGTAATGGATGCAATTTAGGTTTTGAGGTTCCTTTTGCTAGGAAATAAAGGTACATGTTTGTGTGTTCTTGCATTGCAAAACTTATTTTAACTGTCATTTAGCCATGTACATGATTAGCTTTTGGTGTTTTTGTAAGTCTTATAATTTGTGTGTCACTCTGTGTGGATCACTATGGTTTGGGATCACTTTCTACAACATTGGGTTTCCTTTTCATGGGGTGTCAAGGTGAGCAATTTTGTTGAGACCTAAAAAAGGCAATAGAGTAAACCTCTTCTCTTCTCTGGATGACTCTCCTTCAATTGATTTTGAGTTTGGAACATAAGGTAATTGTCTTTATTGATTGAGTTTGGAACATAAGGTAATTGTCTTTATTTCTAAAGCTTTGTCCATGTCATAACTATAGTGATTTACATTTACATGTGAGAATTGAAAATATAGAGCACAACATTAGGCAAGGTGCTTGTATGTCAATGGTAGTGTGTGTATGTTGGGGTAGAGAAAAGCATGAAAAGGGGATGAGAAACAAATACACTTGTACATTGACTATCTTTTGGTTACATTTTCCTTGTCTAGACATACACATATACTTATTCTTGTCTCGTTGTCATCATTTCAATCAGCCTAAGTAGGCCATAGAGTAACTCTATATCTGTCTCAATGTCTACTAAAGCTAAATAATCATAATAGAAATTACAAGATGTTCTTGCTTGATTCTTTGGTCGCTCTAGAAAGAAAGAATAGTGCTCCAATAATTGTATCTTAACATCGCTCATATAAACCCCAAAATACTATCATCACCTGCCATTCATATTAAATGCGTGGAATTTTGCAAGTAATAAGTACATCTTACTAATAACATCTCCTTAAGGATACTTGAAAGCCTTTGTAATTGAAGTTATGAAACCCATACAACTATATACATGTATATGTGAGTAGAACAATTCTCACACAATTTTGATAGTCTCTTTTTATTATGGCACAGAACAAAGTGCTATCATGTAACAATATTTAGAGGTTGATGATTGGGAACTTTTGTGGAATGTCGCAAGAATAAGGTCCCCTTCACCTAGGCTTGCTTTTGTTGATTTTTAATAGAATTGGCGTTTTACCTTGTTCATGAAAAATATTGATGAGAATGGCAAGTCACATTTCTGAAAGTGATCATAAAAATGTGTATCTAATGTTTACAATGCATGTCCCTTGCTGTAAAGAAAAGGAACATAATAGAGCATTTCTTCTAGCTTAAACAAAGAAAATAAGTAACTATTTCATTTTCCAATATAAAATACAAAGCTAGGGACTTTGCCACCCATGACTCTTGTTGTAATAAAGCTAATAATGAAATTTAAAAAAAATAAAAATAAATTGTTTACCCTCAACCAAACTTAACCATCCCAAATCTAAACCTAGCAAGATGTTTTTATGTAATATCTATCTATACATGAGCAAATAATTATTATATTTTCATGATGAACCTTTAATTTTCTTAGGTGAACAATCCTTTCAAGGTCATATTCAAGAACTTAGTGCCTTATTGTTTGATTTTAAGGGGGTTTGTTAAGTTGGTTAGGAAAATGAGCTTTTGTTATAGCCTATTAGAGTTGGGATCCTTCTAAATACATATTATCTTTGTGAGTCGACACATTTGTGCAAACAAATTGTTTAATGTTATTGGTGCTACAAACAAATCTCGAGGAATTTTGGCAAAATAAGTACCCCTAATTGTAATTACTTAACCAAAGGAATATTTACATCAATATAATTTCCTAAGTTATAAATATTATTGGCTTCTACAAATAAAAAAATAGCGCAATCACACCTTCACCTCTTGAAAGGGTGGGTGGTGGAGAATGAAGGTGTGAATTTCTACAAACAAAATTGGCATACCCAATGTTTCATTCTATTAAATAATACTCAACAACAACTCTTCAAAAGTGGAAATTATATTCAATCACATGTACCATAGGATGCTTATGTAAATTGGTTAAGGATGACAACAAGCAACATGCACCAAACTATGTAACATTTATGGCAATGTGTGCTTAGATTACATCATTGGATTTAAATGCACAGATATTTGGCAGTGTATCATTGTGCATACACTGCCATAAATGTTGCATAGCTCGATGCATATTGCTCATCGAGAAGACAAAGACTTATAAATGTAAATTCACATAGTCCACACCGTTGAATTGTATATCAAATATATATTAATCATGTAACAGGTGGATATGTGTCTCCAGTTTATTGTCATTTTCTTTGCCCCTTTGGCTGAGGGACATTGCAATCATGCGTGGATAAGGTTATTTATCATGATCTACCATTTTAAATAGCTTTGATGAAGGAAGGCAACAATGGTTGGGAGGAAATCTTGGTTGATGTTAGCCATGTGACAAATGGATGGGGTCAACAAAGACCCTCCTCTTGATGTCAGTGTTATCAAAACAACATTTGCATGGTGTGACTCGTTGTGTTAACCAACTAGCTAGTTTATATTATTTCTTTGAAATTTTTGTTGTATGGATTGTGTGACCTTAATGGCACTTTATGTTGGCCTTGCATAACATTAATTTTGATTGAATGGGACAATTCTTGAACTTGACTTAGTGCTTGTGGTTGTTGTTTGAACAACCCATTTTTTCATGAAGTAGAACAAATTCCCAAGGAACTTCGTTTGAACCTCATGAAAGGCAAACTAACAAATTGGGAAACAATGACAGCTTCATTGTGCTTGACCCCTTTGAGTAGGGAGTTTGACCTTCCCTAGGCTACATTAGATGTTTTTTATGCTATTTTGAGAATGGTACTAAGTATAACCATGTTGAGCATGTAACTTTCATGATCTTCCAAGATGCCATAGACCATAAAAATAAAGCTCAAGCCACGTGCTTTCCTATGTGTTGAATTACATCACCATGGAGCAAGTGAAGTCGAACAACCTCCATCCCACCATGGCACTTTGCAAAAATGCCCCTATAGCCTAGAAGTATCATCCTTACACAACTAGATGACAATGCAAGACTACTATGATGGTTTTCCACTTGGCTAAGAAAACTTAAAATAGTCACCATATAAGTTAGAGTTCCCCTATCCAATAGAGAAAAAATGTCTATAGAAGCCCATAACTATAATGAACATGACAAAAAGTTTGAGTAACAAATAGAGTAGTCTACTCTCAATAATTAGCATACTATTTGATAGCCCATAACAAAAAGTTTGGCTAACAAATGGGGTAGTCTATTCTCAAGGGTTAGCATACTATTTGATAGAAGAATTATATTTTGTTTAGCTATCTTGACAAACGAATCACAAAATTGTTTCTCCTCTAACTATCTCCGTTGACATAAGAGATCTTCAAAGATCATCCATTAGAAGAAGACATCAACGTCAACAAAGTAGCCAAAGATTTTGAAGTATTTCACCTCAATCGACCTCACCAAGAACAGAAAAAATCCAATCACCTTAGATAATTTTAAGACACAAACAAATCCAAGAAGGATACGACTTCCAATCAAGTAGCAAGAAGCTAGTCATTGAATCCCTGAAGACCACGTTGGGCTGGCCCAAAAGCAATGCCATGACCGTGATACTCACCAGACTCTGAATGATAACGACAGTTTAAAACAACAAAACAACCACCAGGGACACAAGCCTAGTCCTCGACAACAAAACCCTCAACAATTGACCACTCTCTACCCCCCTTATAACAGTAACTACATGGATGAGAGGTTCATTAGTACCTCCCAACTTACTACCACTTGTGATTGCAACAATCTTTTCTTTCCCAAAGAGTATAATTTGACTCAACAAGTCTGCAGGGGCGAAACTTATGGGCCCTCCAGACTCCCCTTCGGGGAGCACACGCATATGAGAGGAGCACCATTGGATCTCCCATCTCGTGCTCCCCGAGGTGAATCTGTCAGGCACATAAGTTTCCCTGTCTGCAGGTATCTCCACCTACTCATTTTACCTCTCCCTCACCACAAACCAAGATGCAATTACTTGAAGGGATGCCATGCAATCTGAAGTTGATCAGAGATTGAAGAAATGCATCTGTTGGGCGCACAAGTTTCCCTGTCTGCAGGTATCTCCACCTACTCATTTTACCT
Source organism: Larix kaempferi (assembly GCA_027924585.1). NCBI lineage: Eukaryota > Viridiplantae > Streptophyta > Pinopsida > Pinales > Pinaceae > Larix > Larix kaempferi. The sequence continues at coordinate 15,490,199 of BSBM01000067.1, forward strand.
CTCCCCTCACCACAAACCAAGATGCAATTACTTCAAGGAACACCATGCAATCTGAAGTTGATCAGAGATGGAAGAAATGCATCATTGGAAGGATGCTGGATGTTGTCAAAAGAGTGAGAAGTACTACTAGAATTGACCAAAGAAGCTAAAAAGATAAAGGGTTCTCTCTCCCTGACGAAAAGACTTGGCTTATCACTCATATCAGATCAATCTCTAACACTTGATTTAACAAGCTCAAAAACATAGAAATCGAGGGAAAATAGGATGAAGTCAACCAGGCCAAGAAGTATACATGATGTGAACTTAATGAGCTCAAGAGAGTCTCTACATTTTGCTAGTAATAGAAAATCTTTGTTGACCACACTTCTTGAGTTCTGGGTCACTGGCTAGAATTCTATACTAGAGAACTTCAAGAACTCTTTCTCAAGGAGAGTAGAGTTCAATTCGACAGATACTTCGGCATTTGATGGAGCAAAACGAGGAACACCGAACTGTGCTCAATCAGGAACATGCCGAAAGTGCATGAGATAGAACTTGGTATACTTGAGTAATAAGAGTCTCAGTGATATCCCCAGAAAGAGGAAATCTAATTGACCATATTAAGTTTCCTATGATAAATCTTGCTAAAGCAGAACTAGCTATACAACATGGAGAGAAATAGGTCAAGGAAATTTTAAGCAACAATCCTAAATTAGACAAAGACTCTGCTTGGAATCAGCTCAAACAGATTTGACATGCAAAAGAAAAGGCCTAGCAAGCAAGGTGTACTTGGAAATTCCTTTAAGGTAATCTTTAGCATTGAGCATATCCTATTTACAACAGCACCTGCATTCAACCTGCACCTAAAGTCATACCTGGCATCCATGTGCATCCTCAACAACCTACTGTCATCCAGAATACACAACCTGAAGTCATCATCAATTTTAACAATACTAGTAAAAATAATTATGCACCATCTGTTAATCTGACAAATCAGCACAATAGTTCAACAACAAACAACTTCAGCACCGATACAAGAGACCCAGGATATTGAAGATTTATAGAAGACATCGGCACAGATTCTGTTTTTATTGAATATATTTCTTTGTAAATTGAAAAAAAAGGGACTTGTATAGTTAAACTAATAATGTATTCAAAAAGAGATTAAAGGAATAGATTATATGCATGTGTATAGATGCATTTGTTGTTTATGTTATATTGTATGCTTATCTTGATTCTTGAATGACAACTAGTAACTGATACAGCACTAGACTGGATTAGGCAAAATTTGCAGATAAGGACCTTAGTTGGGTAGACAGAAAAATAGAATCAATAAATAGTTGCCATTGTTCCAGGCTGGATGTTTGGGTTCCCAATCTCCTTTCGTAGTTTCTAGAGTTTGCAGTTGGCCTAGTGACAGATATTTTGTAATCATAACTTATTTCTATTAGACATCCGTGTCATGAAATTTGTAATATTGCACTTTCTAATTGAAATTTAGATAAACTATCTAATATCAAATCAGACTTCAGCGTTCAAGGCAATATGAATGCAATGTTCGTGAGTTTATGTCAATCAATCATAGGACTTTATGTTTATTTTTAAATTTTATTTTGGTTGGATGATGAGCAAGTTGACTCTGACTCTTCCTCTTGTACAATCATTCTCAGCTCATCATATGACTGTGTCTTGATCTATAGCATGGTTGTATGATTCTCCTTCTGCTACATGTCAACCAGACAGACAAGTTGACCGAACAAACTCAAGGGACCAGCCCACACAGGAGGAAACAGCACCACATGTGGCCATGGTGAATAACCATAATAAACTCGGAACCAACTACAAGTAAGCAATTCAGATGTCTACTACAAGCACAACCAAAAGAAATCAAACTGCATGTGTGATCATGGTGATCATAGTCTAAAGGCCAAACAGGATATCCTAATCACAGTTCAAGATTGAAATCTAGTGAGTGCTGATCATCAGTATCACAAAACCAACAACATTATCTACATGCTTGCATAAATTATTAAAACACCATCAATGTACCATCACTGTCTGTTTCCCTTAACAGACAGTTTAGCATAAGTACCCAATATCAAATCCAAAGACATGATTGCATCACAAGTAATCACTGGATAAAACAGAATGAAGAGATCTTCAAAAGCCCCTCTCTAAATACATATTTCTTACAACCTGAAAGAGAAGCAATCTTAAGTATTCTTATATTGACTTAGTATTCTTGTAACAATTAAATTTCTGAAAGAGCCATCCAGAGTCTATTTTTCTTTATTCCAATGCCAAATGAGTATATGCTGCTAGAAAATTCCAGAGCCCATCTAAATGGTGTCTGCAATACACAAACTTACAAATGTGATTTGTTGACAATTCTCATTCAGAAATCAATCAAAGAGATAGCAAACAGATGCAATTTTACAAGAAAATAATATTTGACAGAAATATGGTATCCATGATATGCAACGACCTTGCTTGAAAATTTACACAATGGCTTAGCAGTTCAAGGTGGCAATTGCTATACAAAACTTCTCTGCTGGATGCCTCTCTAAATTCCGTGCGCAAAAATGATGATTTAAAATCCATACATTTTAAATTTTAATGAAGTAATTGCCAATCACCAAAAAGGATTACAAAAGGTAAACCTAAGAGAAAAAAGCTTGTAATGGAAACCCATCTAAGTAACTCGGGAGCAGAGGAGGTGCTGCCAGTTGGTCCATTTGCAGGAGCAAATCCTGTGATTATAGAAGAAGTTGTTCCACCTGATGGAGATTTAGGCAATGACAAAACCCCAGGTGATGGTGCCATTGCAATCGATGACGACGATGTCGAAGGTGGTCCTGTAAAATTAGGCAGTACCTGTACACCTGCAATCAAGTTTGAAAATCCAATAGCAAAGTTTGTAATTTACTAATTCACAAGCTTTTAGAAAATGTCGAAAGTCCATCTAAAACCCAAAGAAATGCTGAAATAGGGGGTGAGGGTTTACACATCACACCTGGGCATTGTGGCTGAAGTGAAGTAAGCAAGCTGCAAATAAACACAGCACAAAAAAAGTGACACAACAGCAATGTTTAGTTAATTGACCCAATAATAGTGAACTACAGACTGGTGAATAAATATTAAAGATCTACCATTTCTGTTTTGAGAGAAATAATCCCAGATCTTAGTAACCTAAAAGCAAGCAAACTAGAAGGGGTGAGAAGAGAGGAGCTTACGAAGTAAGGATTGTGCCATTTAGAAAGCCACTGTAAGAACATGTTGTAACATTGCATCCACCACCTGTAGGCTGTGTGGTGGTGTTTCCGATCATGAGATTACTCTTTTTGCATTGCATACTAGAGCAGGATGCTGCCAGAGGTGCTGGAGCACAATACAGGCTGCCATTTTCACAAGCAGGTTAGCTCAAAAAGAGTCAAAAGCCTAATTTCTGAAACAAACATATCTATGGAAGCAGTCTAAAAACTGACGTCTTACTTCAAGTTCCCTGGTCCACAGCTGCACTGTACACAATGGCTAGCAGTGATTGTGTAGCTCCCATTGGCAACAAGCAAGTGAGAATCTGATGAATACTTTGAGATGCTTGATGAACAAGCTGCAAAAGTGAAGAAGACTCTTTGTAAGAGCCTACCAAAACCTTAATAGAAGAGAAACTGGAATTTTAGGAGCCTATTTCCAAAGTTAGCAGTTGGAAATCAGTGGTTTATTATTGGAAAAATAAAATAAAAAACATGGCTACTTTGAAAGGGACAGGAACAGATTTTGGACGAATTGTTAGCAAAATCAAGTTTTTGTTTATAAAATAAACTGTTTAATATCACATGTGAAAGAGGGGAGCAGGGCTCATGTTTCATAATGTATGAAAGAATATGTCACATTCTTTACAAAAAGAAAACAACGTTTAAAGTCACTTTAAACTCATACCAATAGTGTTTGGCATAAAGACCTAACTTTTGGCATATTACCGGGTATGGACACATAAAGATGTGGGAGAAAAGACTTTTACAACAACACAAACAGGTATATCTAGAAGAAACATGTTTTAACTTTTGATTCTGAAAGAACCAATTCATTGTTTTTGGCAAGCTGAGATATGCCATATAGGCGCTCTAATTATGCAGCATAATGTGTGAACACTCTTTGGGAGTCTATTTTTACATGCAAAGTGAACTTAGTTGGTCCATGTTTTCAAGAATATTTAAAACAAACCAAAATAGAGCAGGAGATGGTTGGTCCACAATAATGGGCATTTTTCTAGAACAGTGTTCAAGTGATTACACAGTTCCTTCTAGATGCAAGGGAAAAAAATGCTTGTCCCCAATGTGCTTGATCAAGTTGTAAAAGCACAAGGCATTCACCAAACTTAACCAAACCATCTGCCTTTCAGTGACTCGACTAAGTTTCAATTCACACCAGGGCACTCTGGTGCATAAATGTAGCAATGCTTTTGGGACTAAACCGAGATTCTATTCATGAATGTGACAATGACAACAATGTCACCTTCTTCCAGTCAATCACGTGAGTCACAAGTTGTGCCATGATGTTGTAACAGCTACTCAGATCCAAAACAGGCACTGTTCTGTAAACTCCAACAAGTGAAAGAATTTTGACACAAATGCTTGCATCACTAGCTCCAAGCATGTGGAGATATACAAAGGTGCTCGCTTCCTTGACAGACAGTGATGCAAGCATTTCTGTCAAAATTCTTTCACTTGTGGGAGTTTACAGAAGGCTGTCAAAGAATTAGCCAAGAATCAATCAAATCAAACTTTTGATGACTCAACCGACTTTCAAGTTTCGATGCAGCAGAAACACAAGGCACAGAAATGTAGCCTAAAACTTTACACTTTTAACTCTGGCAGCGACTCTAGCAAGGTTTGAGTCATGTGCAAGATCTAATTGCAGAAATGCAGTGATGATAGTAGGCATGTTTTCAGAACCCTCAAGGGACTGAAACTTTCAGAGAATCAATCAAGGTTCAAATATTCAAAGCCAGCAGTCAAGTCCTCGAACATTCTATAAAAATGTGGTGATGCTCGTAGGCAAGTCTTCAAGTTCAGAACCTACAAACCTGCCAGAGAAATAAGGAAAGCATGTAGGCAAATCTTCAGACCTGTAGAAAGGTGGCAAACTGGCAATGCTTGTTGGCAGTTGGCTAGTATATCGAACCTAGGGTGTACTCCTCAGTCCTCAGAAGGAGATGAATATTCCAACACTTTCCAAAAGACCAACAATATTCTCTATGCAACATCAATTGTAGCAGCTTGCCATACAACACTGGTTGAACCACAACTGAGCAGGCATTATTGTATTGACTGAGAAAACAATACGATCTCTATGCAACATCAATTGTAGCAGCTCGCAATACAACACGGGTTGAACAACAAATGAGCAGGCAATATTATATTGACTGTGAGAAAACAATACCGATCTCTATGCAACAACAATTGTAGCAGCTTGCAATACAACACGGGTTGAACCACAACAGAGCAAGTATTATCATACTAACTGTGATAAAACAAGTTACAATACTGATAGTCTGATCCAAATACACCTATAGGTATTTTGGAGAGTTGGCTTGAGAGACTTTGAGAAGAAACTTTACACTGGAGACACCATGAAGTTGGCAATAGGATGTGTACCAAATTCTTGAGTGGTCTGTGTGACCTCCCAAACCATAGTGAAAATGTTAGATGCCTTATAAGTACGGGGTTTTGTTTGAGCCCAGAGCTTCGCCAGCTTTAAAAAAAAAGATGGGCGACTACCTAGGAAGCAATGCTATGGGTCACGAATCACGATACATGTTAGGCATTGATGACTGCTTCCATCGAACAAGTTAACACAATGGAAAACTTCACAAAGAAATATTGACTCGGTGGGTCAGTCATATTACTACTTGTATCTGTGCCATTGGATCGAAACATCATACGTAACCAAAGGGGCATGGGACATTGGTTCACTGGTGAGGCCGATGTTGTACTAAGCCAGCCATTAGGATTACTCCATCCATATGCCATGAGTTCAAAGGGATGAGGCCAAGCGCAAGTCCCAGGCTACTTTTGCAGAATACCTAACCCTCTGGTACCCGAGCCAAAGAAAGTCTGCCCTAAACTAAGTTGGCATCGAAAGGGATGAGCCCTAGTGTAAGTCTCCAGCGATTTTGGCATAATAACTACCCCAGAGCTAGCACCTAAGCATAAGGAAGTTTGCTCTTAACTAAGAGGACATTCAGGCTGGAGTAGCAAACTAGCTACCCCAAAGACAAAGCACCAGTCCAGTCTTTACTTAGTAGGGCCAGGTGCATTTATTGCCTAACAACAACTAAAACAGACAAACCCAATGCGGAGAACAAAACTCATACAAAAACAAACAAGAAAATACTCAAATACTTTACTAACCAGCCAAAGGTATAGCAAGGATATCCCCAGCCTTGATAACAGGAGTCCCCAATGCATTGACAGTCATCAGATCTGTGACAGTAGTCCCATACTTGACCCCAAGGGCAGCCATTGTGTCCCCAGGCTGCACAACATATGACAAGTAAATAGCCGGAAGCCCATTATCAGTCCCATTGAAGCAACTGCAAGGCAGAGGAATGGTGAGTGACTGCCCAATGTCTATAAGATCGGGATCCGTTATGCTGTTTGCATCCTTCAATTGGTCTGAAGTCACAAGACCCCCAAACACAGTATTAGCAATGCTGTACAGCGTATCTGATGCCTTAACCTTGTAGACCACTGAACTTGATTTCCTGATACCGTTCACACAGCCACAGGTTATAGGCACTCTGATGAAGTACTCTGCAGGCAGAATCTGGTTTTCAATGTCCGGGTATGATAAATCAATGCCATTAGCTCCTAGTAGTGAAACTGGGTCCACTTGAAAACGTGTGGAGACTTCCGATATCTTCAGTTCTGTGGGAAGTATATAGCCCACCATTGAGTTGCAGGTGTCTGAACCATCACAGGGCTCTATGGTAGATTTGGAAAGAACTTGAACATGACCATTAAAGAACACTATGACTGCAAACCAGAGCCATAGTGTTGACCTGTTGAGCATTCCCATTTCTCCCTTCTGAGAAGTAAATGGCTAGTGTGGGTACAGTAACAGGCTTGGTGTAGGAACAGCAGGCGCAGTGATCAGAGCCCTGGTGTGGAGAGCCCCTTTCCGTATGATAAATGAATTATAACGTAGTTTTTATATAATGGATGAATTAATGCAATTTTTATAGTGTAATGGAATCTGTGTCAGAATAGTGTAGGAAGGGAATGAGTGAGGGACAGAGAATACAATGCCATAAAATATGGCCTACCTGCGAAAGGGTGTCATTACCATTAACGGTCATCTCCTCCAAACCAAGAATGTTTTTGGTGACAACAATATTGAATATTGAACGTGGTGAAGGGATAGAAAATTTGTGATGTTACGTTTTTTTAACAGTTGCATATAGAGCATCGAGGACGGTCAAGAACTTGGGTTTGTTATATGACGTGGAAAGGAATGTGTTTTATGATATTGTTAATAAATTAAGATTAAAATGATTATAATAATAAATTAATAAAAAAATAAAGTTAATGAGTTACGTAAAGTTATGATTTTGTTTATTTAGAAATAAAATTGAAATGTATTTTTAATGATATAATGTTAATAAATTAAAATAAAAAAAATGATTATAATAATAAAATTATAAAGTTAATGAGTTATGTAAAGTTATGATTTTGTTTATTTAGAAATAAAATTATATTTTATTAAAGGAAATTTTTTAATAAAAATATATACATTTTTGTTATTAAAATTAAAAATATATTATTATATATTAAATAAATTATTATAAATATTACATTTTTTTTCTTCTGAACTTCAAGATTTTTTGGAATTAGGAAAAGAAATTTCATCTAAATTTAAATATTTAATAATTAAAATTTACAAAAATAAAATGGCTAGGGAATTCGGTAACTGGACGAGGCTCATACTTTGCGTGATATGAGGTCGATTTCCATCCACTACCACTATACTTCTAGGTGAACCCACATTGCCCTACACAAGTGCACATGCTATTCGAGGGTTGAACCCGCAATGTCACAATGAGTGCCTTAACAATGCACCCTAACGCTAACTAGTCTACACCCTAGAGACTTAAACTTTGAAGGACATGGGGGTGAGCTTTGATCCACTTATGTGTGCACGGGTCACGAGATCATTTAATACAATCTTACTTGTGTGACACTGGGTCGATTCTTGTTTGCTACCACTATACCCCTAGGTGCACCCACACTACCCCTACACAGGTGCACATGCTATTCAAGGTTTGAACCCATGACATCACAAGTAGTGCCTTAACACTACACCCTATCGCGAATTTGTTTACACCCCAAGGGCTTAAATTTTGAAGGACATGGGGTGGGCTTTGATCCACTTATGGCTTGGTTAAACCATTAAGGCATTGACTAAAATGACAATTTGAGAATATCAATAATGTCAAAAATATTATTACATCTAAGTTTAAAGAGAAATTGTGGTGTGAGGAAAATTTAGAAGTTAAAAGAAAATTAAGATACTATAAGGAGGTCATTAACCCTAATATGGATGTTCATAAGCATCTCTCGGTAGTAACTAGTTCAAAGAAGAAACTAATATAGCCAATATTAGAATGAACTCCCATGAGATCCATAGGAAATAGGGCGTTGGTCTATTCCTAAAACACTATGGGTGGAAAGGGTATGCCATCTTTGTGAGTCTATGAGCGTTGATGATGAAAATGATTTTCTCTTAGAGTGCCCTGCTTACACCCACATTAGATCTGAGTTTCATAGTATTTGCTACAATGCAAGCATTTCCATCCTCCTAACTTGCCAAAACTATAGTGAGCTTGGAAAGCTTCTCGCCAAGCTTTTTGAGCATAGGAATAAAAGTTTAAAGAAAACCAAATAATACCCTTCTTAAGGTCCGATAGACCAAAGTTGGTCTCAGTGGATGTTAATTATCATTATCATCATCACCACCATCATCATCATCATGTGTGCATAGATCACGAGATCATTTAATAGAATCTCTCTAGGTGCAACCACACATTTGACCACTACCTCAAAGTGACCCATGAAGCAATATCCTTTGGATGCATATCTCTATAACTAAACTTTCCAACAAGAGCTTTTTAACGATAAGGCCACAATGCCTTCCAAGCCCAGGTTATTGTCCATCAATATTGTAACATCCCTCCAATCTGACCCTAATTATTATTATTATTATTATTATTGTAAAATAATTGTAATTATGTAAATGTTATTGTATTTGTTTGTTGGTGAGGAGCTCAAGGCCAAGGCCCCACCAATAAACCTTGTAAGCTAAGTGATTTATATCCCAGTTGTATTTGGGAGTACCTGAGTTGGGAGACTGAGTCCTTTTACAACTCGCCGTAGAGGGCATGAATCCTCTAAGGGGAGGAGGTGGAATGGCTTGGGTTGACAACAGATGTTGTCAGAATACCACAAGCACTTGAGTGAACATTTAAGTTCACCAAAGGTTATTACTGTTTTTTGTTATCGGGCAATCCTAGAGAAGGATGCTGAGGTTAGCCCTGACCGCCAAAGGGCACTTAGTATCTCATAAAACATAAACCTTAACACTAAGTTAAACTTTGCTAAAAGCTGTTAAGTAAACTAAGAAAATCCTGTGCCTTGATATCCTAGTCCCGGGAGAGGACATTAAGGGTTATCCTTCAGTAAAACCTACTACCTAATTGTTAGCATAAGCTAACCTATTTCTCACTTTGAGAAATATTATTAGTATGATCATACCTATAACGCATGGTAATGAAATGCATATATATATAGATGCTTTTATAAATTGTATGTAGGAAACATTATTTAGGATAATGTTTTATAATTATTCTGTAAATGCAAAGCATTACACATATTTGTGAAATATTAGTAGTTACATTAATATTTAATATGTCTATATAAAATACTTTGGAAGGTATTAGATTTATAATGCAAGTATATATATATATATAATTGTGTGGGCACATTTTAATAAAAAGAGAACTATCATTTTAATAATAAAAAATGGGAACTATTTATATAATTAGTATCCTTTATTAAAAGGGTCAAAGATACTACTTATAAGATATAGGTACTAAAACCCTATCAAAAAGGAAGGTTTTTGAGATGATCTCATTATTGTAGGGAATGCCTTTATATACTTTAAGGTAAATACTTATATGATTTTGGATATTTTTTAAGATAAAGGTATTATGTACCTATATAATATTTACTTATATATGTGCTTTAAACTTTGTAAAGGTTTCATGGGTTTAGGAGAGAAACATATTCTTTTAATATGGTATATATATATATATTTGTACATTTTTTTTCCAAGGAAAAATATATCTTATTATTAATACCGCGAAATAGTAAATAGGTCCAATACATCATATCATCAAAACATGTAGGTATGTGAGTCATACCATATACGGGCACAGGTTAAGCCCCAAGACACAATCACAATATCCAGGATCTATACCAAGACCCATACATAAAATCATAAAAGATGCCAAAAACCAAGCATCAAATCCCCAGCAGCATAATAAGACCATAACTAACAGTCCCCATGAGTCATAGTATCAAAGTACCATAAAAGTCAAACTAAAGACATAAATACAAATAATATAAGTCCAAAACAGCCAAAGGCCTGGACACGAATGTCAAATAGATAGCAAATAGTAATAGAGCCGCAAAATCCAAACGGATCAAAAATCCAACAAGGAGTTGGGGAGAGTGACTATGAACCTGCAAAATATAAAGCCGCATATAATCATATGAGTAATATATAGATCAGATAATACCACAAAAACCATACCATAAGAATCAGATCCAATGCAAATCAACCGAGCCCCAGGTGAAAAAAAGGTCCTCATGCCATTCCTCCCACAAGATAATACCAGTCGAAGAGTCCATGGCCAGCTTGGAGAGCATATCGGCCTCCACAGTTACCTCGCGATAAACATGGGCAAAGTGAATATGCTGAAAGTCACAGATGTAATTCCTGACCACAACCAACCAATGTGTGAGGAGTAACACATTGAGTGGGGAAGAACCCGATGCCCATGATATTATGGAAGAAGAATCACCCATAATAACGAGAGATGAAACCTGCTTGAGCCAAGCAAAGTATAAAAGAAGCCAGAGTGCACACAATTCACTGCGGGTGTTCGTACCAAAACCCAAATTTAAATGGATTCGAAAGGAGACAGAGTTGTTAAGATGTAACACCACACCGGCCCCGCTAACACCTCTCCCCCCAGCCGCAGCCCCATCAAAGAACCTGCAAGGATACACCAGAACCGAAGGAGCAATTCGGTAACCAAGTCATTTATCAGATATAACATTCATGCCACCCGCAGGGACGGATATGGAATTGAACTCCTTGAATAAAGCAATAGTTCGGCTGCATAACCAATCTAGATATGGCACGATACCATCAAAAATGCAGCGATTGCGGGCCTTCCATAATTCCCACAGCATAAAACATGGGAGCTCTAACCATTGTAGAGAAAGAGAGTCACGGAACCACCGGCCAAAACAATCAATCAATGTGGACGAACGCCATGCAACAGGTATACCAAGGGAATTGGCAATAAGTAACCAGAGATCTTGTATGAACGAGCATGAAGAGAAAAGATGATCGACCGATTCCAATTGGGAGCAGCATAAAGGACACCAGCCAGGGCCGCAGAAACCACAACGGCAAAGGTTATCCTAGGTAAGTATGTTGTTACCCAATGCCAGCCAAATAAAACATCTAATCCTCGGAGGGAGGGCAAGCTTCCAAATCGCAGTGTGCCACCAAAACTTCATCGGTCGACAGTCAACAAATAATGAATCGTAAGCTAGTTTTGAAGTGACCACCCTGTGAGCAACATCCCACGACCAAACCAACCTGTCCGGAGAGTCACTAAGGTGGATATTGGCTTGACAGAGGTGCAAAGTATAATCCGACCATTCCTTTCCCATAATCCCATGAATACCAAGTTGACAAGCAGTGATCCATCCCCCATTATTGAAAGAAGCCGCATGTGCAAGATTATAGAGCCCCCTGGCCCAAAGATGTGCAAATAGTTCAGGAGATAAATGATATGAGGGAGATCCCCCCGGAACAGGATCTGATCCGAGTCTGATATCCCGGCCATTGCTAGGTTTCCAAGTGAGCCATTTTGCAACAACAGAAAACAAGCTCATGAGCCCACGCCAAATATTTGATGAACCAATAACAGAATGCCTGCCATTCCGAAACCAAGTCGCAACTGGAACATGCCTGAGATATTTGGCCCGAATGATACAGCCCCACATAGAGTTGACAAATAAAGCACGCCACAGACTCTTAGCATGAAGAGCCATCACAAAAAGCTCCATATTCTTTACATTCCATCCCCCAAGAGTATATGGTTGGGCCAAAGTTTTCCAATTAAGTAAATGAAACTTGGTCTTCTCCCCTCTGCCAGACCAAATAAATCGGTATAATTTCCCCCGAATAATGCGCAAAATGGACAAAGGAATTTTGCAGAGGGAGAACCAGTATACTCCCAGGTTCTATAGAACAACCTTTGCCAATGTAAGCCGACCACCCAGTGAAATATATCTCAGGCTCCAGTGTCCAATATGCGAATCAAACCGCTTGACAAGCCAAAGCCAATCATTGGTCCTGTAATTTGCAGGTTTGACAAAATAGTTGCGATACTTTGAGCCATCAGATAACTCCTTGAATTCCAAAGGAAAAATACTCCTGATCGAGCATTCCATATTCACCTCCAATGAGTGCTTCAGGAAGAAAGATTTTACCATACTAATGAGCATACCGGTTACTGAGCAAAAGAAATCAAGTATTTTCTTATACTATAACCATTCAGCCAGTATTCCCAGACCAAAAAGCATCACATCATCCACAAAAAGAGTGTGAGTGACCGATACACCTGCCGAGACCTTGATACCCACAATAGTGCCCTCACATTTTGCTTTGTGAATGGAAAGGCTCAACCCTTCAATGACCAGCAGAAATAGAAGGGGTGAGAGAGGGCATCCCTGACTAAGGCCCCTAGAAGCCTTGAAAAAATCAGTCGGCTGGCCATTGATAAGAACTGCAAAGTTGACAGAGGTAACACAGGCCATAATCCACTTCATTACCTTCCAAGGCAGTGCAATTTGAATAAGGATCAGTCTGAGAAAAGTCCAATTTACCCGGTCATAGGTTTTCACCAAGTCAAGTTGGAGTATAAGTGTGTCTAGCTTCTTTTGATTAATACTGTGGAAAACCTCCTGAGCCACGCCAACCGCATCGTGTATCTTCCTTCCATCCAAGAAACCATATTGTTCCATAGAAATGAACGTAGACAGGATCGGTTTGATACATTGTGCAATAATCTTGGATATGATCTTGTATACTAAATTGCACAAAGCAATAGGATGGAAATCATTAAAGCTCTTAGGATGTGATGATTTAGGTATCAGTGCTAGATAGGTAGTATTTAGCGCCCCAGATACCAGTCCCAAAGACCGAGATTCATCCACAACATCCCTAAGGTCATTCCCCATAATATCAAAAAAGTGTGTGAACAGTTCCACCGTCCACCCATCCGGACCAGGAGATTTATCCTTAGCAAAACCCCGAAGGGTATTCTGAACATCTGTGATAGTAATAGCCTCAAATATTTTGTCCCCCTCCATATCATTGAACATCCGAGGATATTCCTTTATAAGCTTAAACTGTTCTGGCAAGGATGTATTCATAGGATTAGTAAAGTAATCGAGAAAGTGCCGAGATGCCTCAGACATCAAATCTTCATCACCACGAATTCGCCTCCCATCATGATCATTAAGATCCCAAATGTTATTTTGTATTCTACGGGAATCAGCATAGAGATGAAAGAACTTTGTGTTTAAGTCACCAGCTTGGAGCCATATTGCCCCGCTCTTTAAACGCCAGGACTCTTCATGAATGAGGAGGATTTTGAGTTTCCTTTCCTCCAAAATAGCAAGGCGGGCACGACCAGGTTGTGAAATCCCCATCCTCAGAGATTGATCCCTAAGGTCACCAATTTCCATTTCAAGCGCATTGAGTTCAGTAGTCAGCTCAGCTTTTTTGGATCGTTCCCACTTTATAGTGTAGTCTTTTAAAGAATTTAATTTCACAGCAAGCTTGTCCATAGCCGACCGCTCCCCCGAAACATCAGTATTGGCCCAATGGGATCGCACGTCCACATCATAATCCAAATCATTTAACCATACAGAATTGAATTTGAATGGATATACATGGTGATTTGCGTCGGATTCAAATTGCAAAATAATGGGGAGATGATCACTGATATGGGTCTTTTGGATCCAAGTTCTATATGATTGAAAAGAGCTTAAAAGAGACGCAAATATCAAGTAACGGTCAATACGTTTGGATATCAAATTCTCATCATGTCGACCATTTGACCATGTTGGGGCCAATGGCCGTGGTTCCACATCAATCAGAGAATATGTAGAAAAAAGATTTATGAAGAAAGTCCCAAGAGGGTCCCTTTTGGCCACACGACCCCAGATTTCCTCTGCCCCCCAAGAAAAATTCAAATCGCTTGCAAGTATCAAATTTTCCAATGCCAATAAATGTCCCGAACATGCCAGATTCCAAAAAGCTTCCCTGTTGCAGTAAGGGCCATAGCAATTTACATTATTTATATCTTTTTTATGAGCCTTTAATATTGCCAGACAGAAGGATGCCCAGAGAAGTAATGAAAGGATTTAGCTTAAGAACGCCCGGGTTCCATGCAGCCAGGAGGCCACCAGAAAGACCAACCGCATCGACAGAGGACATACACCACCCCGGCTTTATTTTATTGAAAAAAGTACGATCTTTCTCCCCACAAACCATTGTTTCTTGTAAGAAGACCAAATCAGGATTAACAATTTGAAGGACTCTTTTGAGGGCCAGTTGTTTGGGCATACCCCCCACACCCCTGATGTTTAAGGAGATAAAAATCATTAACGACCCCTGGCTAGGGCTTTGATTCCTCTAAGAGCCCTGGTATCAGGAGAGACGGGGGTAATCAGAATGTTTTTGTCATTACCCCCCAAAGTGTCGACCTTAGAATTTTTCTTAGCACTCCTCGTTTTTAAAGGAGAGAAATCAGTTTCCAGCCCGCCCTGCCGAGCCCCCTTCACAATACATTGATCTCCCAGCGTGGCCAAATTTGCAGCAGTTGGTATGTTATTCAAAACCTCCATACCCGGGACCAGTGCCGTAGGATCTGAGGAATCAGCCAC
This sequence comes from Larix kaempferi, assembly GCA_027924585.1. Lineage (NCBI taxonomy): Eukaryota > Viridiplantae > Streptophyta > Pinopsida > Pinales > Pinaceae > Larix > Larix kaempferi. The sequence continues at coordinate 15,505,492 of BSBM01000067.1, forward strand.
TAATGTATTACTCGGACCGCAATCATCGACAACCCGATTTTTTAAATAAACAGGGAGGGGTGATTTTTTAACCATCTTAGAGTAGGATGGGATGAGTAATACTCGTTCCTGGGGCACCGATTCACAGTTTGACAAAGAATGAGAAGGAAGGGAGACGGATGGGGGTTCAAATGTGTTGTCAATCAACGCCCCATCCACAATAGGTACAGAATCAGGCAAAGGCACCTCACAATCCGAGGATAGGATAATCGTGGGACTGTTAATGGTGGCCGATGCAACGGGCGAAATAGGAATGACGAACGAGGTCCCAGGGGAGGAAATAAACGCAGGTAGTGGTACATCTGAAGTGGGGGACGCATTATCAGACGAGACATTGAGATCTTTTTCAGAATCAGAGGTAATAGACAACATTGGATACACACGACTCAGATAGTTACCATTGTTACCATTATTAAGCTCCAATGCATTTATGAATTTAATGTCCAAATCATTCAAAGAATGATAAAGAGATGGGTCATTGGATTCCAACTTACCCAATAATCCCGCAACTGGAGTAATCGGAGTCGAAACCCTGTTGGAAAAACTGTCAAGACCGCCATTTGTATCCACATCTTTGTCGCTGCCATTATCCGAAGACCAAAAGGGATCTGACCCCACCGGATGGCCAGAAGAAAATCGCTGGTTGCACTGCCTCCAAAGATGGCCCACCTGTTTGTAGTTGGAGCAACGCAAGGGGATGCCCCAATAGTCAATAACCAAGTCCAGCTTACGGCCACGCCAGTTGATATGGAGAACATCAATGAGCCCCAATGAGATGTCAACCTCAACCAAGAGCCGCTCCATGCGACGGACGAAACCAGTAAGGTGCTCATCCTCCACGTGAAGAAAATGACCCAAACTATTACCAATAGCTTTAAACGCCCCCCGATTCCAAAGTGCAAGCGGAAGGCTGGGGATGAGAACCCACAAATGTCGTAAGCGCACAGTATCCGAATCTGGGTCAAAATCAGTATGCCACTTCTATAACATGAGACTGCCAACACCATGAAGCCACAACTGATTTAAAATGGTAGAACAGTGAACTTCCTGCTCAAACTTGAAACCATACCAACCACGAGCCATAGCAAAAACTTGGGGAGTGTAACCCACAATGGGTTTTCATTTTTCGAAGACCCACCCCACAATGTCCTTTCGATCCATTGCAAAATAGGAGAATTTCCCCACCAAAACAGTCAGGTTGAAATCAACAAGCTCTTCTAAGCCCAGATCCCGGCCCATAGTAAGCCATACCTCCCCGGGGCGGCAACAAAACTTCTCACTCAAGCGATGAGCAGCTCGAGAGACATACCGAGGTTTCTTCCCCTGCACATGAGACGGACAAGCCTGAACGCTGTCGACCGAAGGGTCAGAGCCCGATGTCGAACCAAGAACCCCCAACAAAGGCAGGTGGCCTTTTTTTGGCACATGTTTGGCACGTGGAGCTCTTTGCCGACTACCCGAAGCAAGAGGACATTTGCCATGTAGCATATCCTTGAAATAGGAGTCGGGTTTAAATAAGCCCACCTCTTCGATTCTGAAATCTGAGACGGTCATGGGGTTATCCACCAAGGCTTGAGGAGCCGCCACATGATCCCCCATCTGTCAGATGAAAGCAGTTCAAACAAACACAATAGAAGCGTCCAGGTGCCAGAAGTTCCAAGATCCCGTGCAGCGCAAATCTAGAAGAATCAAACCCCAAGTTCACAACAGACCATGTGTAAAAACCACGACAGATTCCGATAAACAATTTAACTGGACAAAAGTGACCGTCACCAGAGCAAGAAGGATAATGATGCCCAGAAGTTTTAGGTCAATCGAACCCCAGGTCGCACAAGACCGAGTCAAACAACCTCGTTAGAAACCGGCAGCAAAGAGACCGGAGAAAGATGGCCGGACCCAATAAGCAGCAGACAACAACGACCAAGTGATAATGATACCCAGAAAAAACCAAACCCCAGGTTGCACAAACCGTGTCTATACAACCACGGCAAATAAACGACAGCAAGGTAACAGGACAGTATAGAGACGTTCCCAAAATATGATATCCTAAATACCAAAATATGAGGAAAAAAACAGCCAGCAAGTGAGAAAACCGGGGACCGGCACCACAGCAAGTGACGGCCAAGTGGAAGACGGGTTGGCACCAAACCTGTCAGTTAGTGCACATAATAACCCCCACCGAATAGATCCTGTCGGTGTCCACAGCATATTGATAGAATCCAAAGAAAACCAACATTCTATAACAGGTAATCCTGGACTCACAACCAAATGTAAAACCGAAACCCCATGTGAAGCGTGAATACCAAGCAGAGAAAATACTGACACCTATTAGGGATTACCTCCGTCTATCTGAAGATAGGAGAAGCCGATCGTCACCTGGTATTCAATGAAGGCCCATATTAAGCCTCCACACCCAAAAACCATCCAAACCCTAACGAAACCCTCATCCCAACCTCTGCAGCGCCCAAAACCCCATGACCCGTGAACTTAGATAGACCATATATATTTGTACATGTAAAGGTGTGTAACCGCTTGCAAAAAGCTTATTAAAAAGAAAAGTAATTAGAATAAAATAAAAATTGGTTTAAAATATTTTGGTGGTCTCGTGGATGGAGAAACGCTTCTTCTTTGAGCTTCCACTTGTATTTTATTTTATTTATTATTTCTGTCATGAGCGTTTTGGAGACACGTGGCACTTTTGGCATAGTGCCCTCACCTCCACGATCTTTTAATGATCTAGGCGTTAAGAGCTTGGGGAGGTATCATTCCAGGGGGAACTTCGGAATTTATATAGAGAGGTTATATATAAATATATGATGACAATACTTAAGAAAAATGATATCTTTTAAAATGATAGTATAAGAGGTCATGGTTCAAGTAACAAATATTGTAATGATGAAGTTTATTATAAATAAATATGATAAATACTTAGCCACTCTAAGTTTATTATAAATAAGTATGATAAATATTTAGCCACTCTATTACATAGAGTATAAAGGGATTTTCTCCTTTAAACCAAATGAAGATACGAAAATATAATATGTTGAGTAAAAAGCTAATTTAGTCTAAGCATGATCATATCTAGATGTGTATATAAGAAAATTACCCTAGAATACAAGAAAATATGAAGAGGTTAGACCTTACCTTTGGGGAGGACTCTAGAGAATGTTAGCCTCGGTTACAATACTCAAAGATGAAGAACACGTTTAAATAGCTTGATTTGATTCATAACACAAATGGCTTGTGTATTATATTTATGTTGTCATTATTTGTTTCGTGAGGGTATAACCCTTAGACTATGAGAATGAAGAATCCGATACTTGTACTAAGATTATTAAAAGTTGACTTGTTATATGTATGTTATATTCCGGGATAGAACTCTAAGATGTCTTGAAGATACTCTTGGTGAGAGAGGTTACTGCAACTTCTTTGTTGTTGTTTGTAAACCACGAGTCTTGTTGTAGCAACTAAGTTGCTTTTGTAATCATACTACTTCTTCTCTAATAATAAAAGATGCACACACTTTTGTGGACTAGCCCGTGTACGGGTGAACCACGTTACTCTTGGTCTCCTTCTGTTTTCTTATGGTGTTCCTCAATGTGTCTATGTGTATGAGTACTTAAATTCTTTCTTAAATGCTTATATGTTCACTTTATGATTATGTTAATGTTGTTAGCACTTATGATGTTCTCTTGGTTCGATTAACTGATAAAAGATGTACATGTGCATATCATCTATTATGTCCATGTTGACTTTCTTTACGCAAACGAATGTTTTAGCAATTGATAACTCCTAATGTACCTTTATTTTTGTCACTAGTTGCTTTATGGGATTGATGATGGCGAATATTCTATAGTTACAGCTAAACATGGAAAAACGGTTCAGTGAAAGTATAATCGTAGTCATGCTATCCAGCTAAAATGTCGCATGATGTCAAGGAATTGTTTGGTTATGTAGACATACGTTGTCAAGAAAATAATTAAATTCTAAGATGTTGCTCTATTATTTTATAATGTTTAAAAGGTGAAAAGGGGTTGCACAAATAGGTAAAGATACATCATCCAATAAAGAGTTACGTCATTACATGTCATTACGACATGTAGGGATTGACGATCGCAATTCTAGTACTACGATATTTTCTATGTTGTAATTATTTAGGCAGTTAAATGATTACAAGTTGTTTAAATGTCGTTTTCATTTTTAATAGTAATTTAAAATGCCAAAATTTATACTTCCGCGTAGTAGTTGTGAGTAAATAGACCTTTTTTTTAGGATTTTAAATTTTTATGAAATTCGGGTATGTGACAAATATACTTCCACCTTCGACCCGTTTTTTCAGTTTACCATTTCGATATTTTGACCGATTTAACCTTTGGTTTGATACATTTTTGCTTTGTGATGTGGGCGTCCAAACCAATTTTTGGGGGAATAACCGTCTCTTGTTGGGTGGAGCCCTTACTTGATGATTTTGTGCCCCCCTAACGGTGGACATTGGAGTCAGTTTCCCCGATGTTTTGGGGTGAACGTTGCCCACTATTTCCTCAATCCCAACTCCAACATCATTTTTTGTCTTGGCCTGTAGCATAGATTTATATTCCTCATCAGATTTTAGTACCTCCCCCTGCATCCACCATTCATTAGATAAGTTGTCACGGTCTGTCATGTTGTTCTCCACCATAGGAACCACTGGGTCACAAAGGTCTGTCAGATCCCCCAATGACCGTTCCTTGAAAACTTGAAACTCTCCGTCGGTATTAGATTCCTAATCCTAGGTCCTATTTTATCCACCCAAACTCAATACCCATTCACCTTATTTACCAGTGGAATAGTGACCGCTCCTCTTTCCATTCCCTGAAGCCCTAAAAAAGCTCCCTGGAACCAAATCGAGTTGGTTCTACGTGGTATTCATAAATTGATACATCAGACCATTCATCTTTTGGTTCTAAGGAATTCCCTACAAGATATTTACTCGGCTTCACCATACCTAATATTTCCTCTTTTACTTGTCTCATGAATACAAAGGTTGAGTTCATTTCTTGAATTGATGTTTCAATGAAACATTGCAAATTTTATATGGAGGTGGAGTCCCCATGGTTTGGGATAATGAACTAATTCTTGAATCAAGATTTATAGGTGAATGTCACTGGATTTAACAAAGCATGTCCATATGAATAAGATTATGAGAAATGGAGGGACTTATTATAGACAATTATTTAAAATTTTATAAGAAAAAATTAAGATTATATTTGAATAAGTTGATTAAACATGTCAATTGATGTTAGTTTGAGTGGTTGAAAAGGAAAAACATTATCCTCCTTACCAAAGTTTAATCTCTATAAATAACATATTAAAATCTTAAATGAGTATATTTTTAACCAAACTTAAGAATTTTAGAAAATATGGTAAATAACATCTTAAAAAAACCAATAATTTTCCAAAAAATATTTTAAAAAACATCGAAAACTATGTACATTGCAAATGCTCCAACCCCCAAAAGCACTAGCTGATTCCATGCATATAAATGTTTTGCATCTGCTTAATTAATGAATGGCTTAGGGAAATAAGTCGGTGAGGCAAGTTAGGAAAAGAGATGAACCCTAAAGCAACTATGTTCGTTTAAAAAATTGATGATTTTCTTTGCACCTATAATAATCGTTGGCAATAAAGTTTGGTTATGGTTTTTGAGCTAGTTTGTTTTGGAATATTTAAAGTACTTCTTTGGAGTAGTTGTTGGTGTGCAACTAAATATGGTGTAAGAATATATTTAGTTGTATGTTCGTTGTGTTTTCTTTCCCACTTAAAATTTGCTTAATGATGTAAAAGGACAAAGCTAGTTCAAGTTGCTTTCCACGTAAAAAGACATAAATAAAGAGTAACAAAAACCAAAAAGATTTTATATAATTTAACTTAAGTTTTTGACCCAATTTTAGTAAGAGTAATAAATTTTGTTTTTAATTTCTATCATATTTTCTTTATTTGTTTACACTATAATTGTGTTAATTATTAAATGATAAAATATCATATTAAGGTTATTTAAATAAATTTAGTTTATGGAATATGTGAATTTTCTTTGTGAGGGAGGGAGATTAACTTTGAGAGGTTAACTACCTTGCCTCACACACATAAGGGGCTCTGCACCCTTCAAAGTTTAATCTTAGGTTGTTTGTATAGCAACACTTCATCCCAATTACTAAGCTACAACAACATATTTTGTTAAAGCAAACATGTTTTTTATTTACTCACCATATGTTGTATGCACAGATGCAGCCTTGCTTTGCAAATATCATGTTGTTTATAACAACGAGCTCATGTGAAGCCTATCCATACATGTCTCTTGACATTGTGTTGTCATCACGTAGTTGATGTACTTGTGTTGATGTGAAGATCCCAATGTTATTAGTTAAAAGGCGTGCACCTCGATTGTACTGTAAACAACATTAATATGTGTCTCCTATTGATTAAATGTCCAATTCCCACCTTCCATTTATTAGAAGCTTTGTCAATTTGAAAATTCGTAATTGATTTTCAAGTACAAGTCTTTGAATGATATGGTAATGTCCTTTCTCTCGTGCTAGTATTATTGGCAATGTCGATATGTTTTATGATACACTTTCTCTTATAGTTAACTCAAACATAGTAAAAAATGAAAAAACAAAAAAAAATATTAATATGAAACGAAATCTTATCATAAAAAACACCACTATAATAATAATTTCTTATTATAATATTATATAAATAACAATAACAAACCAAAGAAAATGTATCACACATATAACAATAACAAACCTAAGAAAATGTATCACACATATAACAATAACAAACCAAAGAAAATGTATCACAAGGCATGGCATAAAAGTTGTTCACTATATTAGTATGAAAATTTTCATATGAAACTATATAAATAACAATAACAAACCAAAGAAAATGTATCACACATATAACAATAACAAACCTAAGAAAATGTATCACACATATAACAATAACAAACCAAAGAAAATGTATCACAAGGCATGGCATAAAAGTTGTTCACTATATTAGTATGAAATTTTTCATATGAAACTATATTAGTATGAAATTGAAGAAGGATACTAGACATCAACTTAAAGACTAGGACCTTAAGAAGAGAGAGAATGTAAACAAACACTAAACATGATTTGAAAATACATTCTTGATGTATGACAAAGAAGTGACAAGAAATTATAACATTTGACTTCCATTTTTGATAAGTGGATTTGAACTTTAAGAACAGGTCAAAAGAAAGCTCGATTCAATCAATCATGAATATAAGTATTATCACTTATGAAGGCTTGTCATCTCCAAAAAGTGACCATATTCATTTGAGTGAAGATTATTTAATTTATATTAATATTTTGTTTGAAACTTTTCAAAATAAAGATAAATACATGAATAAAATTAATAACATAAAATAAAAAATAATTAATTTAATAAAATATTAATACTTATAAATAATTAATATGAGTTGATAAAGAGCATATATAAAAATTAAAAATTGAGAGTTTAAAGTAACTTTAAGAAAAAAATAAAGTGTACTCATTAAGATTTTGATTGAGACTTTCATAAGAAATTAGAAAGAGATGAGGGGAGAAGTAATATTAATTATAACAAAGATGATCAAATTTTATGATTAGTATAGATCCATCTTAAACCCGATTCTATATATCAGAGGGGATTCAATTTCTTGAGATGTTTTATGAGTTAACATGAATTTTTTTAATTACTTTTTATTTTTTATAACATAACGTCACGTGACAACATCTCCCCCATATTGGGCTTACATACTCTCGGTGCAACCAACATAGATCCATCTTAAACCTAGATCTATCAAGCACCTAGATCCATCTTAAACCAAGATCTATCATCCCATACTAAGCTATAAATCAACATATATCCATCTTAAACCCGATCTATTGTTACTGGACAAACACTCTAAAGTCTCATATTTACTTTTTACTTTGTATTAAAAGTAAAAAGTAAAGTCTTTAGTTTAAGTCTCATATTGACTTTTTACTTTGTATTTTTTTTTGTTATGGCCGACATAATATTTACCACCTAATCCTAAGCTCTAAAGTCTCTAATTTAAGTCTTATATTTACTTTTTACTTTGTATTATTATTTTTTGTTTATGGCCGACATAATATCTATTACTTTTTACTTTGTATTATTCTTTTTTTATTTACTTTGTATTATTTTGTTACTCACAAACACTAGACTCATAAGATCTCCCCCATATTAGACTGTAGAAGGCCTCTCGACTCACAAGATCTCCCCCATATTGAGGTGTAAAACACCTCTCTACGCAATCATTATAATTATAATTTTATAAAATAATATAAAAAAATTAACAAAGACAATTTTTTTTTAAAATTTAATAAAAAAATTTACAAAATCCCAATTTTATTTCCAGCCAATTTTTTACACTTCTAAATCAATCTATCATATTAGCAATCTCCATTTCAACTAATTTTCAAATGTTTTACATTCATTATACTATTGACTAATTATCTTGCTTCTTTCGCAAATGTGGCCTTCTCAAGTGTCGCTGGAAAGTACTTATATTCGATGATCTTCATAATTTGTTATTTATTTCAATGTGGAAAGAGTGACGCTAAACACTTTATCCAATTATAAAATTTAAATTTTCACATAAGTAGGCCGTCTTAGCTCAGCTGGTAGAGCGCGTGGCTTTTAACCACGTGGTCGTGGGTTCGATTCCCACAGACGGCGCCCTGAAGGTGCCTCCGAATAGCATTTTAATTTACAGTTTTATTGTCTAGCGGTCGATTCCCGGACGGCGTACCGTAGCATTTTAATTTTCTATTATTGTAAAAGATAAGATAGACAATATACATTTTAATATATATATTTTAAAATATAAATGGTTTTGAACCAGCATTGATCCATCTTAAATTTGGATCTATTAAGCATTAAGAGGGATCCAATTTCTTGAGGTGTAATTTTTTGTATTTAACTTTTTACATGTTCAAAAAATATTATATTTTATTTTTGTTACTCGACAAACACTCTACAAACTTTCGACAAATGTTACAAGATCTCCCTCATACTGGGTTACTTTTTTTTTTTTTTTTTATATCTTTTTTACTTCTTATATTTTTATTAATGGCCGACGTTACAATATTTTATTTTTATTATTTTGTTATTATCTTGTTACTCGACAAACACTCCACACACGTTACAAGATCTCCCTCATACTAGGTTGTAGAGCACCTCTCGGCGCAATGAATATTAAAAAGTTATTTTCAGCAATATATTACTATTTGTACTATATATGCACGCAAAGGGGGAAGTTTGATAGTGGTTACATTGATTCATAATGTTGAATATTTCTTTATAAGACGACATATTCCCAACACAAAGGTTAACCGATAGGGAAGAAGAACAACCAAAAGACCAGGTGCTAGGGAATTTACCCTACATCGAGCTCCCTAACCAGAGATAAGAAGACTAAAATCCCGAGAAAGCTTCTACTGAACTCCCAATAAACGAAGTCTCCCCACTACTTTCAACATAACTGAGCCAATGAGGGTTCCTTCCAATCGGAGGACCAACATTCAATCTAGCATTGATGAGAGAAAAGAATTTCCTCTGAAAGTGACTCACCGTGCATCTCTAACTGAACCTGCGAAGGTAGGCAATTCACACAACTCTCCTTCTCTTCACTAGACACAAAGCCTTTCTCAGACATAGAACACAAAGAAATGAAATCTACATCCAAGTTCAAGGCTAAAGTATTGTCCATTGCTCTTCTTCCTAGAAATGGAGCCTTGAATGCTCTTGTGCGAGCTTGGCACACCTGAAGGAAGCACTCAAGCTTGCATGGGGGGCTCTTTAATTTGTTTTCATGACAAGGACGTCCATCATGGACCACGTGCCTTGCCTTGATCATCCACCCGCCACCTATATGCTTGGTAATAGGTCTCATAAGGATGGCTTCTTCAATAAGGGACCCCTTGCAATTCCAGTTGTGTAGCTGCATGCTCAACTTATGTTTCCTCTTGCCTATATACATGGTAACCATTTTCTTTGAATGGATCTTGATTAAACACAATTATTACTTGTTGTATCCTGGCGCCTTGATTTGCCAAGTAATTTGCCTTGTCATTGTTGCTTCGCTTTATATGGAACATGGAAACATAATTGGAAATTTTTACAAGGCTTAGAATTCTCCTTTGCAAGTGCCCTGGTTTTGGATCCCGACTTTTCATATAATTTCACATTTTGCGAATAACAATTAGGGAGTCTCCATAAATATGAACATTCTTTGTCTTTAAAGATATTATGATCTCCACTCCTTGGAGTGCTAACCATTCAACCTGATTATTGGTTTTGCATCATAGGCCTCATGCAATTGCTTTTAGTACACTTCCACCTAGGTTCAAGAGAATCACCCCCCGTCCCTGCACCTCCCCTTATAAAAATTTATTAAATAAGAGTAACTAATTATAAATGAATAATTGTATATATTTATTATATAAAAAAACTAATTATAAATAAATATTTTTACACGTTTCCAACATAAATGTATTAAACAACGAAATGACTTGCGAGTTTTTGACTGTGATCTACAGCCCTCTCGGCTCTTTGATGCTGGCCTCTAGCCCTACCTGTTACCTTCTCTGCAGTCGTGATCCCTCCTTGCACCCTGTCCTCTCCTCCCTACTTACTCGATCCTGGATCCTCTAACTCGCCCCGTTTGCCTCTTTGCCCCTCTCCTAGGGCTTGCTCCCTCTGCCTCCAATGGCCTCGGGAGCAAAAAGCCCCCCTCCTGACCTAGCCAGTTTCTTGAAGCTAGTATCTACCCAAGGCAAGAAACCACTATCTTCTTCTCAACAAAAATTCGTGAAGAAAATCATTGAGATCCCCACTGTAGCTCTGCCGGTGGATCTTCCCTTCAATACGACCCTTAATCTGTCAGAACGGGCTCTAATCGGCCAGTTCACGGGCTTATGGCCTTCCCCTAAGTCCACTGAAAGCTAGGTCCAAAAAAATTGGAAACCCCTAATTGCTGAAGATGTTAAATCTTTCTTCCTGGGTAAAGGGTACTTTGCTTTCGTCTTTGAATGTAAGCAGGACTGCAAGCTTATCTTTAGGAATAGGCCCTACTTCATGGAGCCGCAAGGGCTTTATATGAATATATGGACTCCGAATTTTGACCAAACGCTGGATATCCCCTCTGCAGTTCCTGTTTGGGTGAGGCTCCCCCACCTTCCTCTTCATTGTTGGAATACAGAATCCCTGGAAGCAATCGGAAACGCCCTAGGTAAATACATCGACAAGGCTGAGCGGAAAGATCAATACTCATGCGCGAGAATTTGCGTCGAAGTAGATTTGGAACAGGGCCTTCCAGAAGCAATAAATCTTATAGTAGCAAAGTGGTCACATATCCAAGAACTCGACTATGAGCAGATCCCCTTCAAATGCAAGTTCTGCCACGAATACGGTCATTTCGCATGATCATGCAAAAATAAGCCTTCGGAAACAAAGTCGAATGGGAAAAAAGAACAATGGACAACCATCCAAAAAAACACCAGATCAGGTACGAAATCTCACTCAAAAAGCCTAAATCTACAAAAAATAGACCAGCAACATCAAGATCCGTCAGCCTCGAACAAAAGGAACAACTTCAAAGCCCTAGAATCATCTGAGATCCAAGAGAACCCTGAGGCTGAAGAAGAAGGATAAATACGCGAACAACAAGACACTCAAGCAACTCAACTCGACCTCGATAATCCGTCAATCTCTCCATCCTAGAGTACCCCCAGCCCCATAAGATCTCCCATGATCAAAGAGACCCCCTCCTATGTTGAAATCACTAAAGCAAGAACCCCAAACTCCCCCTCCTCATCGGAAGAACCCTTTGATAAATCTACCAAAAAACCAGGTTGAAAATCCACCAAAGAGCTGAGGGAAGAAGAATCAGAGCGAGAAAAAGTTCAGGGATCCCAAGCAACGATAGATATGGTTTTCAACAGAAATACTAGAACCAGGACAAGAAGGAAGAAATATGGAGACATTCCCGAAGGAACTCCCTGCTCCATCTACACACCTAAATGATGAAGCTGGTCTCTTGGAACTGTAGAGGTCTGGGTAATCCCTGCAAGATAGAAGTAGTCAAAGATCTACAAAGAATAGACATGCCTGATCTTCTACTACTCCAGGAGACCGAACTCGATGACAATATAGTCTTAGCCATCGAAAAAAAACATTGGAAGCATAAAGCTGGTTATGCAGTAAGCGCCAGAGGAGCTTTTGGAGGTTTGGCAACCTTATGGTCCTCCGAAAAATTCCAGCTTCACAATCAATTCGCTACGCAACATTGGATTTATACGGAACTAACCCACCCGCAGAGCAACAAGCAGATCGCCCTTTTCAACATGTATATGCCAAATCTTTACTCAGAAAAAAAAGAGTGTTGGAGTCTACTAGAAGAATTTTTGGATGCGTATAACCCACAAAACATAATATTAGCAAGTAATATGAATATCACTCTCTCCAAATCTGAAAAGAAAGGAGGCCTAAGTGGAAATGACTTCTACAAATTGCAGGTCGAAGATATTATCCATAAATGGGATCTCATCGATATCAAAACTAAAAAAGGGAAGTATACATGGTCCAACAAGCGTATTGGCAAGGGGAATATCATGGCTAGGTTGGACAGATTCCTCGTCCATAGTAGCCTCTTGTCCGACACCCAAATCATCTCCTCTAGCATTCTAGCCTATCTTGCCTCTGATCATAAACCAATCCAACTCCAATTTAAGGACATTGAGGACCTCGGCCCAATCCCTTTTAGGTTCAGTCCCCAGTGGCTCGACCATACAAGTTTCTGGCCCATTCTGGAAAAGGCGTGGAGAATCCCCATCACGAGTTCTCCCTGTCACGTATGGGAACAAAAAATAAAAAATACCAAGGCCGCTCTAAAGATTTGGGAAAAATCCAACTGCCCAGCCCCTACAAAACCCATAAAGAATGTCGTGGGTGTATTAGAAGACACTCAATTTGCCATGGAAGAGCAGCACGTTGAAGCTAATACGATGCATGAAGAAACTACTCAGCAAATCAGAGTGTACCACGCTTTTTGAGATGAAGAGGAATACTGGCGACTGAAATCGAGGAGCACTTGGCTAAAATCAGGGGACAAGAATACTAGGTATTTTCATAAACAATTCAAGATAAGATAGTTAATCAATCACATCGGTGAAATCAAGTTAGAGGATGGCACGAGTTGCATAGGAAACGAAAATATAAAAAATGCAGCTCATGCACATTACTCCATGCTATTCGCTAAAGATGACAGGGTTGAAGGAGATGACGAGCACAGTCTGCTGGAGCATATCACGAATAGCATCAAGCCTGAGGAGAATCAAAAAATCCTTAAACCCTTCACCGAGCAGGAAGTGGTCAATACAATTCACTCATTCAATGCTGATAAAGCTCCGGGTCCCGACGGCTTCTCCATACATTTTTATAAAGCATGCTGGAAGTACATAAAAAAAGACTTTATGAGAATGATAAACAATTTCCACTCAAAGGCTAATATAGGTGGAAGCACAAACAACATTTTTTTGTCCCTCATACCAAAAGATACAAATCCTAGCTCTTTAAGCAGATTTAGACCTATTTCATTATGCAATTCCTCTTACAAAATCATATCTAAGATGCTGGCAATGCGAATGAAGCCTTTACTCAACATCATGATCTCTGAAAACCAAAGCGGCTTCCTGGAAGGGAGACAAATTCTGGACAATGTCATCCTCGTACAAGAAGCTATCCACTCCAACAAATCTATAAAGGAAAAAGGTATGTTAATCAAGCTTGATATGACCAATGCATTTGAACGGGTCAAGCACTCCTTCCTTTTCAAAATTATGTATCGTTTTGGATTCAATGAAACCTTCATCAGTTGGATTGCAGTTTGCATTAGCAAACCCTGGATCGCTCCCTTAATTAATGGTCGTCCTACCGATTTCTTCCAAGCAACTCGAGGCATTAGGCAAGGCTACCCCCTCTCCCCTTTCCTATACATTATCTTGGAAGATTCTCTTAGTCGGAAATTAAACCATGAACTTCTCATTGGCACCCTCCCCGGCCTCCATTTGACCCTAGACTCCCATCCACTCAATCACACTCTGTTTGCAGATGATTCATTATTTTTGGGTGGAGCCTCACCCATCATAACTCGAAAATTCAAGCACAATATGAAAATGTACTGCAATGCCTCAGGAGGCAAGATAAACTTAAAAAAAAGTGCAGTCTATAGCTGGAATATAAACAACATCGTAGCTGCAAAAATCAGCAGAATTCTGGGCATCAATGTACACAACCACTGAGACAAATTCACATATCTGGGTCTTCCGATCACATATGGCAACTCAAATTCTGGAACTTGGGACGATAAGATCAACAAAATAAAAAGAAGAATTAGAAGATGGGGAGGACATTGGCTCAGTAAGGCTGGAAAGTTGATCCTTGTGAACTCGGTTATCTCCGCCTCACCTATCTACCAATTTTCTACTCTCCTAGATCCTAAAGGAACATCAAATGAGATTAGTAAATTAATGAGAGATTTCCTACGGTTTGGTGGGAAAAATAATGAAAATAAAATCCACTTAGTGAACTGGGAGACAATTAAGCAGCCAAAAATCGCGGGAGGCCTACAAATTCGCGATCCATGCCATGCAAACTTGGCACTGGGTGGTAAGCTACTATGGCAAATACTACACAAGAAGCGACATCGAATTAGTTAAGTGTTTGGGAAGAAATATCTACAAGGAACCAATCTAATATGTCTAGATCAAAAGCCTACTTCCAAAGGCTCAAGCACCTGGACCCTATGCAAAGCAGCCTGGGATTTTTTTTCAAGAGAATTATATTGGGTACCAGGCAACAATAAGAAAATAGAAATCTTTAACGACAAAATTATGGAAAAAGAAGCATTGCAGAATATCCATGAGCTAGAAAATATTGTAAACTGGCTCGCCCATCATGGGATCACAACTCTACAAGATTTTAGTTCTTGGGACAGTCATGGCAATTGGCATAACTGGAAGAAGATAGTTGTTCTTGCACATCTTGAGGCAACCAAAGCCATTCTAATCGAGAAGTTGAAAGGATGTGCCCCCTTACATCTAATGGCCAGGGATGAACGAGGCTGGGGTCCTACAGGCTCTTATACGTTTGTCCTCGGTTACAAAGCTCTACAATTGAAGGATGATGCAAGAAAAGATATTTGGAAAATGGTTTGGGATCTATTTGGACTCCCTAAAATCAACTTCTTTACCTGGACTTTAATCCATTGCAAAATTCTCATAGGTGAAAATCCCAGTAAGAGAGGATTCCATGGGCCTTTTTGGTGTCCCCTCTGCTAGAGCAATCTTGAAACGCTCAATCATCTATTTTTGGATTGCCTTTATTCCAAGCTTGTCTGGAACCATCTGCTTCGGGATCTCAACATCACCATGCCCACCTTTACCTCCACCACTCAACTCTTTATTGATTGGAAATCTATTTATCTTGCACCCCTCTCCAAGGAAAAAATATGGCATCATCTTTGGATTTCCATCCCAAAATACGCATGCTGGAAAATCTAGATTGCAAGAAACCATGCAATCTTCCAAGAAAATCTTTGTAATCCCTTACAAACTGCAAGCCAAGCCAAAAGTTTACTGATTGAAGGCCTCAATAAATCCAAGTATAGGTCTGATGAAACCCTTAGTAAGATTGAATTGAGCTGGATAGGTGCAATCTGCCCTCAGCCTAGTAAAGAGCCCCAACCGCGAAACAATCCAGCCTGGCAAATCAGACTTACTAATACCGACTTTCAAGATTGGAGAACAAATCAGGCTAAGGACAATCTTCATTTCGATGATGCTTCCAAGAACAATCCTGGGGTAGCAGGAGCTGGGGGAGTCTTGTGGAATAGTGAAGGAAATATAAGACTGAAGTATAGGTGGGGCCTTGGCATCTGCTCAAATAATATTGCAAAAGCATTAGCCTTGATGAAAGGATGCCAGATCGCTAAAGAACATAAAATGGAAAAGATTCAAGTGTTTGGAGACTCATTGATCATTATCCAAGCTCTCAATACTAACACCAAGAGCAATAATCTTCCCCTCAGTCGCATCATTCAGTGAATTCAACAAATCTCGAGTACCTTCACACTGTTCAAGGCTTATCATATCCTAAGAACCTTAAACAATGAGGCAGATACTGCAGCTAACGTTGCTACCAGTCAAAATCAAGGCATTCTCAAACTCTCCAATATGGAATTTGAAGTTCAGCATATTCCATGACATAGGCACTAATTTCACAGGCATTCTATCAGTCACTAATTCGAATCGTTTGATTGAGTAGAACCATCATAACATTCTGTCAATATTTAAGGAGATTATCAAAATTCAGAGTATGTACGACCTGTAGAGACTCTGCTGATCACTGAAAGGCTAATATGAGATTCTTTATGGAATTGAAAACTCACTTGGGTAAAATATTTGTACAGCTTGGACGTTAAACTATTAGGTTTATATACAGAGCGTTTGTGTAAAATTTCCCCAACGAGCGTTATAGAAGAATGCAATTTACACTCATCGAATGATCTTGAGGCAAAATTCTTCAGTCTTTATGATCACCTCTATGTAAAACTCGGATTTAATCAACGATAAATTATTTCAGAAACTCGCTTAGCAGAAGCTTAAGAACGGATTTCCAGAAGGCAGTAGATTGCTCGTTAAAGAATAATACAAACAAAGATTGATCCCTTTAGTATGATCATTGGGAAGACATACATTCAATTACACGCAACAACAACAGGCGGTCAAATTCATTTTAGTTTTTGTCCTCAACACACTAACACTATTCTTTGAATTTTTCATTTGAAAATTTATTCTTGGCAACCTCTGACAAGATATCAGTCAGTAATGGCCCCTATAGGCTCAATGATTGATGTTACCAAATTGTGTTCAAGGCCATTTTGGCTATTGTATGTCCTCTGCTGATTTGGTGCATAACCATGGCTTTTTTTTATACAATATACGTTCCTGTTAAAAAATAAAAACCATAAATGTACTAAATAAAAATATCTAATTATAAATAAATAATTCTATGTGTGTTGAGATTTTTTGTTTGAGAATCTTATTGTAAAAGAAAAGATATTTTATTTACACGATAATCTCCTATATAAATTTATTAAAAAAAAATGAATATTATAAATAAATTATTTTTATTAAATAAAAATAATTAATTTTACATGTGATTTTATAAATGTTATTTTACTTTAAAGATGTAATTCTCTTAATAGTTGCAAAAAATATGAGGTTAAGATAAATCTCTAATGATTTATTTGATTATAGAGTTTTATTTATTTATTATTATTTGTTTGCTTGATTTTTATATTTTTATTGAGTTCATTTTTTTCAATTTAATTTAATAATACTATAACATGACATAACTACTTAAACTATATATGCACTTTGGTACTCTCCTTGCAGCAAATAACTTGTACATAATTTTAAAATCATGAAACATGTTAGTTTTTGTGTTTGGACCCTTCTGTAGTGAGCTGGAGTCTTCTCTGAAGCTTTAGCTGCTGGTGGGTTAGGGCTGTCAGAATCTGGGGCTAGATGGATCTTGTGCCTAGGGAAAGGATTCCAAAGCCTTCTCTCTCGTTATGTGTGGTTTTGTTTTGAGAGTAGGTTTCTTTTGAGGGTTTTGTTTCTTTGGGTAATAAAGGTATCTCATGTGTAGAGTTTGGAGTTGTAGTGGTGTCGACAGAGCCAGAGGTGGAGACTGTTATTCCACTGCTAGTGGTTAGCAAAGGGCCTGATGGCCCTAGCTTATCGCCTCTGAAGCATGCTAATATATTCAGATGTGGTTTCTCCATAGATTTAGAAGGATTTTGGATTTTCTTTAAAGTTGGACAAAAAGAAGACCCGATGTATTAGAAAAAATCGTTCTCAACTTAATCTGGCTCTAGGGGGGATGTTGATATGAGTGAGGTGTATATTTTCTCGAAGAATATTGTCGTAGGTCGGTTTGCGGGTCAAAATATGAGATTCGACCACTTCAAATTCTGGGCAGCAGATAATTGGAAAGATTGTTTGGGTTATTGTTTGAGGGTTTCTTCACTAGCGAACAAGGGTTGGAAAGGTATTATGGTCAAGGAGGCAAAGGATGTTAAAATATTATTAGAAGGCCACTAGAAGTGGGGGTTCACCCCTCTCATGATGAGGAAGTGGTCTCCACTTTTCGACTCTAGGCGCGGAATATTTTTCACAAGGCGTGTCTGGGTACTGTTGCCATGTTTGCCGATAGAATTATGGACATCTACAACCTCCAAATCCATAGGTATGTCTCTTGGTGTTGTTATCAAAGTGGACTATAGCTTTATGGTTTCTGGAGATATGGCGACTCGTCGAATAGTTGTTGATATAGAATTGCAAGAGGGTTTACTAGCGGACCTTGTTATTTCGGTAGGGGACTCTTCTTACGTGCAAGAGTTGGTTTACGTGAGAATCCCGTTCAGATGTCATAGGAATCCCGTTCAGATGTCATAGGTGTCACGCCTATGGAATTTTGTTAAGGGACTATCATTTACCCTTCTCAAAGTCCGATAAAGCGACAACCCGAAAGATTGGTTCTAGTATCCCCTTGCGGAAGATATCTTTGGATCAAGTGGTAGTGTCGACTTTGTCTCTGGATGGTGATCATGGTCATGGTGGGTCTCCTCCATATCTGGTCCCTAATAAACTGGATTTTTTTGGAGTGATGAATGCTCTCTTCGGGCCTTTTGGGGTTTCTAGCTCTTTGGGCCGAAAAGTTAGCAGTTCTCTAGATATGGTTGTGGGACTTTCAGTCATTGCAGTAGGTCCTTTTCTTGCTCGAGACTTGGTGGGATTCTCATCTTCGAGAAGTACTTTGGGAGATCATATAGTCCCGGCTCCAACATGTTTGCAAAGGTTCTCTTCTACAGTAGTGTCGGAGGCCACTCCTACTTCTTTAGGTAAGGAATTGGCCCCTCTTCCAGAGCCTTCTTCATTTGAAAGGAAAGAAGTTGTTCTTGAGCATTGTTTGTCTCCCTCCTTATCTAAGAGTTTTTGTGACGTTCTCTTACTTCCGGTGTTGGGTTTTTTCCCTTTATTTCGGATATAGGTCTTGGTCTTGCTGAATCTAGGGTGGGGGTATTTGTAGGGATGATGGAGTGCTCTCTTGTTCCTCTATTCATGTTACTTGCTCTATGGGGAGTTTTAATTCTCAGCTTAGTGGTAGCTTCCTTGAAGGAAGTTTTCCAGGTCCTTCTCTCTCTCCCTTTGAGGGTTATCATTGGCTTCTCCAAGTTCTTCAACAGTTAGGGTTTGGCCCCTTTCTAGGGGTGGTTTAGATAGGTCTTATTCTCTTTTTGTGGATCCTTTTAGGGTAGTGGGTTTCAAACCCTCCAGTTACAAGACTCGATCTTTCGAGCCAGAGCTATTATCCTTTAGGAGGGATGATACTTTATTTTCAGGCATTCCTCGTTATATGAGTTCGTCTAAAGGTCAAGAGAAGGTATCTGGGTCACTTATTTCAAGTCCTCCATGTTTATTTGGGGTTGCAGAACCAATTTTGG
Source organism: Larix kaempferi (assembly GCA_027924585.1). Lineage (NCBI taxonomy): Eukaryota > Viridiplantae > Streptophyta > Pinopsida > Pinales > Pinaceae > Larix > Larix kaempferi. The sequence continues at coordinate 15,525,170 of BSBM01000067.1, forward strand.
ACCTCCCCGAGGCTGGAGTTGACCCTTCTAACTCTTCTAGCCTTAGAAAATATCCTCTAAAGGGTCGAGTTCTTCAGGCCACTTGCCTCCTCTCGAGGAATCCCCTTTTGAAGAATATACTTAGACTGTATCCTTGTCAGGGGGATTGAGCTACTTTTTTAGGCCTTGCAATGGGTTTGTTGCTCATGCGAAGATTGAGGGGGGACGAGGCATTTATCAGGTTTCTTGATCATCTCCTAGGTTAAGGGGGCAAATATCAATATTTTCCTCGGCTAGGGAACAAGCTTTTAGGGACATTAGAGATGGGTGCCAAAAAACTTTATTTGGGACTCTTAGAGCAAGAAATCCCCGAAGTGTTCGTCATTGTTAATAATGTCCTTCAACATTAGAGGGTTGGGGCTACCCTCAAATAATTTAGGCCTCAAAAGACCGGTGAATATTCATAAACATGAGATTATTTTCTTACAAGAATCTATAGCATGTGGTGATGTTATCGTGCATGACTTATAAAGAGCACTTTTTCTTGGATGGAATTTCAACTGTTTGGATGTACATGGCATACATGGTGGGTGATTACAAGTTGGCTCCAAAAGGATTTTTTGTGTACTAATTCTTGGTCTATGAATATAGGTTTGGAAGTTACTCTATTCTCAAGAGAGTTTAGGAAGGCTTTCACTTTGATAAATATTTATGGTTCTTATTCAAATAAGATTGCTTACTGGGAGATACTCTTTTAGCTGGGCCTTATTCAACAGGAAAGGGTTATCTTGGGGGAGGGTTTAAATTTCACTCTGGTTGAAGCATAAATTTGAGGTAGCAAAGCTCAGAACGATCCTTTAAGTGATTTTTTTATCAAAAAGTTAGTGGAATCTTCCTTCTATGATATTCCTCCTACAAGAATCCGACAAGCCTAGAGGAATAAGAGAAAGGGGAGGATAGTATAACTAAAAGGTTAGATTGATTCCTGGGCAATGAGGGTCTTATGCAAGTGGCTTCTAGTATTAAACAATGGGTCATATTTGGGGGTGATTATGACCATTTCCCCATTTTGATGGAAGTGGCTATGGGGAATTAAAAGCCTCCCAGTCCTTTTAAATTTTGATCTATCTGGTTAGAAGATGAAAGATTTAAACAATTGGTTAAATATAAGTGGGATCCCTTTAATGAAAATAGAAGGGAAATAACTGCCATCTAATTTCAATTTAATCTTAAGAAAGTCAAATAGGCATCTATTGTTGGGCTACTAAGAGAAGGAGGGTTCAATAGAATAATTTGGTGGTTATTGAGGCTGCCCTGGAGTCATATCATGCATAAAATATAGAAGGGTTTAGAACTCTGGCGCATAAAAAGATGATAGTGGACATGGAAACTCGGAAAAGGAAAATTTTAGCTGAGAAGGAGGCCCTATGGAGACCCATAGTTGTGCTATTTGGTTGAAAAATGGTGATGATAATACCAATGTTTTCATAATTATGTTAACCATAGGAAAAATACTAACTCTATTTGGTAGCTAGAAATGAGAATGGAGAGTCCATCTCAGGACATCAGAATCTAGCAAACTTGGGTGTTCATCATTTCAACTCCTTATATCAGGAAGACATCAGAGCCTTAGTAGTTCAACAGTTGAGGGTTATTGCTTTGTATCTTTATTTTGTTAATGAAGATAAAAATATAGATATGATGGAACATGTTACTCTTGAGGAGCTTAAAAAGGAAGTGAGGAGTTTACAAAAGGACAAGAGTCCTGGGTCCAATGGTTGGCCTATTGAGTTTTTTTCAGCCTTCATGGACTTATTTGAAGATGATTTGCTCAGATTTATTAAGGAATCCAGGATCAAAGGTCAAATCCTTGCAGCCTTCAATGCTACATTTATTACTCTTATTCCCAAATAAGATGCAACAAGTTCATTGGCAGAGTTTAGACCCATATATCTATGCAAGCTGCTTATATAAGTTAATAGCCAATATCATTGCTAGAAGGATTAAGGGGATTCTATCTTCTTCTGTTTCTCATGAGCAATTTTCTTTCCTATATAGAAGACAGATTCATGATGCAATTGGCACAACTCAAGAAACTCTCCATTATGTTAAGATGAAGAATCTCCTGCTATGATTGTCAAGGTTGACTTGTCAAAGGCATATGCCAGAGTGAATTGGTTATTCTTGAGACTAGTGTTGCTGCAGGTATGTTTCCAGTTGGAGATGGTTAATTGGATCGTTCCCTATGTCACTTGAGTCTCCTTTGCTGTGTTAATCAATGGATCAACCAGTCCTTTTCTTTATGCACAAATGTGGCCTTTCTTTTCAAATGTCACACTGTATGTAACAACAAGCTCATGTGGAGCTTATCCATACATGTCTCTTGGCATTATGTTGTCATCATGTAGACGTTGTACTTGTGTTGATGCAAAGATCCCAATATCATTAGTTAAAAGGTGTGCACCTCGGTTGTACTGTAAACAACATTAATATATGTCTCCTATTGATTATATGGTCAATTTCCACCTTCCATTTATTAGAAGCTTTTGTCAATTTGAAACTTTGTAATTGGTTTTCAAGTACAAGTCTTTGAGTTGATATGATAATGTCATCTCTCACTCTTATGTTAATATTGTTGACAATGTCGATATTTCTCATGGTATACTTTCACTTGTATTTTAACTCAAACATAATGAAACACAGAGTGTATCTTTAATAACATAAAATAAAACATAATTAATTTAATAAAATACTAATACTTATAAATAATTAATATGAGTTGGTAAAGAAAATATATAAAAATTAAAAATTCAGAGTTTAAAGTAACTTTAAGAAAAGAGTAAAGTGTACCCATTAAGATTTTGATTGAGACCTTGATAAGAAATTGGAAAGAGATGAGGAGAGAAGTGAGGTTAATTATAACAAAGATGATTAAATTTTGTGACTAGCATAGATTCATCCTGAATCTATATATTGTAGGGGAATCAATTTTTTGTATATATTTATTATATAAAAAACTAATTATAAATAAATCATTTTACATGTTTCCTATTTAAATGTATTAAATAAAAATAAATAATTATAAATAAATAATTTTATGTGTTAGAGATTTTTTGTTTGAGAATCTTATGGTAAAAGAGAAGATATTTTACACAATAATCTCGTATATAAATTTATTAAATAAAAATGACCATTATGAATAAATTATTTTTATTAAATAAAAATAATTAATTTTACATGTGATTTTTTAAATATTTATTTTTATTAAATAAATATAATTAATTTTACATGTGATTTTTTAAATATTATTATTTTTATTAAATAAAAATAATTAATTTTACATGTGATTTTTTAAATGTTATTTTACTTAAAAGATGTAATTCTCTTTTTTTTTTCAAGTGAAAAATCTACCTTTGTGCTATTATGAAGGAATCAATGAAGGCTAGACACTCATGGGAAATCCCAACAAACTTCCCCACATATCGTGGATGGTAGGTCGAGCAAACCATCAGCTGGTCATCCAAGCCAGAAGATGTCTCAACGGAATTGAACCTGGGTGGATGGAATGAAATCCATCTAACCCCACCATATGACCACCGTATCCTTGACAAAGATGTAATTCTCTTAATAGTTGCAAAATATGAGGTTAAGATAAATCTATAATGATTTATTTGATTATAGAGTTTTATTATTATTATTATTATTATTATTTTTTTTTTTAAATTTTTTTTTTTATTCAGTTCATTTTTTTCAATTTAATTTAATAATACTATAACATGACACAACTACTTGAGCTATAGACACACTTTGCTACTCTCCTTGCAACAAATAATTTGTTCATAATTTTAAAATCATGAAAAATGTTAGTTTATGTGTTTGGACCCTTTTGTAGTGAGCTGGAGTCTTCTCCGAAGCTTTAACTACTGGTGGGTCAGGGCTGTCAGAATCTGGGGCTAGATGGACCTTGGGCCTAGGGAAAGGCTTCTAGAGCTTTCTCTCTAGTCATGTATGGCTTTGTTTTGAGAGCAGGTTTCTTTTGAGGGTTTTGTTTCTTCGGGTAATAAAGGTATCTCATGTGTAGAGTTTGGAGTTGTAGTGGTGTCGACAGAGCCAGAGGTGGAGACTGTTATTCCGTCGCTAGTGGTTAGAAGAGGGCCTGATGGCCCTAGCTTATCGCCTCTGAAGCATGCTAATATTTCAGATGTGGCTTCTCCATAGATTCAGAAGGATTTTGGCTTTTCTTTAAAGTTAGACAAAAAGAAGACCCGATGTATTCAAAAAAATCCTGCTTAACTTAATTGGGCTCTGGGGGGGCTGTTGATATGAGTGAGGTACATATTTTCTCGATGAACGTCGTCGTAGGTCGGTTCGCGGGTCAAAATATGAGCTTCGACCACTTCAAATTCTGGGCAACAGAGAATTGGAAATATTGTTTGGGTTATTGTTTGAGGGTTTTTTCGCTAGCGAACAAGGGTTGGAAATGTATTATGGTCAAGGAGGCGAAGGATGTTAAAATATTGTTAGAAGGACACTAGCAGTGGGGGTTCACCCCTCTCATGTCGAGGAAGTGGTCTCCACTTTTCGACTCGAGGCATGAAAGGTTTTTCACGAGGCGTGTCTGGGTCCTATTGCCATGTTTGCCGATAGAATTATGGACATCTACAACCTCCAAATCCATAGGTATGTCTCTTGGTGTTTTTATCAAATTGGACTATAGCCTTATGGTTTCTGGAGATATGGTGACTCATCGAATACTTGTTGATATAGACTTGCGAGAGGGACTTTACTAGCAGACCTTGTTATTTCAGTAGGGGACTCTTCTTATGTGCAAGAGTTGGTTTACGGAGGAATCCCATTCATATGTCATAGGTGTCATGCCTATGGACATTTGTTAAGGGACTATCACTTACCATTCTTAAAGTCCGATAAAGAGACAACTTGAAAGATTGGTTCTAGTATCCCCTCGCAGAAGAGATCCTTGGATCAAGTGGTAGTGTCGACTTTGGCTCTAGATGGTGATCATGGTCATGGTGGGTCTCCTCCATATCTGGGTCGTAATAAAGTGGATTTGTTCGGGGTGATGAATGCTCTCTTCGGGCCTTTTGGGGTTGCTAGCTCTTTGGGCCTAAAAGTCAACAATTCTCTGGATATGGTTGTGAGACTTTCAGTCATTGCAGTAGGTCCTTTTCCTGCTCGAGACTTGGTGGGATTCTCATATTCAGGAAGTAATTTGGGGGATCATATAGTCCCGGCTCTAGTATGTTTGTAGAGGTCCTCTTCTGCAGTTGTGTCAGAGGCCACTCCTGCTTCTTTAGGTAAGGACTTGGCCCCTCTTCCTATGACTTCTTCATTTGAAAGGAAATACGTTGTTCTTGAGCATGATTGTTTATCTTCCTCCTTATCTGAGAGTTTTTGTGATGTTCTTTTACTTCTGGTGTTGGGGTTTTTTCCCTCTATTTCGGATATAGGTCTTGGTCTTGTTGAATCTAGGGTGGGGGTATTTTTAGGGATGATGGAACGCTCTCATGTTCCTCTATTAGATGTTACTTGCTCTATGGGGAGTTTTTATTCTTAGCTTAGTGGTAGCAGCCTTGAAGGAAGTTGTTAAGGTCCTTATCTCTTGGGCCCCCTTTGAGGGTTGTCATTGGCTTCTCCAAGTTCTTCAGCAGTTAGGGTTTGGCCCCTTTCTGGGAGGTGGTTTAGATAGGTCTTATTCTATTTTTGTGGATCCTTTTAGGGTAGTGGGTTTCAAACCCTCCAGTTACAAGACTCGGTCTTTTGATCCCGAGCTATTATCCTTTAGGAGGGATGATACTTTATTTTCAGGCATTCCTCGTTATATGAGTTCGTCTGTAGGTCAAGAGAAGGTCTCTTGGTCACTTATTTCAAGTCCTCCATGTTTATTTGGGGCCGCGGAACCAATTTTGGACCTCCTAGAGGTTGGAGTTGACCTTTCTAACTCTTCTAGCCTTAACAAATCTCCTCTGAAGGGTTGGGTTTCTTCAGGCCACTTGTCTCCTCTCAAGGACTCCCCTTTTGATGAATATGCTTAGATTATATCCTTGTCAGGGGATTGAGATATTTTTTAAGGCCTTGTAATGGGTCTGTTGCTCATGTGAAGATTGAGGGGGGACAAGGCATTTATTAGGTTTCTTGATCAACTCCTAGGTTAAGCGGGCAAAGATCAACACTTTCCTCGGCTAGGGAACAAGCTTTTAGGGACATTAGATATGGGCGCCAAATTTTTTTATTTGGGACTATTAGAGCAAGAAATACCTGAAGTGTTCATCATTGTTAATTATGTCCTTCAACATAAGAGGTTTGGGGTTGCCCTCAAATATTTTAGGCCTCAAAAGACTGGTGGATATTCATAAACATGAGATTATTTTCTTACAAGAATCTATAACATGTGGTGATGTTATCTTGCATGAATTAATAACACTTTTTCCTGGATGTACTTTCAACTGTTTGGATGCACATGGAAGATCTAGTGGGGCGATTACAAGTTGGCTCCAAAATGATTTTTTGTGTACTAATTCTTGGTCTATGAATATAGTTTGGAAGTTACTCTATTCTCAAGAGAGTTTAGTAAGTCTTTCACTTTGATAAATATATATGCTTCTTATTCGAATAGGATTGCTTACTGGGAGATACTCTTTTAATTGGGCGTTATTCAACAAGAAAGGGTTATCTTGGGGGAGGGTTTAAATTTCACTCTAGGAGAAGCATAAATTTGGGGTAACAATGCTCAGAACGATCCTTTAAGTGATTTTTTAATCAGAAAGTTAGAGGAATCTTCCTTCTATGATATTCCTCCTACAAGAATCAGACGAACCCAAAGGAATAATAGAAAGGGGAGGAGAGTATAGCTAAAAGGTTAGATTGGTTCCTGGTCAATGATGGTCTTATGCAAGTGGCTTCCAGTATTAAACAATGGATTAGATCTAGGGGTGATTATGACCATTTCCCCATTTTGATGGAAGTGTCTATGGGGAATTAAAAGCCTCCTAGTCCTTTTAAATTTTATTCTATTTGGTTAGAAGATGAAATATTTAAAAAAATGGTTAAATATAAGTGGGATCCCTTTAATGAAAATAGAAGGGAACCAACTGTCATCCAATTTAAATTTAATCTTAAGAAAGTCAAAGAGGCATCTATTGTTTGGGATACTGAGAGAAGGAGGGTTCAACACAATAATTTGGTGGTTATTGAGGCTACCCTGGAGTCATATCATGTATCAAATCTAGAAGGGTTTATAAATATGGCGCATAAAAAGATGATAGTGGACATGGAAACTCAGAAAAGGAAAAAATTTAGCTAAAAAGGAGGCCCTATGGATACCCAGAGTTGTGCTATTTGGTTTAAAAATGGTGATGATAATACCATTTTTTTCATAATTATGTTAACCACAGGAAAAATACTAACTCTATTTGGTAGCTGGAAAATGAGAATGAAGAGTCCATCTGAGGACATCAGAATCTAGCAAACTTGGGTGTTCATCATTTCAGATCCTTATATTAGGAAGACATCAGAGCCTTAGTAGCTCAGCAGTTGGGGGTTACTGCTTTGTATATTTCTTTTGTTAATGAAAATCAAAATAGAGATATGATGGAACATGTTACTCTTAAGGAGCTTAGAAAGGAAGTGAGGAGTTTACAAAATGACAAGAGTCCTGGGCCCAATGAGTGTCCTATTGAGTTTTTTTCAGCCTTCATGGACTTATTTGAAGATTATTTGCTTAGAGTTATTAAGGAATCCAGGATCAAAGGTCAAATCATTGAAGCCTTCAATGCTACAATTATTACTCTTATTCCCAAATCATATGAAAGAAGTTCATTGGCAGAGTTTAGACCCATATATCTATGTAACTGCTTATATAAGTTAATAGACAAGATCATTACTAGAAGGATTAAGGGGATTCTATCTTCTTCTATTTCTCAGGAGCAATTTGCTTTCCTATCTAGAAGACAAATTCATGATGCAATTGACACAACTCAAGAAACTCTCCATTCTGTTAAGATGAAGAATCTGCTGCTATGATTGTCAAGGTTGACTTGTCAAAGGCATACGACAAAGCGAATTGGTTATTCTTGAGACTTGTGTTGTTGCAGGTATGTTTCCAGTTGGAGATGGTTAATTGGATCATGCCCTATGTCACGTCAGTCGCCTTTGCTGTGTTAATTAATGGATCAACCAGTCCTTTCTTTAGACAAGGCCTAGGCCTTATACAAGGCTTCCCCTTGGTCCCCCTCTTGTTTATTTTGGTTGTAGAAGGTCTCATCATAATTATTTTGGATGCAAAAGTAAGAGGTAATTTTAAAGGAATTGATGTGGGGGGGATCGTTATATGTCACTCATTTATTTCTTGTCGGTGACATCCTTCTTTTCTCTGATGGTTCGAAGAGATTTGCTTTTATTACAAGGATTCCTAAATCTTTTGCAAAAGCTACATGTATGTCTTATAATGTTAAGAAATCTTCCATTTCCTTTATGAATATGAATCAATAAGACATTAAATGGATTTGTACTGAGTTGGATTCTCCCTTTATGAATATTGAGAATGGGATTAGATGTGTTGGCTTTGTCCCGAGGCCAAATTATTATCAGAAAAGGGATTGAGCTTGGTTGAATTGGAAGATTGAGAAAATATACCAGTTATGGTGTAATAAATGGATGAGAAGAAGGGGGAAATTAGTTATGGTAAAGTATATCCTTGAAGATGTGCCAATTTATTAGGTCTCTTTGGCATATGTACCATGTGGCACTTTGGAATATATCAGGAAGATCAGTTACAACTTCCTATGGAAAGGAAGTAAGGATGGTTTCTCTCCTCATTGGGTTGCCTAGCAAAATTTGCGGCATGGCCTAAGGATCTAGGAGGTTGGGGATTAAAGAACCCTACCCATTTTGCAAAGGCTCTTGCAGCCAAAGGTGTTTGGAGGATCCTTAGTGGTGAAGGTTTTTGGTTCAAAGTGGTATACAAAAAATATATTCCCCCCCTTTAAGTTGAAGAATGGTTTAGGTCTCGGGATAAATCCTTCAAGAACATATCAATTATGTGAAAAGATTCTTTATTGGATTTTGAGGTCATTGGTGACTAGTTGCACTGGAAAGTTGGAAATGTGAGAAAGATTAGGCTGGGACAATATCCTTGGATTGGATGTGAAGGTTCCCATAAAATTCCTTGGAACATGGTGGTGCAACTACTGGATTAGGGATTCTTTCATTTAGCACAAATTAGTGACCCATTCAATACTAATATTTAGTCTCAACATTGGTTGAGTGTTGAGGCAGTTGGGTTTGTGACTCAAGATGAGAGGTTTTTTTGGGACATGTATTTAAAATCTCTTAGAGATAGTCATATAAGACTGGAAGATCACAAGGATAAGTTAGTCTGGTCTAGGAATCCATATATGGGTTCTTATGCTCCCATCATTGGATACATGGTTATCAGAGAAGAGGAGGATCTGTAAGACATTCAATGGTGGCATGAATCAGTTTGGAATTTCAAGTGTCCTTTAAAGTGTAATATTTTTATCTGGCTATCTTTATCCTACATGATTCCAGTATGGGCTATCTTCAACTGAAAATTTGGAAAGGACAAGGTAGATGTCCACTCTGCAAGGAAGGTAATGAAAACATTGAGCATCTTTTTATCTCTTGTGCTTGTATATCAAAGCCGTGGGGATTTACTTCTCAATCATGCGGCCTACCTTTCATTTGGATAGGTAATTGTTTAGATCAAGATTTGTTATCATTGTCTAACAATGTGATTTTTAAGGATTATTATGCTTTACTTTCCATATTCATATGGAAGTGTGGCTAGACAGGAATAAAGCCATTTTTAGGATTTATTCATTGCACCTTCTGTTTATGCATCGAAAGGTTTGGATGTCCTTAGCCACTTACCACAAATGGTTAAAAATCCTATACCCAAAAATATAGTGGAAGAGACTATAGGCACATATGTTCTTTGGTTATTCTTTGATGGTGCTGCTCAAGGTAACCCCTCTAAGGGGGGATATGGGGGCTCTTTGTAGATTAATGATTCTCACAGGTTTAATTTTGCAGCAGGCTTGGGTCTGATTACCAACAACAAATCATAACTTGTGGATCTTAAGCTTTCTCTTATTATGGCTCATGAGAAGGGGGTCCATTCCCTACAGGTCTTTGGGGACTCCTAGCTAGTCATAGATTGGTTAAAGGAGAGGAGACCCCCCAAGAACATGATCCTCTCTCCTATCTATGAGGCGATCAACAAATTAAGGGATCTTTTTTAGTCTATCAATTTTGACCACATCTACAGGAAAAGAAACTAAAAAGGATCTCAACGTTATTCGCTTTAAGTAAAATATTTCAATATCAACATTATATATATATATATATATATATATATATATTCCCAAGAAAAAAAAACATAAATACAATCATCATTTGCCATGGTACAGTGGTTTGGACGACGATATAAGTAGAAAGTAGCACATATTCCATATCCCATGAAGTTAACAAAATCAATAGTGATCCCCAACAAGATTCCAAGAAATACTCATGCCACCATTATTGAATTAAATCATCTGAGTACCTAATAGAAAAAAATACCATTCTTCATATCCCTAATTGATTTAAAAAAAAATTATTTATCCTGGTAGAGGTATGTTGTCCATCTTTGTATTATTCCTCAATAAGTAGATGACCGGGATCCATTAGTAAGGACTCCTTAGAAAGAGAATCTACAGATGTATTCATTTCTCGGTATACATGGGTATAGATCACCTCCTATAACAAGCCATTGATATCCTTCAGATGCAAAGTAACAAGCGTCAGGGTGTAAAATGCTAGCAGAGCAATTGCTTGTGAAGAGACTTTGAAAGTGGGAATATGTTTCTCTTCAAATATACAAGAATTTCGAGACAACCAAATCCACAAATGAATCAAATAAGGGAGCAATTAGAATCCTTTAGTTTCTCGATGAGTGAGGTACTCATAGAAGCAGTCAACTAGATTGAATCTGTGCCACAAATTCTTCATCTTTAGTTGAAGTTCTACCTCTTTCCACACTTGGTGAGTATATGGGAAAGAGAGGAAAATATGATCATTCATTTCTTCATTTTCTCTACACAACACACACATTCCTGGCCCATATTTTTTTTTTTTCATTTTGTCCCATGTAAGAACCCTCCTATTCAAGATGGACCAAAGAAAGATAATACATTTGGGAGGGGTTGCCACCTTCCACAATTTTTTCCACCACCAACATGTTTCCACAATTACCCTTTCAATTAATGTTGAGTAACCACGTTTTCTGGTATATTGTCCCCTGACCTTGTTGAAATCCCAAACAATATCATCCTCCTCATTAAGAATACTGACGTGAGCCTTCTGAAGTTTAAGAAAATACCTATCCCACCGCAAGGCCCACTCACCAACCAAACCCAGATGTTAGACCTTTAGCCATCCCCATCTCCAAATACCAATACTTAATGGATTTGCAAACTTGTTCAAAGTACATCATTCCTGAACTTGAAAATGGTGGACCAAATTGTAAGGGAGAAATACCATATTCCTACAACCCATAATAGCATCAACACCCACCCTGAGAAAACCACTTGAGCCATCCTTTCAAGCCAAATTTCACCCAAGTACTGGAAAGGCCAAGGACAAGGCCTTCCATTGATTTGAAATATTGTGGATAGCCTTGTTGCTTTTCCTAATCCAATCTATAATAGAATTAGGAGCAATATATTTTGCTATCAAAATCCTTCTCCATACATTGTCCCTTGACAAGAAGTTCCATAGTGGCTTTGCATCAAGAGCTTGATTGAGAAGGAATACATCTTTTAAACCCCAACTACCTTATTCCTTCAAGGATGCTATGACTTTCCAATTGGCTAAGTAAGAGCCCTTATATACACAATTTCCCTTCCACAAATAGTTGAAACATATCTTTTAGATCTTATCTAGATTTCCTTTTAGAATGTAAGCCATAAGATTCCAACGGACATGAATGGATTCCATAATAGCCTTTACGAGCACTAGCCTCCCACCTTTAGAGATCCAACATTTGGAGCGAAAGTTCACTTTTATTTCAATCTTTGATATGAGCCAATACCAATCTGCTTTCCTATATTTATTGAATTTGAGGGTATACTTTAAATATTAACTCCTTCCTCCAAAGAATGAGAAGGGTAAGGAAAGTCTTTGTCCCCAATATGCCTTAACTATGCAACCACCTTAGAAACATACATCGTTGAATTACCAATATGAAATTCCATTCCCGTATCCATATATAATAGATCTAAAATTTCATTATATTTCCTACCTTCCTCCTTAGAGAAAAGACATAAGAGAAGAACACTGCCTACAAATAAAAGGTGAGTTAGTTGTTCTCTTCACCCAAAAGTGATCCCCTAGATCTTCCTTTGTCTTCTAACAACAAGTATTTCCCTACTCAGTGCTTTGACCATGAGTAAAAAGAGATAGGAGGATAGTGGACACCCTTATCTCAATCCCCTATAAGGCTTTAAAATTTCAAAACTAGAGCCATTAATTGAAACAAAAAATGAAGAGGAAGTAACAAAACCCATGATCCACTTAACAGTAGGAAGCTTAAATCCAACATGAAGCAACACGAGTCTCAGATACAACCGCGGAACCCAGTTGTAAGCTTTATACAAATACAACTTAATGACAACAACATGTAGATGAGAGGTCTTAATGGTGTGCATAGCCTCTTGGGCTGAACCTATGGCCTCATGTATCAAACTACCTCTCAAAAAACCAAATTGCTTTGAAGAAATAACCCTCGAAAGGATAGGTTTAATATGATCTGCATTCATCTTCAAGAGAGTCTTATAAATACAATTATAGAGTGAAATAGGTAAAAAATCATCAAATGTACCGGATAGTCCACCTTAGGAATCAATGCCAAGAAATTATTATTGAATCTCCTCATCATATTCCCTGTCAATATAACCTCCTCAACAACCTTTAACAAATCATCACCTATGACTTCAAAAAAATCAATGAATAAATCGACCGACCACCCATCTAGACTAGGACTCTTTTCCTTCTAGAATGAACATAGTAAGCCCTATAACTCATCCTTGGCCATCAACCTGTAAATTTCCTCATTGTCATCTTCCTCAACCAATCTAGGAAAGTATGCTACAAGTTTCATAATCTCTCCTAAATTGGATCGATCATGTTTTGTGTAATTATAATGAAAATGATTGACACCCTATCATGGAAGTTCACCAAATCCACGAGCCAACTGACCATTATTGTTCTTCATATTCCATATTTTGTTATGAATCCATCTATATCTAGAAAAATTATGAAACTTTTTTATATTATAATCCCCGAAAGAGATCTAAAGTGCCCATCTCTTCAACCTCCACTCATTTTCTCTATTCAACAATATCTTGTTCCTCCTCTTCTCAAGTCTAATAATATGATCTTGAATATTCCTATCACTTATTCCACTATTGATGGATGGCAAGAATTGTTCGAGATCATTCTCGACTTGCATAATCAACCCATCATGCTTCCTATGATGCTCTTGTTCCCACCAAGATACCTTCTCTTTGAGAGTCCTTAGAGAACGAGCAAATTGTGCACCAAAATTTTCATATGAACTCTCCTCCACATGCTTCCATCCAGTCTTAACAATGTTTTGTAGCTTCTCCTCCTTTTCCTAACTTGAATTATACTTAAAAGGGAAACCTAGTTTATCTTCACCAATTCCGAGCTCTATAAATATTGGAAAATGATTAAAAATCTAAATGTTCCCAACCCACGTCTTATACCTCTCCACCTACTAGAGAATATTATCGTGAACACGGAAATGATCAAATCTCTTCACCACACCAATAGAGACCGATCTATTGTTACTCCAGGTTGGCTTTATTTGTATAGGATTTGGCACATTTACCCATCCTGCCAACTCAAACATATCGATAAAGTATTGTTCTAGTCACTCATCCCGAGCATAAGTGCTCCTCTCTGTTCAGTGTCAAGTTTAGGTCCCCACTGACAAGGAGATTATTCACCTTAAAACAATGCAATGAAAACAAATGGTCCCAAAAATCATGCTTACCTTTGCAAGACCTATACAAATTGAGGATTGAAAGTGTGTAATCCATGATTTTGTTGTGGACTACAACACACATACTTTAGCACACATCAAAACAATTAACCATCATGAGATTGTTATCAAAACCAATAGTAACACCCCCTGAATAACCCATTGAATCCAAAATGATGAACTCCCATCCACTGAAGCACTTCCTAAGATCCTTAATCAAAGCCTTTCCTTTACCTATAGTTTCTTGAATCAACATCATGTTAGGTTTTTCCAAATCCACTAATAGCTTAAGGGGAATTTTTTTTGCCTACCCTCCCAAGACTCTAATATTTACAAATTATGTCTTCATCATGAGGCTGTCTTGGCGGTTTCCTTGCATCGAGGACCTTCGAGATCAGCTTCTGCCAACATTGACCTACTTCCCTAGCCTCATGTTCTTCAACATGCTTAAGTACATACTTCCTCCCAACCTTAGGAACATTAGAATCCTTTAAAAGGTCCAACCCTATCCCCTTTAATGACCACAACCTTGGGACTAGGAAATATTGTTAAATGTACAACATCAGGAGACATTCTCCAAACCAATCTTGTGCATCCAAGATTGTTCCTCCCTTATAGAGGTGAGCACTTTGGTTTCCTTTTGTGTAAAGTTTATTCCTCTCGTATAGAGGTAATTGATCAAAGTAATGATGTTGTAAAGTCTTGTTGGACAAGGCTCCAGACTTCTGTGTCAAGTCAAGATTCTCATGTGAACCTTCCATATAAAGGTATCCATGGGATGGACCTCCCGTATAGAGGTGGAACTTCCACATAAAGGTCATGATTTACTTGTTAAACACATTTAATGTTGTGTGATGTATTATTAACCATGATCACCAATTGTTATTAAGTCTCCTTCAGAGATTGATCACCTCTAAAGTGAATTACTTTAGCATATGATCATTTGGTACGGAATAATACAATATGATCACAACATCCGATAATTCTTCTTACTATAATGTAATGTGATAGATAATTAAAGTTAGGACATATTGACCATGCAGTAAAAGATAAAGAAATAAAATATAAAGCATAGAGATCAAAAGAATTCGAAATTTCCCATGCAGACACTTCAACTAATTAAAAAGAACTCGAATTGTTAAAGCTCTAGTTAAGTAAAAATGTATGCCTAAATCAATTCTTCGGTTAAAGCACCAGTTAAAGATATGAAAGTAGTTAACTAAAGGAGAACTTAGTGATCACTTCAGTAAAATCAATCAACATGATTTTCAGTTAAGAAAAGTTAAGTAAAGTGTTAAAAAGAAATTAGTTAACTAAAGTGTTTTGCATGACGACACTTTAGTTAAACTAAAAATTAAAAGATGACACTTAAGTTAAAACACTAAAGTTTCTCCTATTGCATGATGCCACTTATGTTAGCTTGTTAAATAAGTGCTCCTACATCAGTTATGAGGCGAGTTCACTCCAAAGTCAGTTAAGCATGACTTCAAGTTAAGGAAGAAAGGGATGGCGCATTGTTGGTGCATGATTGAAGAAACTAGAAGTGCACTGCAACTATCCAAGAAGATAACTCACTATGGTTTGCATGGGAGGATTATCCTTCCTGCATTGATTCACTATTCCTTGCATGGTAGTGATTTTTTCTATATGTTGATGTGATGGGCACATTGGAAAACACATCCGATTGATCTCTCTTATCTATTGCTTTTGTATCTTCACCAAGAGTGTTTGGTGATTCTCTGCTATCCATTATATTATACTGAGAAGAGTTGCTGGGGTTTTTGTTCTCATTGTTTTGAGGATTTTCCCTAGGGTATATCTTGTGTTATGGTTGTATGAATTTCATGTGATTGAATTGTCTCATTGTTACAAGTTTCAGAATCTAAAATAATTAAAGATCAAAGCTCAACCAAATATTAACATGGTATCAGAGCTCAGGGTGTGAAGGAGCTCAGTTTTGCATGCCAGCTAGAGCCTATGTAGATCTTGATAAGTTGAGCACAATATTTGAAGACTATGGCATCAATCTCTGTATGATTGGAAGACCGTCTTGAGGGAACCTCAAACTTCAACACTGGGAAGGCTAGGATTCTCAACATCCTAGAGGAACATGAATTGGATAGCTACGTATCCACTGTGCTGGAGGAGCCTACAACTAATGTAGGGTGCATCAAATTCAAGAAGAATCAAGCTAAGTCCAAACAGATCGTTTATGATTCGGTAAAATATAACTTGATGCCCGTGATCACACCATTGAATACCGCAAAATAATGTTATGATACATTGAATAATCTATATGAGAAGAAGACCCCAACTCAAAAGAGGGCATTGAAGAACAAGTTACGAAACCTCAAGATGGAGAAGGACGAGACAATTTCTTTCTTCTTCACTAATATCTCTTAGGTAATAGATCAACTTGTTAACATTGGAGTTGTAGTGGATGAAAATGAACTCATCCAAACCGCCATTGATGGTCTCCCATATTCATGGGGGACATTCTTGGCTGCTATCAATGGATGAGAAGTGCAACCTGGGTTCGAAATATTGTGGCATGACTGTATCCAAGAGGAAGGGTGAATCCAGAGAAAATCTTTGTGCAA
The DNA here is from genome assembly GCA_027924585.1 of Larix kaempferi. Lineage (NCBI taxonomy): Eukaryota > Viridiplantae > Streptophyta > Pinopsida > Pinales > Pinaceae > Larix > Larix kaempferi. Next base: position 15,541,832 of record BSBM01000067.1, read on the forward strand.
TAAAGAAGAAAATATTTCCCTCAGGACAAGAATGAAGAAAGGGAAGAAACCCTTCTTCCAAAATAAGTTCTCTAATACAAAGAAGAAGGAGTTAAAAAAAGGATTTGAAAAGTCAAAAGCTAGATGCTACAATTGCAACAAGAAAGCCCATTTCTCAAGAGAATGCAAATCAAAGCAAAAATGAAGGTTTCATGCTTCTACTAGCATAGAAGATGAAACCACTCAAAAGAATGCATCCGAGGAAAAGGAGACAAGAAGGGAGTATTACCTTGTCTCATGCATTTCAGGATCCGTCATCCCAATTGAAAACACATGGTTGATTGACAGTGGCACATCCAAACATATGACTGCTTTCAAGAGTACCATCACTGACCTAAAGGAGACAAAGTTCACATGCATGGTAGAGTTGGGGGACAACTCAACATATTCGATCCAAGGAGTTGGATCCAACTCATTCCAGATGAGCATCGATGATATTTTACATGTGGAGGAAATTATATATGTTCCAAGCTTGAAGAAGAACCTCCTTTTAGTTTCGGTTCTTGAAGACAAAGGCTTTCGAGTTATCTTCATGGATAACAAAGCACTTTTATGGTCGAAGAACAAAAGCCTAGAATGTACTACTATGATTGGAGTTTGAGAGGGATGACTCTACAAGGTACTCAAGAAGTACGTTCAAGCTATGATTCACCACACTATCATTCCATGCAAGCTATGGAACCGAAGGCTTAGATACCTACACTACAAAGCACTACCAGGACTTCAAAAGGTGGTAAAAGTTATTCATGTATTTGATTTTGTGCATTATAGTGTATGTTGGGCTAGTGCACTTGGGAAGAATGTTAAGAAAAGTTTTTCTAGCAGTACTACTAGATCTAAAGGGATTCTAGATTTAATACATTTTGATGTATGTGATCCCATGTCATCCCCCTCCTTGATTGGATTCTTATATTATGTACTATTCATAGATGATTTTTCTAGGAAGTCATGGATTTATTTCATCAAGGCTAAAAGTGAAACTCTTAGAAAATTTAAAGAATTTAAATCCCTAGTTGAAAATCAGAAAGAAAAGCACATTCGTGCATTAAGGTCTAATAATGGTGGTGAATTTGATTCACATGAATTTAATGAGATATGTAGTGATGCATGAATAAGTATACAATTAACAGTACCATACAACCCTCAGCAAAATGGGGTTTCCGTAAGGAAGAACATAACCATATGTGAGGCTGCAAAAGCCATGATGCATGACCAAGATATGCCTACCTCATTATGGGAAAAATCCACTAGTACAACTGTGTACATCCAGAATAGAATCCCACATACCATTTTAGATGAGAAAGACACGGGAATAAGTGTTTATCAGTGAGAAGCCAAACATCTCACACTTGAGGATCTTCAGGATCCCAGTATACATTCATATACCGAAAGAAAAGAGAACAAAGATGGAGCCTTCTGGAAAGAAAGGAACCTTTGTGGGTTATAATGGGTCATCCAAAGCATACTGAATATATGTACCTGGTGAGAGACACATTGAAGTCAACCAAGATGTTACCTTCCATGAGGAAGAATATCGAAAGAGATTCAATGTGATTTAGAGATGGAGAATCCCGAGTTTGATTCTACCCCTTCAGAGTTTGAGAGGGCGATACCAGAAGATGCCTCAGATTTGCTAGCTCCTAAAGAACCAATAGAATTGATTGAGAGGTCACCTAATGAACCTCACTCTAAAATAAGATCTGCTTGGTGCCTAAAAATATTACAATATGCAAAGAAACATGGAGCACCAGCAGGCTCATCTAGGGTATGTTACACTTATGAGTCACATCATTGATTCAAAACCATCCTCATTTGAAGAATTTTTAAAGAAACAAGTTTGGAAAGATGCAATGACAAAATAGTACAACTATATAATGAAGAATGATGTTTGGGAGGCTATTCCCAAACCCGATGGGAAGTCATTGTGACTTTCAGATGGATTTACATTATAAAGCATGCTAAAGATGGTAGCATTGAGAAGCATAAAGCAAGATTCATTGCCAGAGGTTTCTCTCAGAAAGAAGGGATCGATTATGATGAGACCTTTTCCCCTGTGGCAAGGTACACGACAATCCGAGCAATGATTGCACTTGCATATGTTATAGGATGGAAACTTCACTAGATGGATGTGAAGAAAAGCTTCCTAAATGATGAGGTTGAGGAAGAGGTTTATATTCAGCAGCCTAAAGGATTTCTGGTGCATGGGAAGGAGTCCCATGTTTGCAAGCTAAAGAAATCTCTATATGGGCTTAAGCAATCCCAGGGCTTGGTACTTCAAAATTGAGAGCTACCTTCAGAAGCTAGGTTTATATAAGAGTGAAGTTGATCCAAATTTGTACTTCAAAGTAGTGAAAAACAAACCGTTTATATTGGTCATGTATGTTGATGATTTGTTTCTCACTGGAGAGGAACATTTGAATGCTTGGTGCAAGAGGGAGCTCACCTCAAAGTTCGAGATTAAAGACTTAGGTCTGATGCACTACTTTCTCGGCCTTAATATCTGGAAAAGAAAAGATGCAAATTTTCTATCTCAAGGGAAGTAAATAGTGGATATATTGTGCATGTTTGGCATGATAGATTGCAAATCTATGACTACACCGATGGTTTCCAATTTGAGGAAACTTCATGAGTCAGGATCTGGATTAGATCCAATAGATCCCACTTTGAATATACAACTTATAGGCTTGATAATGTACTTGATACATTCGAGGCCTGATGTAGGTTTTTCCAGGAGCATTCTGAGTCAATTTATGTCTTATGCAAGACATAGACACTGGATATCTGCTAAGCATGTGCTTAGGTACCTTCGAGGTACAATTTCATATGGACTTAGATATGACTCCAGTGGATGAGTCATGTTACTTGGTTATATAGACTCAGACTGGGGAGGAAGCATTGTGGAACGTAAGAGTACATCTTGCTACTGTTATATCCCAGGATCAGCTATGATATCTTGGTCCAACAGGAAGCAGGGCTCCGTAGCCCAGAGCACTAAAGAAGCAGAATACATAGCTGCTAGTGTTGCCTGCCGAGAAGTAGTGTGGATCAGAAAGCTACTTGCAGGGTTGTTCGGTGAAAAGCTCTAGCATACAGTTATTAGGTGTGACAATCATAGTTTCATCAAGCTTTTAAAAAACCCAGTGTTTCATGACAAGTCGAAGCACATTGAAATGAAGTATCACTTCATCCGAGACATGGTCCAAAAAGGTATAGTGAAAATTCAGTACATTGATACTAATGAGCATATTGCAAATGTGTTAACAAATCCTTTGTCAGTAACAAAGTTTAGGTACTTCCAAGACAAGCTTGGTATGGCAGAGAATGCCTCCCTCCATGAGAGGGAGTGTTAAATGTACAACATTAGGAGACATTCTTCAAACCAATCTTGTGAAGCCAAGATTGATCCTCCTGTATAGAGGTGAGCACTTTGATTTCCTTCTGTGTAAAGGTTATTCCTCCCGTATAGAGGTAATTTATCAAAGTAATGATGTTGTAAAGTCTTGTTGGACAAGGCTCCAAACTTGTGTGTCAAGTCATGATTCTCATGTGAACCTTCCGTATAAAGGTATCCATGGGATGGACCTCCTATATAGAGGTGGACCTCCCGTATAGAGGTGTACCTTCCGTATAAAGGTCATGCTTTACTTGTCAAAAGAATTTAATGTTGTGTGATGTATTATTAACCATGATCACCAGTTTCTATTGAGTCTCCTTTAGAGATTGATCACCTCTAAAGTGAATTACTTTAGCATATGATCATTTGGTCTGGAATAATACAATATGATCACAACATCCGATAACTATTCTTAGTATAATGTAATGTGATAGATAATTAAAGTTAGCACATATTGACCATTCAATAAAAGATAAAGAAATAGAAGATAAAGCATAGAGATCAAGAGAATTTGAAATTTCCCATGCAAACACTTCAACTAATTAAAGATAACTCAAATTGTTAAAGCTTCAGTTAAGTAATAGTGTATGCCTCAAACAATGCTTCAATTAAAGTATCAATTAAATATATGCAATCAGTTAACTAAAGGAGATCTTAGTGATCACTTTAGTAAATCAATCAACATGATTTTTAGTTAAGAAAATTTAACTAAAGTGTTAAAAATGAATTAGTTAACTAAAGTGTTTTGCATGACGACACTTTAGTTAAACTAAAAGTTAAAAGACGACACTTAAGTTACAACACTAAAGTTGCTCCTATTGCATGATGACACTTATGTTAGCTTGTTAACTAAGTTCTCCTACATCAGTTATGAGGCGAGTTCACTCCAAATTCAGTTAATCATGATTTCAAGTTAAGGAAGAAAGGCTTGGCGCATTGTTGGTGCATGATTGAAGAAACTAGAAGTGCACTACAACTATCCAAGAAGATAACTCGCCATGGTTTGCATGGGAGGATTATACTTCATGCATTGATTTTATATTCCTTGCATGGAAATGATTTTTTCTATATATTTATGTGTTGGGCACATTGGAAAACACATCCGATTGATCTCTCTTCTCTATTGCTTCCGTATATTCACCAAGTGTGTTTGGTGATCTCTTATCTTCCGAAAGCAATATGTTATGTTGTAAAAGAAAGACATTCTCTTCTATCCATTATATTATACTGAGAAGATTTGTTGGGGTTTTTGTTCTCATTGTTTGGTGATCTCTTATCTTCCGAAAGCAATCTGCTATGTTGTAAAAGAAATACATCCTCTTCTATCCATTATATTATATTGAGAAGATTTGTTGGGGTTTTTGTTCTCATTGTTTTGAGGATTTTCCCCAAGGTGTATTTTGTGTTATGGATGTATGAATTTCATGTGATTGAATTGTCTCATTTTTCAAGTTTTAGCATCTAAAAGAATTAAAGATCAAAGCTCAACCAAATATTAACAAATATGGCCATCATTGTTTGAACCAATAGAATAAATGAGCAAATAAAGGAGTATGAATCGACTGACAACCCTGCATAATAACTATCATCATCTTTTCCTCCATCCAAGGAACAACAACATGATCCAGATTTGTTCTAAGATAAGTCAGATAATCACTACTAGAAGTCTGATGAGTCTATACAGGGAGGTTTATAGCTTTACCAACTAGAGATAAGGGAAAAATATCCACATATTTCTTACTTGAATCCTCAATGGTGGATTTATCAAATTTCCAAAAATCCTTTTAAATGAGCCAATTGTGTCGAGGATATGTCTAGGTCACCGAACACCTCACCTCTCTTGTGATCTCCCTTTGCACCTCTTGATAACACTCTTCCGCAATCAATGGAATTGATAAATTACCTACCACCAACTCCTTGAGACGATGCCCCATTATTTGTACAAGAGATAGACCAACAGGATCTCCTCCATTCGAACAATCCTACACCTCCATAACCTTATCATCCCCCATGGAGTCCTACAAGCACCCTTGAAGGTAAGTCTCTTCATCTGACACTTCTAGTCATTTGGGTTTCCAAATATTCTTTTGAAAAGGTAGGTCGAAATCTGTGAGAACATGGCCATAATGGTGACATCGAGCAAAATCAAATGGGATGTTGATATAATCCAAGGGTTGGGTGTAGGATATTCCCCCAACCATCAGTTCCATCTACTTAAAAAGTTATTTCCGACATCTATCTCAAGTAAAATATGAGCCACAGAGAATGAAAACTAGTTAATAAAACTATCATTCACCGCAATGAACTCACCCAATGAGTCCCCTATCATTTTCAATACTTCCTCCATCTAGAATTCAATCGACAACTGAGGAAGCTTAACCCAAAAAATGATGCTAGAGATAAATTCCTCCTAAGCATCAAAGAGGGGGTGCCACAATTTGAGAACCAAAATATTCTTGTCCATATACCAACACCGGTGCAAAATACACAACGCATCCACCTTACTACGAAATATGAACCCCATCCACCCATGGGAAAAAAGCTGAAAAAGTGGGCTATATCCTACCACAAGAGCCCACATATTTTGGGACCAAACATTCAGAGTTTCCATGGAAACCCTTTGACCAAAAAATTTACCAACCAGAGTTCAACCATCCAATAGTAATATCCGCATAACACAAATGTCCTCACCAATCACCAATGAAAAACCACCACCATGGTATTGGATAACCTTTCATCACTTCCTAGAACCATGAGACGAATCCCTAGGATGAATACTGTGCAAATCATTCATGCAAAGTTGACTACCCACAAACCCAAGGGAAGACTCAGAGTGACTACTAAACGCTCAACTAGAACCTTTGAAATTATGATCAAACAATTTCCAAGGAGAAAATGGGTCTTGTGGATTAGACGTATCATTCAAGAGTGGATGATTTGCCATGGATTCCATATCTGCCTTTTTATCACTTGCAATATATGATACCCGATCCATTGTAACATTAGAACTGGCTCCAATATAAGATTGATTTGATTGGATAGTAGGTAGAGAACATTCCTCGCGAGCATTATTATTATCCAACACAACATTGCAGTCATCGAGACCTACCCTAGAACATTGATCGACCACATGAGTCCTCGTACAAGGTGGGGAGGAGGAAATGAGATCATTCGAGAGAGAGTCCTTGAAATAATCTACAAGGAAAATCTCGTCATCCATAAAAAAACTAGAGTATGCAACAACAAACCTAAGTATTTAAAAACCCTAGGCCCTAGTACAAGGTGGGGAGGAGAAAATGAGATCCTCTAAGAGAGAGTCCTTGAAATAATCTAAAGGAAAATATATTCATCCATAAAAAAACTAGAGTATGCAACACTAAACCTAAGTAGTCAAAAACCCTAGTCCCTCTTCATTCAGACTTCTCCAAACCATCATCCTCCTATCACTACAAGGAAAAGATGCTTTAGCGGAGGTTATAGCAGAGGTTTGTAGTGTTACAAGATTGGTCGAAATTGTCAAAAAAACCTCTACTACAATATTCGTTACTAGTAGCAGATGTTTTAGCGGAGGTTTTTAAGGAATACTGTATAACTACATAAAACAGGATGGAGGTTATAACAGAGGTTTCAAAACCAGTGCACTTTATATTCCAATGCACCAGCGTGTTTATTATAAATACACCCTGGTGCTTACCAAAATATTATAGCACCAATGCGTAGTAAAATATTAAGCACCGATGCTTTATACTTACATGCATCGATGCTTCACAAAAATCATGAGAGACAGTGTGTTATACACAAAAAAGCACCAGTGATTTACAATATTATAAGCACCGGTTCTTTATAGGAATATCGCATTGGTGCTATTTAACTTAATGAAAGTCCCGATGCAAACCTAGGTAACTAACGCACTCGAAGAGTGGCTTCAGACGTGATAATAATAGTGCACTAGTGCTGCCTATTTCTGTTAGCACATCGGTGCTGCCATATTAATTAAAAGCACCGATGTGGTTATACATTAATACATGCTGGTGCGTGAATATGATGAAAAAGCACCATAGTGAGTATTCGGGGCATTTTCTCATAGAAGCACTGGTGCGACACATTAATGACAATGCAATTTTTTTCATTTTTTTAAATCAGAAATTGACATATTTCTTATAATAGTATTTATATAAATTGAATTTTCATTATTGCATTTGGATATGATATTTGAATTAATTTGTTATATCATGAAATTTCACACCTCTTCATTATAATATTTTTAATCGTTCATATATTTAATGAGTACTGATGTAACATTTCACAATGACATTGGACAATGCAATATAATTAAAAAGTCATTTTAATATATATGAATAAAAATTTCTTTGTCATACAAAGTCAAAGTGGGACAGCATAAAAGTCCACAATAATCAAAATGTCAATTTTTAAGTTACACTTATTAATAACCCGCTGTCTTTCAATTGGGACACTATGTCCATTACATTATACAAAATGTCTGATTTTCATATACAATTATTTCAAAAGACACATCAACTTGCATTATAATCCAATTATATTGATGACCATCATTCTTGCCTGGAGCTGTTTGTTAGTGCTCGAGCTACTTGCATGACTTGGGTTATTTGGTTGAATGTTTTATTGATTGCCTCGATTTGGTTCCTCATTTTCAAATTCTGTCTACATACATACAAATAAAGTGTAATAAGTGTATCTACATTGGTAGACATAATGCAAACTAAAATAGATAATATACATGATGATCATTTTGTAAATTTAAAAACGTACTAAGGCAAGAACCGTGTCTTGAATGATACACATTCTTTCAAAACCAAATCTCATGCCTTCTTTAAACAACTGTTATGTTGGCTCCACTTCATACTTTGTTTCTTGCAAGTTTTACACCCCATTACAAATTCATATATTTAATATAAGATATTTTTGTTGTTCCATTAATTAAAAAATGAGAGAAGTAAAACAACATGTATACTTACAAAGTCCACAATTAATTTTTGATATGTCGACATATATTCACAACCCATACTTAACCCAATGTTAATCAAATCTTTCTATGGATCTTATTTGTATTTTAATACCTATTTGAAGACATCCAAGGATGGTAAGTGTAAAATAAAATAAAAGATAAAGATTACAACAAATATGAATTCTTAAGTTGTTATAACGATATGACAAGTACTCACAAACTTTGATATTAACTATTTTATTCCTTGTCATCTTGTCTTATGTTCTGATTGGGTTGCATTTTTTATTTATTTTCTACAACAAAACAATTGAAAACAAATATTTAATGCTGAATTATTAAATATATGTACATATGAGCTGAGATTCATCATATTTTTTTGTAAGGTTCAAAAATTTATATTAATCTATACAGATCCATTTCAAATTTGATTAATGTCCAAACAGATATCTGTCCTATACGCTAGCCCACAATGTCTACTAGTGATATCAAAAGACCTCGAAGCTAAGATATTATGACAGTAAAGATGTTGTCCTAAAGAAGTTTGCATGCAGTTCCCCCATAGGTCGGGGGTTATGGCCTCAATATCATAAAATACCAGTCCCATTAGGTAACCAAAAACGTATCCCAAAACCAATAATAGCTATTCATCATCAGAAACCAAGACATGAGAGGGGCTTGCACCTGAATTCTCTCGCTTTAACTTCGGGATGATGGCCGTAGAACACCGTCTGTATACAAGCTGCATGTTGGAGAGCCAGTCTTGCAGAGGGTTGCTGAAGGTTTCCCCCATATATGCACGAGTGAGAGCATCCAACTTAGCGTTGATGTGAGCCGCTTCAATTCGGTGGTTCCTTTCTAGGGTGCGCAACTCAACCTCCAAATCCTCAGTACGGACTGCTAGGGAAGGCGCCTTAGGATTGTCCGAGAACTGCCCTTGAATGTAGTCGTCCATGGCCATGGCCAGGAGTCTTCATGGTCCAAAAAACCTCCAAGGTATTCGTATGCTGGGTCTCTTTGGTGTGAGAAGATCTTGAATCTTCCATCAACTGCTCGGCTCCCAATTTACAAGTGGTTTTCTACAAGCGATCCTCCTAACAGACTGTGCGCGCATGAGCAACAAGATGAATTTCATTCTCGAAGAACTCCTGAATCTTCCCCATTTCTTTAAGAGCGCATGGCATATGCAACCTACGAGGACCATTGACCATTTTATTCTTTGTAACATTAATTCTCGCCATCCTAGCATCCCGAGAAGCTAGCAACCAGAGTGACGAGTCCCATTTCGACTGCCCAAACTAGGAAACAAGCACACAATTCAAAGTCTTGACCTGATAGCTTTGGAATTTATAGTCGACACCTTCAATCTAGTGATGGAACTGACACCAAAAATGCCAAAGGCGTCGATATACCTCATAAGTTTGGCTCTCATCATGATGCAAACCAACCTAGGAGTCCATGAGGGCTCACACAAGTGAGATGTCAACAACTCATACATGGAATCGAAGGCAACTTCTATAATCATGCTTCATGCTTAAACAATGCCACAAAGTTGTCCTTTGCTGAGGGACTATAACCTTAGAACCATTGCCACACGCCCTTGCATGCGCTGGCCCACATGGCATTCTTAGAATTATTCATCACGAGCAACGTCGACACGCTGCTAGCACCTGTTGTGGGGGGGGAGGATCAATTCATCATCATTTACATCTTCCTTAATTTTTATGTTCTTAGGACGACATTCTGCTCCCTTTCTGTCCCCGTAGAACATTAAACATATGTGAAATGGATTGTTTGAAACATGTTATGAAATATTCTTAAATATGTTATTACTGATAGTTCAATAAAATAACTCATATTGATTAATATTAGTACTTTTTGATTTACCCGATTCATCATTATGCAAATTTTCCATCAAGGTTTTATGCTCTTCTGCACTTAGATTGCAAAGAATATTATCGAGCTTCCTCATTTGTTGGCTCTGCATGTACACATTTACCGATACATAAGTAATTTTTATTCTTAGAAAAAAATTAATTATTTTCTGAAAATTTAATGTTTGTAATAATGAATATGGGGTTACATAGTGTCTAAACTAAGAAAAAATGAAAATAAAAGTATGCCACGACACAAATTAGATAATATCTTACGACATTTTTTTTTTTTTTTTTCCATGGAAAAATTCGTAATTTTATTTCAATAGAATGAAAAAATTACATTCTGCACATGTAAGTGAATCATAGTGATCCCTACATTGTCACATATTGCTGTTCAATTAACATACAGGTCTATGAGACCCAAACAAACTAAAAAAAATTGCTGTCTATAACAGCACACCAATAGCCGGTTCATATTACAGTATTAACTTCAAAACTTATACTCAGTCTAATCTGCCCTGAATCATAAACAGAACAGATGTATGCAAGTATGCTCCCTCACAGTTCCTTCAAAGCTATATAGACCAATGTATTAAGAAAAAAAAGAGAAACTAAAACGCTGCCAATGTTTCAGCATCATCCACGTTTAATGGAGTTCCCAGATTAGGCACAGCAGAGACTGCCTCCTCTGCTGCAATCGATCTTCTACCAATCTATTACTAAAAAAAAAAACATCTGTAGCCGATGTGTCCATGTAAGGTAAGCCCTCTTGTTCAGCATTATCCTGTGCTTCATCTTGACACAGCCCTCGCAGGTTCAGATCGAATTTTTCCCATCCAGATAACATGATAGAATCTGCATGGTCTCTCATGAGCCACCGCTCCACATCAAAAGTAGCATTTTATGTAATATCATACACCCACAGGTCACCCACAGCATCAGTCAATTGTGAATGCCCGAGATCTCTCTAAGGCAGCCGTTTCCCATCAGTACCTTGAATGTCAGGCAAGTAACCAAAAAACAGTAGTGAAAGAAACCAATCAATCGCCCAACCTGTCCTCCAATGCCACGTTGAAGGGCATATGGTAATAACTGTAGGATGTATCAGTGTTATATAATGTAATTCTCCAGGTGCCAAGATCAAGACGTTGTTGCGAAGCTTCTTTGGAAAGATGATCTGCCATGCCATTTCTTTCCCGGTAAACATGTGTAAATGTTATGAGATTAAAATTTTGCTTTAATCGTAAAACATCTTCCAGAATAGGTAAGAGAACCATTACATTACAGCGGGTATGCTCATTGGCCCAATCAATAACAATCAGTGAGTCTCCAAAGATCTGTAATGTATGACAACCCTGTTCCAGTGCAAAAATCAGCAACAGTCTAAGCGACATGATTTCAGCATAGTTGTTTGTACCGCTCCCCAATCCTGCCGCGATGTGGAAGTAATGTGAATCAGATAAGTGTAATACGATCCCCCCTCCGCACACCAATTGATCCATTGATGCGCCATCGAAGAAAGCCCACGGTAATGTAGCATCAATCGTTTCAGCGATCACTGGACGAGTTCTAATCGGTTTTATGGCAGACTTGTAATGTAAAATGATGGCCACAGCTTGAGCCACAATCTGCTCCATCGGGATTCTGCAATCCTGGAATATAATCTTGTTGCGCGTGATCCATATACCCCAGGCAAAAATGCATGGGACCGCACAGATGGTGGAAGTTTGTTGTTCAGTCCACCATTCTTTGAATGCCTCATCTACATTTTCGCCCCACCAACGTGTATTGATATCCAAGTAATTGCAAATTTGTGTCCATACCGACTGTGTGAATCGGCAGTGGAAAAATAAGTGTGATAGAGTCTCGTCCGCCTCCCTGCAAAGTGGGCAAAAACCCGGGCCCTGTAGAAATCGTCTTTTCAGATTATCCCAAGTAGGAACCTTATGTTCTAAAATCGCCCAAAAGAGTAGTTTGGCTTTTCCAGGGCATTTAAATTTCCACAGGTGTTTCCACCACCACACCAAAGCCCGATTTTGCACCTCCAAATTAAGCTGAATGTAACCAAATTTTGGTGTGTATCGTCCAGAGGGATGGTGATCCCAAATAAGTTCATCAGGCCTATCAGTCAGCCGAATATGTGTGAATCTTAATGTCCGAATGTAGTCCTCCCATCCCCCGGTCAGATTCTCAGGAACCTCAAGTCGCTGGGCAGAGGTCCATCCCTGGTGCGTAAGCGTGGATAAGCCCGGTTGGGCAATATCCGCTAAGAACAGACATCCCCTAGCAGCCAGAAAGTTCCTTAAGTCCACAGGCAGGACATGTCCCCCCCTGCATCCTACCCAAGGATCCAGTCCAAGACGGAGAAATTGCCCATTCCCAATTCGCCACACTAAACCCGATCCCACCAGCTGAAAATGCTGAACCACCGCTTTCCATACCACAGAGCAATTTTCCCTAGACTTATTTCCCAGCCTAATCCATTCAAGTATGGTTAATGGAGCAATATATTTGTGGTATACCACCTTAGTCCAGAGGCTCCGGGTATGGATGATACGCCAGGCCACCTTAGCCCCCAAAGCTTTGGCAAATAGGAAGATATTCTTTAAACCCCAGCCACCCAGTGCTTTGGGAATCGCAATCAAATCCCATCTTACCCATACCAAGGCTCGATTCATTCCCTTACCCTTCCAAAGGAAGGCAAAAACCAACCGTCTAATCTGCTCCAAGACGCCTCTGGGAATCCAAGCAAGTGACATCCAGTAAACCGGTATTGCTTCCAACACTGATTTAACCAGAATCAATCTCCCAGCCCGCGAGAGCCATTTTTGACTCCATCCAAGTAGTCTCAGCTCCAATTTAGCAATTAGCCAGTGCCAATCGGCCTTATGATATGCATTGGGTCTTAAGCGAAATCCAAGGTACTTTAGGCCCTCATCAATATCCAATATCCGATATGGGAGTCTGATGGCCAGTCGATGTATCTCCTGCTCATTTAATTGCGAGCATGAGATAGTTGATTTAACAGTATTCACAAGCATGCCCGCGGTGACTTGCAGAAGATTGAGTCCTTCGACCACCTTATCAATAGCCGTGGTGATGCATGCCATAATCCATCGAACAAATTCATAACAGAAGCCCAGATGTGTGAGAAGCATCCGGATATAAAGCCAGCTCACCCGATCGAAAGCTTTAGAGAGGTCAATCTTTATCACTGCACCCTTTTGTTTCTGAACCTTCAGGGTATGTAAACCTTCTTGTGCTACACCAATGGCCTCGTGAATTTGGCGCCCTTCCAAGAATCCAAATTGTTCACATGAGATATGCTGAGACAGGATATTTTTAAGTCTCCTGGCCATAACCTTTGATATGATCTTATAAATGCAATTGCACAGTGAAATAGGTCTGAATTCATCAAAACGATCAGGCTTGTCTGTTTTGGGAATGAGAGCAATAAATGTCGAGTTAAAGGGGCCATGTACAAATCCAGCCTTTCTAGATTCTTCCACCACAGTCAATAACTCCTCCCCAAAACAGTCGAAGAATCCCAAATAAAATTCAATTGGCCAGCCATCAGACCCCGGGCTTTTATCTTTCTGGAAAGATTGCATAACCTGCAAGAGCTCAATCGGTTGCACCTCCTCCATCAAGAGTCTGTTCTCGTCCTCCCCCACAAAACGTGGGAAAAGCTGAGACATTCTGATAATCTCAGCTATGGAGGCCCCAGGTTGAGCGGTGAATAAATCCTCGAAGTGTCGGACACCCATCTCAGCCAAGCCATCAAAGCTGGAGACCCTTTCCCCTTCAGATGAAGATAGTTCCCAGATTGAGTTAGTGAATTTTCTACCCTTTGCATATGCTTGAAAGAATTTTGTATTCTCATCCCCGCACTACAGCCAAATCGCCCTGCTTTTCATGCGCCACATCTCTTCACGCTCACACAGCAACACATTTCTTCTGCTCTCCCAGTCCAGCAGCTCGCCTTTCTACTGTTCATCCAGATATCCCATACCCCGACAATGTAGTAGTCGATCAATATGCAGCTCAGCATCCCTCAGAGTCTGATCATCTTTAACCCTTTTATCAGATGCCCAGATTATCGTGGCCTCTTTAATCCGCTTGAGATTGAGTTGAAAGTGAGCGCCCGCATGTTCCAGTGACTCCAAAGGTCGATGAACCCACAGTTGCTGAACTAATGTCAGGTAATCCTCCTCCTTCAGCCAGTTAGGATTGAACTTGAAAGGACTGGGAGGTTTGTTACGACTGCCTCTTAATTCCAGAAGTATGGGACAATGGTCAGAGACCCCCCCTGACCCAACCCATTGCTTTACAACATCAACCCCCAGTGCCAACACATCTGCCACCAGAAACCTATCCAGTCTTTTTGCTACCCTTTGTTCCCCAGCTCTCTTATTCCTCCACGTCGGGGTTAGCCTGGTAGGCTGTATGTCCAGTAGATCCTTTCCAGCAAAGGCCTGTATGAAAAAATTAGCTAATGGATCCGGAGCAGCACGAGGCCCCCATACTTCAGATGACCCCAGGGATAGATTTAGATCGCCACCCAAGATCACATCCCTTCCGTCAAAGAGATCCATGCTTAGCAATGATTCCCAGAATCCAGCCCTATTAAGATAGGGTCCATAGATATTGAGAATCGTTATCATCCTCCCAATCTCAGCATCCCAAACTTCCAAACCAATACCAGAAGAGATACCCCAAGAGCTATCATATCTGCAGTTTTTCACCTTCCACCCCGTCGCCAGCCCTCCAGAGCGACCACGAGCATCCACACCCACAAACTTCCAGCCAGGTAGCAGAGTTTCCAATACCCGAACCACCTCCACACTGCCGCCCAGAGTTTCTTGTAGTAGTAATATATCAGGTTGATTTAAATCCACCAACCTCCGGAGAGACGATTTTTTAATGGGACTCGCCAACCCACGACAGTTTAATGACAAAAGTTTCATATAAAACCCCCTTCCAGGGTTTTCGCAGCTCTAAGTGCCCATTCAATAGTGGATTGAGTGCCCATTACCAAATCAACTTTTGCTCTATCTTGTGCTTTGGACAGGTGTGATTTCCGTCCCCGACCTTTCCCCATAGTATTTGCAGCCAACTCAGGAAGTCCCCTACCTCCCGATCCATCAGCAGAGATCACCCTATTTCTAAGTGCATACCGGATACTACGACCCACAGAATTGGGAGAGGGTAGTGTGGATACTAAAGATGGCGTGTATGCACAATTTGTGACAGGTATTACACAAGGCGCTACTATGCAAGGAGATACAGGGCTGTCAGGAGGATGTGAATTTAAACATACCCCCCCAAAATCGGTGGAGACAGAAAAAAGTGGATCAATAGAAGAGTAATGTTGTGACTTACCCTGGGGAGATGAGCCCCGACGATCCAGAATCTTTCTGCAGGCTGCTCGAGGTAAGGGTGTCGTAGAGTCCAAAGTAGTCCCCACTCCATCCATCTTCAATCTTTGAGTATTTTCCCAGCCCACGTTCTCCAAAGAAGTCAAGGGTATCCCAGAACTCCGTATGCCACACGATGCCTCAGATTGCAATGATACCACAGCCTCAGTGGCAATAGTTTTCAAAAGATCATGATCCCCTGCCTTCAGTGGACTCCTCTTCTGCACAGTATCAGTCCTGACATCTGCAACAGGAACAAAAGGCGGTTTTCTTCCCCGAAATGGTAGCGTGCACCCTGCTACCAGGTGTCCAATTGCGTGACATCGGTGGCAACGAAATGGCACCCCCACATAGTCCAAAATCTGTGTGAAATCCCCATCCTTTGTCTGAATGGAGATCTCAGCCGATAGCCCCAGCATAAGATCGAGTTTGACCAAGATCTTAGCCACCGAATAATTACCAGTTTCAGTATGGGAATGGTCAGCGCATATGTAATCGCCAAGAAAATTTCCAATGGCAGCAAATCGTGATTCATTCCAGAGATGCATGGGGAGCCCTGGTAGCTTCACCCAAATCGGTTCTCGGTCAATTCTTTCAGTCTTGGAGTCAAAAAAAGGCGACCATCGTTTCAGCACAATGGGGACGCCCAGCATCTTCCATTGTCGTCCTAAAACAGCTTCAACCTCTCCACTATTTGCCAATATAAAGGAGAACCAACCCTTCGTCAGTACCCTAATCTCCGGTGCAGCAGCAACCAGATCCTGCCAATTCTCGGTCGCCCATCGCTGTAGGAAGCCCCGCCCGAGCCTCTTCCCACGGGCATGTCCAACCACAGCTATGTGGGAGAATTCCTCCGCTTCCTCCATCGAGACATCCACACCCAACACAAGTTTGTCCTTCCTTCTCCGGTCCTTGACCTTGTTTGTAGAATGTTTCGCCGCCGGTGTAGGATCCCTTGCACGAGGAATCAAAGGTTCTTTACCAGGTAGGAGGACGCCCACCCCAGATGCCACCGCTGCAGATGCACTAGTAGTGTTTCCCTGGCCACCACTGGCCTGTCCCCTTACCTCCACATCACGGAGTTCCACTGACTGAAGCTGATTTCCGAATGAAAGAGAAGCTGGTCCGCCACCCGACCGCATGTGATCACGACCTTCCGAAAGAATAGGAAAGTTTGTATAAGACCCCAGTTGTGGTTGCAGCGTCCGCCCCAGGAGACCCACCAAATCTGGCCTGTCCAGGTAACTAGCAGAAGTCCGAGAGGTAGCTAAATCCTCCACAGAACCCTCCAGCCCAAAAGAGATGACCGGCGAATCCATCGCTCCCGCGGACCCAGGTAGATCCCCTGTCCCCCTGCCAGACAAGAAAGGGCTAGTCAAAGCCCCCGCCCCATAATCCACCGAAATTTTTGCTCCAAGATCAAATATCCCTATGTCACAATCCCCACCCGAGGTGTAGTCCACCTCCTGCTCATATCCGCTCCCCATACCACTCCAGCAGTTCCCACACGACAGGCAAAATCTGACCCCGACCGAGCAGTCAGCTGACTAATCGAAAATAGGGCCCAGTCCCCTATCCACCGAAACACCTGATCCCCCGGATCCCAGCACACAGCCACAGGATTTATGCTCAGAACGTCCACCCCTCCATGAGCCTCTACAAATCTGATCCGGATCCCAATCACCCGCCCAAAAGAAGCCAGGAGCAATGGTTACTCAGCATCGAACAGCTAAACTGTGACCCGATTCTCATACAGCCCAGACTCAAAATATTTGACCTTCTGCGTCAAACCCAGCCATTGTTCAATACCTAAAGATATTCTCGCTGCCAGAGATGACCACCATCGCCCGATTTACCAAAGAAACGCTGACCGTGAACAAGAAAGCTCCAGTCTGTACAATAAAGGAAGAGATCGATCCAACCACGAGCCTGGAGTCTGCTCTGCTAACATGTGCTAACCTCTATCATCTTCGATGCCACCATAATCTTCAGTTTAAAAACCAACGTACTTCTTCCTTCAGTTTCTTGGAGCCAATTTCCACATCCTCCTCATCCTTAACACTATGTTATTATCACTTCTTACGACATTATCTGGTGCGTTATGTCAATTTAAATGCATCGGTGCACATTTACTTATTTTACGCGCCGTATTTTGTGCTTTTTTTTAAAGATACCATGGCCAATCGATGCGCTTAAAATATAAGCACACTGATGCTTTATACTAAATAGTGACGCATCGGAAATGCCAAAAGCGCTTTTTTGGAATAGGGAAATTGACAGAGCTGTTAGGGTTTGGGATCCATTCATGCAATAAGTGGTCTCCTTCTATCACATGCTAAACGAATTATCTATAGAAGCAAAAACCCATTAAATAAAAAATTATTAAAATAAAAATCCCTAATTATGAAGTGATAGATGGAGATAAACCCCAATGTGAAATTTTGTAGAGAGAATACAAATAGAAAAAATTTAAAACAAATAGTAAAAAAAATTATTATTGAGATCAATAGCATAATTCTAAATTTTTTCTATGTAGAGTTTTATGTGATACACCATACCTTACAAATTCTGATCTTCTGAATGATTCAGTTGCTCCACAGTCCGCCTTGACAAGTCTGTATTGCAAAACTCCTTCCTCAAAATTTTCGTAAAATAATGAAAAGGTGATTAGGTTTCAAGTATTTAAAACAATTTATGAAATTTATTTTTCGAAAAATAAATTCCCGTTTTTTTTCAATTGTAAAAAATAAAAAATCAAGCTTTTTATTATTATTTTAATTTACAGTTTTCCACTGTGCGTGCGTTTATAGCGCACCGGCGTGCTATATATAGCAGCACACTGATAAGACATAATACGAAAATAAACATAAAAAATATTTCCATGTAATTTTTTATAATTTCCCGATAACCGGTGCGCCCGTAGTAAGTGAAAGCACTAGTGCGGTCATATATTTTTCACACACCTGATTTACAATATTGAAAAATGGAGATATAAATATCCACTAACAAATATAACAGAAGATTTAGTTAGATTTTAGCAAATGTTCATAATCAGTGTAGTGTGTTTCTATAATACCTCAATTTTGACCCTTAGGATATATTGGCTTTTAAATGCAAATATTTTAGCAAATGTTCATAATCAGTGTAGTGTGTTTCTATAATACCTCAATTTTGACCCTTAGGATATATTGGCTTTTAAATGCAAATATTGTATATATGTGATGTATGATTCCTAGCATGGAGCTTAAGGCCAAGGCCCCGCTATTGAATGATCAGCCTTGAAGGGTTGGTATTTTATGTTTTGCTATCCATGTGCTAGTAAGCCATGGGAAAATTGTAAAAGCATGAAAATAATTGTAATGCAAATAAAATTCTAAGGGGATCGCTATGGATGCAACTAAATGAGGGGGCTATGTGTATCCATTAGGGAGAGGTGAGGGGGTTGTGATATTGAACCCTAGGCTTCCAAATTTCACCTTGAGAACCCACTTTTGACTGTCATAGATGTCATTTATTTCTGTTGTAAGGAAGTACTTCGAAAATCATTCCATGAAAGTGGTGGAGTATGGGCAGCCCTGAAATTCGTAAGGCAGGGTATGGGCTATGTTTTTCTTGTCCCATAAGTCATTCCACCTCTTGGAAATTCATTTTCCCTCATTCCCATTCCATGGTGGATGATGGAAGCTTCAGTTGGATGGAGGACGCATGCCCAGCAGGGAAGAAAATCAGAAATCACGATTCTAAGTTAAGCCACATTCAGGAGTGCCAAAATTGCCAAGAAACTTTGTGTGGGGAATGAAATCCAACGGGGGATCCATCGACCTGAACCTTGGGGCGAATGTGAGAGTGTGAGATGCCAAAAAATTCATAGGAAAGCCCTGATTCAGAAGCCCAAATATCCAGTTGCGGTACAGAGCCTTTCGGCCACAACCCTGAAGAGTCCAAGCGTGGATGAAAGAGCGAAAGAGAGAGCAGAGGTTGGAACCTCTTGATAAACCCAGTGAAGGCTGTTTGATTGAGTTTGAGATGTCTGTAGCTCTGTAGTTGAGCTCACCGACTTATCTTCCTCCTCCCTTGTCTCTTGGAATGCTTGATAAACCCAACTGTGTGTTGGCTTAGCATGACTGTTGGTGTGAAACCAAGGCTATGAGTAAACCTGGTAGTTTCTCCTTAGTGGATACATATCCCCAGCTCGAGGGTGGTACCTGAGTGCTGAAATAATACAGGCTGGGAAGAGACCTATGGTTGGGTTGGAATGTTGCAATACATATCCATTTTCTTGGAGATTTCAATAAAAATATAAGTGTTCTCTGTGATTTACAACATGTTCATTCTGTGTTCTGAATGCTCAATTGTTCATGTTATTGGGAATGAAATGTTTATCTTAAGTTAGTCAGCATAATCCTGTTCATAGCATGATAAGAGGACTAATTCCATGTAGGTTGTTTCATCATTCTTCCTGGGATAAATGTGTTGATTCATTCCCTTACATGTGTGTGGATAATGTTTCATTCAACTGTGTTTATTTGAGTATGCATATGCATCCATGTGTTTTTGTTTATATGAATTTGTTCATTGATGAAGAGGGATAAGTTTTGTAGAGGCCAGGAGGTTCAAGATGTTTAGTCATGGATTTGGGGGAGAAATAGACACCCCCTACTATTTTCATGTTCCCTCTGAGGGTCTGGATTGATGGGGGGAGACATGGCAGATTGGATTAGGGCTCTTTACAGAGATGTAAATAAGTCTTGATGAAGTTTTGGCAACACCTTGGTTGGAATAAAGAGAAATTTAGAGTTATAAGGGGTGGCAAAAGATCATATAGTTACATGGGGCTCGTCGAGAGATTTCCAACGGTACCAAGTTTTCCAAAAATAGACTGAGGATGAGAAAGATATTGGCCTAAGGAGTTGGCAGTAACATGTGTATGTGGCTGACTTCCGACTTTTTGAACCCGCAGTGCGGATTCCAGATTGCGGAAGTTGGAGGCATGATTTATCAGTGTGGTGCATTGGAGTTCCAACTTTCTGACTCCTGCATGGCAGATTGTGGAAGTCGAAGGGGTGATTTCTCCGGAGTTATGCATTTGGGGTTTTGACTTCCAAATCTCGCATCGCAGATTGCGGAAGTCAGAGGCGTGATTCTACGAAGCTGAGAATTTGGGAGTTTCGAATTTCGACTCCCACATCGCAGATTACAAATTGCGGAATTCAGAGGCGTAAATCTTTGGAGTTGCATGTTGTGGTTCCTACTTTTCGACTCCCGCAAGGTGGATTGCAGACGTTAGAGAGGTGATTTCCTTGGAGTTGTGCGTTGGAGTTCTGACTTTTCGAATCCCGCAAGGAAGATTGGGGATTGCGGAAGTCGGAGGCGTATTCCTTCGATGCTGTGTATTTGGAGTTCCAAATTTCCGACTCCCGCAAGGTGGATTGCGGATTGCGGAAGTTGGAGGCGTATTTATTCGACACTCTGTGTTGGGAGTTCTGAATTCCGACTTCGGACTTGCGGCTTGCGGATTGCGAACTGAAGTTGTTGCAGCTGTGTAAAAGTGTAGAGTAGCGGATTCTTAAAAAAAAAATTAGCAGGTTGTTTCTAAGGAGATCCCCCATCACCTCTAAAGGGCACCGAGGGGATCAAGGACATTACAGGTGGTATAAGAGCCCAAGGTTGCAGCACTGGGGCTGCTTGGGCCAAAGTAAGATCTTACAGGCTTGTTAGAGCTATGAAACGAACAAAGATCATAAGGCGGAGATCGAGACCGAGAAGGATTGACGATTGTGTAGCATTTCGTTGGGTGAAGTGCACGAGGGTTAGTGGAAGATTGGTCTGTGAAATACCAAAGGTGAACATCCCTCGTTGATCACAGATCCATGGACGAGGAAGAACACCAAGGTAATCAATGGATCTTAGAACATTTCGCTCATGTAAGTGGCAGGAGGTTAACAAAAAAAGTGGACATGAAATTCAACTGGAAAATGATTGATACCTTTGGAATCCACCTTGAGTGAGTGATACCCGATAACCATCATGGACTGTCTAATTAGCATAGAAAGAATGATTCGTATCCAGCTAGACATCTAGCCCTTTACCTGGAATCAATATTGAACAAATTGAAGTGCTCATAAGTGCAGGGAAGTCCAAGAAAGGCCAAGTTGGACTTGGCCATAATTTCTGAAAGCAATGTGAGTAGCAAAGCATGTGAACATAGTGCAATGAGAGCTATTGCAGTGATCAAGGAAAGCTCCATAGGGATGTCAATATGGTTGCAGCTGAAAATTGGAGAATAATCTCCAAAGGGAAATGTTAATAAAGAGGGAAATTTCTCACCTTAAACTATTTTGTTTCTAGCATAAGAATTGTATGCTTGGAAAGTAGCAAGTAGGAATGTTATACATAAGTATATGTATTGAATTGCTGCTTGGTGAGAAAATTATAGCTAATGATTCCTTGTGTGCTTGCTAAAAAGGCCATGAAATTGGATCAACTATGATGTGGAAGAGGAATTCCATGCTATGATGAGGGATTGGAAAGAGAGAATTCCTCAACTCTTCTCTTGTTGTTATGTTTTTAAATTTAAAGCTTATATATAGAAAATTGTGGTATAGGAATGTTGAAAATGCAAGAGATTAGATGGATGAAATGTGTATGCATAGTAGGCATATTAAGAGATAATGCATACTGCATGTAAAATTATGTGTGCTTGCATATGGTATTTCATATTGATAAAAGTTGTGATGTTTTACATATGAAATGAGCCAATTATGATAATTATTGTGGTTGATAATAATTATTGTCGTAGTAATGGTTGTAGGACCAAGATAATAGAAGCATGGCTGAAGACGTTGATGATGATATTGCATATGACTAGCAGCCTTGTGAAGAAAGGTTGGAGCAAAAATCTATGATCAAAAGATTGGTGGAATGACTATGTAACCCTTGGTAAGAGGCTAACTGATTAGGTAACATTAGATATGTTGATATCAACCATGCAGGTAATGTTTTATTTATACTAATTGTATAAATGCTGAGAAAGGATGGGTAAGAATCCCTTCAACCATGTTTTAATCATCATAAAATGGTATGCATGTAATATTGAATGCATTTATTTGAATGACATTCCACAGGGTATGGTGAAGTATGTGGTAGTAAAGGAAATGAGCATTATACCATGTGACTGTTTAAAATTTTGAATGCATCCATAAGAAATAAGAGCATGCCACGTGTGAAACCATGAGGATTTTGGGTTGTGAAGCCTGTAGTGCTCAACAAGTATCCCATGAACTTCCTATTGGTGTTAATCTGGGATGAAACCTCTTTTCCAACATGTAGGGAGTGAGTGAACTCCCGATGTTGTGTTCGGGTAAAGAAGGAAGGAACCTAGATAGTAACCAAGTAATTGGGGAGATGGTTGGGTATTGTGTTGAAGCATTGGCTAGGGAGTCCAACTTATCATGGTAAGACACATGTCTAAGCACATAAATGTTATAGAGCCATGCCAGAGTGCATTAGGTGCATTGTGTAAGTGTAAATTAAAATATTTTGTAAACCATGTTGATTATACATGAATATATGCAGGTATATATGTTAAGATGCATTGTGTGAATGCATAGTTGCGATATAAACGTCATTGTAATTCGCTAATAGATGAAATGATAGAATTATTGACAATTCTAAGATCCTTTCATGAGTTGCTATGGATGCAGGGGAAATAATTGCATGAAGAACCGCAGTCATGTTTGATGGGATACCAAAATGCTCTATTGGGAGGACAGAGTTTCCTGAATGGATATGATTTTGTAATCACTTAAGTGATTGTTGTAACAATGAAAATATTATATGCATGGATACTCACCAAGTGTTTGGTTGATTAAAATTTTTAGATTTTAGGTAGAAATGTCTTGGGTATGGAAATATGGGTAAGTCCACAATAAAGATTGGAATCTACCATGTACAAAAGCCAAAAAAATAAAATGAGAAGGGTCTCGTGGTTGTGAAATTTAATTTATTTACAGAACAGATTTGTAAATTTCAGATTGAGATTTTGCTAATAATTACTAATGATTGTTTGGATTCCCTAGAATTGTGTTAAGAGGATGTATTGTAGGTGGATGTTCATGTTGTGGTAGTGAGTGTAAATCCATAATGGATAGAGTGATACCACTTACAAGAGCAAAACAATATGAGGATGGCCTCATGCTTAAATAAATCAAATTTCTGTAGGAGATAGAATTGTAAACTCATATTTGAATTTGATTATTAATGCCATTGACTGGTTATGGGAATCAGATTTGAATTTGATTGCTAATGATGCCGAATGTTTGGCTATTTGAGAAGTGTGTCAGGAAGACACATTGCAGGAAGACCATGTGCTATGGCCTGCAGAAGCCAAACTCCATGGGAAGGATCCCATGCTTTGGAAATGGGTTTCGAGTGAAACACCATTGCAAATTTGGATAATGTCACATATGAACTGCATGTTGGTAAACATCGTGAGTGAGATGGTAAAATTATGCCAATAGGGCATATGCTGTTTATGAAACAAGAAAGGGATTGGGGTAACAAACCCGAGGGACTGTTAACTCAGATAAGGGAGCCCCATTCCTCATGACAGGAAGATAAAATACATATGCAAAACATATAGTATTTTGTAACCCTTGCTGAAAATATGCATGTCTAATTATTGGAATTAATATGTAGAGTGTGTTTTTATTTCAAACTGCTTGAGTTGTGATTATGGCCTACATGGCTCACATCGGAGAGGAGTGCACACCTGTCGGGTGATGTGTTGTGTTATGGTTGTCAATATTGACTACAACCTAAGGGAATGGACGCATTCCTGGTGTTTCAATATTAGAGAGTGGATTTTTATGAAATATGTTTTTATATCAGCGATGCTGATGAGCTTGCCTACCCATCTTGTGTTGTTAGGTATTATACATGAAATTTCGTGCTGCATACTAAAGAAGCAAAATGAGGTGGGTTCCGAGACTGGTTGGAACCCGTTGAGATGCCTATGGCTCCATAGTAGAGCCCTTGACTTGGAAATGGTTATGGTGCAGTTTCCTTCCATTGCCCTGTTGAACCAGACGTAAGTGTTGGCTTGGAAATGAAGAGGGAAAACCAGGTATGGGACTGTTTTGGCACCATAAATGCTTGGTAAATATAGTCAGTGCACTGTTTGAGCATTGAATGCTGTGAAGTAGCCTGCGTGTTGGCCAAACATTCATTAAACACTTGGTAAATCCAGTCGGTGCACTGGTTGGGAATTGAATGTTGTGGAGTGGTTTGTGTACTGGCCAAACATTCGTTATTGTATCCACAGGTGATCCAAGGCTTGTAAAGCAAAGAAGGAGCCTATGGAATAACGTGAAGACGTCCAATACAGATAAGTATTTGGTTATCTTGCATCTTCTTGCTTATTTAATGTGAAAATACGTGTGTATATGATTCGACTATGGTTTTTAAAACTCTTGTTTAGAGATGAATCCTATGAAAATGGATTTGACATGTGAATTGACTCAATGTTGAGTGTAGGTATTGCTGGATCCAAGGACCTTGAGGGAATCCTAAGGATTCCTGCGGACATGTGACTGTCCTAGAAAGCTCAGTATGAGTAGGACTGGAAAATGGTGCTAGTGGACTTGTGTGGGTCCTAGCAGCTAAAGGCTCTGTAGGAAACCATGGGGAGGGGTTCCCTGGTTGAGAAGCCTTGAACAAACCTTAGAAACTAAGTGTCATCGCCAAAACAAGAAAAAGGTGAGTCAAGCATTCACATTTGAAGTGAAAGAGACCAAGGATCATGGAACCATAGTTGTGGTGGGGCTCCGGATTGGAACAAGATTAAGAGGGGGAAACTCTCACTCCTCTCTTTCCTTTTTGATTGATGCATTTTAGAGACAAAAAATTGTTGAATGCATGTTATGGCTGAAAGTTGATTGTGTTTATCTTGCTTGAAATAATTGTGAAGGCTGAATTAGTTAATTCCTTGTGAAAGGATGAACATGGATGAGTTCATTTGTATGTTGGACAAGCATGAAATGTGTGGAAGTCTCATGGATAAAGCATGAACTTTCCATGTTAATTGGGCAAGTAATTGACTGACCTTAATGCATATTTTATGCTTGGCCTAACAATATTTGCAATGGTGAATTTCACAGGTGAAAATTAAATCAATTGGTTGTAGCTATTACAAGACAAATGTTGCTAGTAAGCAAAGTGTGGGCAGTTGTGCACATTGACCATGGTAGCAGACCAAAAGCTAAATGATTTGGCTGAAAGTCTTCTTCAAACAATTGCCAAAACCCAAGAAAATCTTGAGGAAATGCTCAAGCTACAAAAGCAGCAGAATGAGATGAACCACAAGGTTTTGCAGGACTCTATTTGTTTGCAAAATGGGGTAAAAGGCATTCTAGAAGCTATCAACAGTGGAAAGGACAATGGGTTAATAAAGAGGCATTCATCTAATCAACCCATTAAGAAACGATTAAGGCTAGAAGACTCAAAGGAAATTGAGCAGGTAAAGAAAAATAAGCCACTGAAATGTTGGGAATGTGGAGGAAATCATTGCCTTCGTAACTGCCCAACAAAAGACATTAAGAAAGATAATAGCCACAAATTTTCCAGACTTGTGGATCAAATGGAAGGTAAAGAAAAGGAAGGGATCATTGTGGCGCTAGAAGGTCAAAGTCATTAGGAGCATCTTGTAGAAGAAAAAGTACTTGGTCCTGAAAACTCAAAGTAAAAGATGAAATGCAAAACAAACCTGCCACATTTTTTGAATTTTGATGTGTAAACAATGTGTATGTATTCCTAAGTATTAGAACACTGAGGAAAGTGTTATTCTAAGGTGGAGGGAAATGTAATACCTCCATTTTGATCCTTAGGATATATTGGATTTTAAATGCAAATATTGTATATATGTGATGTATGATTCCTAGCGTGGATCTCAAGGACAAGGCCCCTCTAGTGAATGCTCAGCCTTTAAGGGATGGTATTTTATGTTGTGCTATCCATGTGCTAGTAAGCCATGGGGAAATTTTAAAATCATGAAAATAATTGTAATGCAAATAAAATACCAAGGGGATGGCTATGGATGCAACTAAATGAGGGGGATATGTGTATCCACTAGGGATATTTGAGGGGGTTGTGGGATTGAACCCTAGGCTACCAAATGTCACCTTGAGAACCCACCTTTGACTTCCCTAACTGTCATTTATTTTTGTTGTAAGGAAGTACTTCGGAAATCAATCCATGCGAGTGATGGAGTATGGAAAACCCTGAAATTCGTAAGGCAGGGTATGGGCTCTGTTTTGCTTGTCCCATAAGTCACCCTACCTCATGGGAATTCATTTTCCATCATCCCCATTCCATGGTGTGATGATGGAACTTCAGTTTGGATGGAGGACGCATGCCCAGCAGGGAAGAAAACCAGAAATCACAATTCTGAGTTAAGCCATGTTCGAGAGTGCCAAAATCGCCTAGAAACTTTGTGTGGGGAATGAAATCCAATAGGGGATCCATCGACCTAAACCTTGGGGAAAATTTGAGAGTGTGAGACACCCATAAATTCATAGGAATACCCTGATTCAGAAGCCCGACAATCCAGTTGCGAGACAGAGCCTTTCGAACGCAACCCTGAAGAGATCCAAGCATGGATGACATAGAGGAAGAGCAAGTAGAGGCTGGAACCACTTGATAAACCTAATGAAGTTTGTTTGATTGAGTTTGAGATGTCTGTAGCTCCGTGGTTGAGCTCACCGACTTTTCTTCCTCCTCCCTTGTCTCTTGTCATGCTTGATAAACCCAACTGTGTGTTGGCTTAGCATGACTGTTGGTGTGAAAACAAGGCTGTGAGTAAACTTGGTAGTTTCTCCTTAGTGGATAATAGCCCCAGCTCGGGGGTGGTCTCTGAGTGCTGAAAGAATACAGGCTAGGAATATACCTATGGTTGGGTTGGAACGTTGCAATCGATAGCCAGTTGCTTGGATATTTCAATAAAAAGATAAGTGTTCTCTATGATTTATAACATGTTCATTCTGTGTTCTGAATGCTCAATTGTTCATGTTAATGGGAATGAAATGATTATCTTAATTTAGTCAGCATAATCCTGTGCATAGCATGAGAAGAGGACTAATTCCCTGTAGGCCGTTTCATCATTCTGCTTGGGAGAAATATGCTGATTCATTCCCTTACATGTGTGTGGATAGTGTTTCATTCCGCTGTGTTTATTTGAGTATGCATATGCATCCATGTGTTTTATTTATATGAATTTGTTCATTGATGAAGAGGGCTAAGTTTTGCAGAGGCCCAAGAGGTTCAGAATGTTCAATCATGGCTTTCGAGGAGAAACATACACCCCCTGCTGTGTTCATGTTGCCTTTGAGGGTCTGGATTGATGGGAGGAGACATGGCAGAGTGGATTAGAGCTCTTTACCGAGAGGTAAAGAAGTCTTGATCAAGTTTGAAACACCTTGGTTGGAAGAAGGAGAAATTCAGAGTTATCATGGGTGGCAGAGGATGATACAGTTGCATGGGGCTCGCCGAGAGCTTTCCAACGATACCAAGTTTTCCAAAAATTGGACTTGGGATAAGAAATATATTGGCCCGAGGAGTTGGTAGTAATAGGTGTATGTGGTTGACTTCCGACTTTCCGAACCCACAGTGTAGATTGCGGATTGCGGAAGTCAGAGGCGTGATATATCGATGTGGTGCATTGGAGTTTCAACTTTCCGACTCCTGCATGGCGGATTGCGGATTGCGGAAGTCGGAGGGGTGATTTCTTCGGAGTTGTGCATTTTGGGTTCCGACTTCTGACTCCTGCATCCTGGATTTCGGATTGCAGAAGTCGGAGGTGTGATTCTGTGAAGCTGAGAATTTGGGGGTTCCAACTTCCGACTCCCGCATCGCGAATTACGGATTGCGGAATTCAGAGGCATACATCTTTGGAGTTGCACGTTGTGGTTCTGTATTTCTGACTCCTGCAAGGCGGATTACAGACGTTGGAGAGGTGATTTCTTTGTAGTTGTGCGTTGGAGTTCTAACTTTCCAACTCCCGCAAGGCATATTGTGGATTGCAAAACTCGGAGGCGTATTCCTTCAACGCTGTGTATTTAGAGTTCCGACTTTTTGACTCCCGCAATGCGAATTGTGGAATTCAGAGGCGTATTTCTTTGACGCTGTGTGTTTGGAATTCCAACTTTCGACTTCCAACTTGTGGCTTGCAAATTGAAAACTGAAGTTGTTGTAGCTGTGTAAAAGTGCAGGGTTGTGGATTCTTAAAAAAAAATAGCAGGTTATTTCTAAGGAGTTCCCCCATCACCTCTAAAGGGAACCAAGGAAATCGGGGACGTTACAGTTTCCTGATGCACTGGTGCATCTTGACTTAAGAACGCACCAGTGTGTCTTAGTTTTATAAGCACACCGTTATGATAAAAAAATTAACTAAATTTATCTTTGAAAAGAAAATGGAATATTCGAATCAAAGTTTGATTTGATAAAGTTTGTATTTGTGTTTGGGTTGTAATCATACTCTGGTGTTCTAATTCTTCGGTTGTTTCTAAAAATGTTAGCAGCTGAATGGAGTTGAATCTTTGATCCCTCTCAATGCTTAATAGAGTTAGTGTTAAGATGGAGTAAAATAGTTGCAATTTACATTATTATTAATTAGCTTGCAATTATTACAAAGCTAATATCTTACTAATTCTCTATCACCAACTATTTTAGTTTATAATCATGTTGTCTTGTAACTATTTATAAAAATATTTATTTCAATGAAATTTGAATTTGAAATTTAATATATATCTATGTAAATATGTTTTACAATGTAGCCCATTTTTGGAGTCGACATGTATTTGGTTTTAACAAGTCTTTTTTATATCTAATTATTTTTTTGGTGTTATTTTTTGAAGCCGACATATATGCCACATCACTGTGACAAACGTGACATATCTCACTCACTTGGGTTGTAGAAAGTGCCTCTAGGCGCAATTAATAATCTATATATTTTATGAGTTAGGGCTCTATGCCAAACTAGTTTTACGAAATTTCAAAATAGATAATGCACTCGAGAGTTGTGTGTAGAATTCTTATATATATTTTTTGGAAAAAAGGTTGTCAATGATTACGATGTTTCAAATCACTTTGGATGTTAGGAAAAATGCATTTCATTCATAGGGTGGCCTTCAAATACTTTCACCTCTATACACCTTTCATTTATTGACATGATCTACATGGCATTTCATTATAATCTTCAACACATTACAAACTTTCCTAAATCTTGTAGATCCAATATTAGGCACTCAATCATATACACAGTCTAGGGGATGCAATTTTCACCAAATCTATTGGATGGTCCCACATAGTCAATAGAAGAATGACATATGAACTTGATTGTGATATAGAATCTATGTCTTATATGAGTCATGGATGTATGTTGAATGCACGATAAGAGATTCTCAATGCACTCATAAGTCCTATGTAAAAGATGATATATTTTTAGAGAGAAGGTTGTGCTACCGTTGTTAAGATGTTTGAAACTAATTTTTAATGTTAGAAATAATGCATTATACTTGTAGGTTTACCTTCAAAACATTTCACCTCTATCAGAGTTGATTATCTCATGTTGTAAGGAAATGCTTTTGTACCTTAACTCCCTAGGTTTGTTCATATGTCATTTGGTTTATAATTTATAATTGAGGTGCAATCGCCTTTGAGGGTTTGTCATATCCCACCATGATTGTGTTTTCTTCTATATAGATTGAATACATGAGTAGCTAATTTTAAAAAAAAATATTAGCATACTAACAATATAAAACATTTAAAAATGGCACCATAAACAAGTTTAGAGGTTGATTCACATTACAAGAAACTTATCTATTTGTAATTGTTTTCAAGTTTAATTATAGTCCATGGTAGGAAAGTATTTGTACCTTTTCTAAAAATCACTATTCAAATTCCACCCATGACCAATGTTCAATAATGTGTCATGGGAAATTATGACCTTGAAACACTCATAAGGCATGATATACTATGGAATTACACATTCACAATGTTAGTTGTAGTGCATGCATGCATATCAAAGAAATAATTGAATGATAGTTTGTTTTGTTAAGCCTTCTAAATAATCCACCACACATTGTTCATACTTTTGTCGAAAAAAATAGTTTTATTAAGGAGGTTAAACCCAAATAAATTATCTTACAATTCATAATTATTGAAAATCCGTTGGTCTGGTACAAACATTCATGTCATGAATGCTATATATTCACTTGAATATAATAATTTTATTTTTCAAAATGTTTATACTACTACATAATATATTTATTTTGTTGTCAACATCATGTGTAGTTCATTAATAGACTTCATTAAATCATGACCTTGAATAAAATATAGTTTATTCTTGTATAAAATATATTAACCAATTTATTTCTAAGAGTATGAAGTAAAATATTTTTAACTTTATATAAGACTTCATGAAACTTATAAAATATGGATACTTATCACTTTATGAAATTTGGAGATTTTTTTTGAATGAAATATAGTAATTAATATTTGAAATAAATAAAAAAGTATTTTGCAATATATCAAGGCATAGTGTGATGGTTGATATTTATAAAAGAAGAGCCACGTGGTGGTAATGTTCCCAACATTTGTTAGAAAAATAGGATCGCAGAGCAATAACAATAAACAGAAAATGCAAATATAATCACACATACACATTACAAGAGAGACACAGATATATCATGGTTCACCCAACTTGGGTTACGTCCACACTGAATTTGCCAGTCCTTATTATTATTACCGTCCAGCAAGGTGAAGGGATACAACCTGTAGCACAACCGCTGCACTTCCTCTTCTCTGTTTCACAGTCTCTCTCCTGATCTCAGAGATCTTTACAATGCATAAAACCTAATACATCATCATCCCTAGCCGTATTACAATGTCTTTATTTTATAAGGGAAATACAACGGGAAAATACCACGGGATACCCAAAACCATGGGCCCGCAAAATAGCTGGCGAAAAACAACCCCAAAAATTTTCTTCGGGGGTGTTGCCCCCTTGGAACCCCGTGGGGGGGCGATGCCCCCCCACACCCCTCCGCTGGGGTGACTGTACAGTCCACCTACATATCATATAAAACTGGGGTACAAACACGGTTATTACAATATCATCTATGAGACTAGAAGATCTGGCTCCACAACCAACAACATTACCACCAGCTTTGCGGCTAGCTATGAGGAGTTTTTTGCAATGGAAACAATTGTTGAAGGAATTGTTTTTTTGCACTTGTTATGAAGCCAAATACTAATAGTTTAGAGGTTAAAATCTAACTATCAAAGATTCATGAGATAACTTAGTTCTGTTTGACATCTAATTTTATTAATGTGATAAACAAACAAGAGTTCTATATACATTTCATTTCTTTACAATGAGTGTAGATAAGAGCCGTTGGTTGAAAATAAACATAGTATCTTTAATAGAAGAATTAACTTCAATTTGAATAGTCGTTTAACATCATATCAATGAACATGTAAAACTATGAATCACAACCGATGGCATTTAGGTAAGCATAAGTAGGTCTAAATGCCCTCATACCAAGTGTCTCCATCAATCTAACATAGTTACAATAAGTTAATTCATAAACTTTAAAAGAAAAGACTCCAATACAATTGCACTTTAAAAATATTGACTTTTTGTCTCTAATATATTGAAAAGAATTGATTAATATATTGTATGAATACAATATATATATATATATATATATATATATATATATATATATATATATATATATATGCTTTCCATGGCATTGGGGTAAATAAATCAGTCAATTGCGGAAATAGTAAATGTGATGAGAGAGCGTGTAAGTGCATTGATCAAATTAGGTATAACACACCATGGACGACGAGAAGTTTTAGTGCGTGTGGGGCTACATCCCTAAATATAACCCTTATGAAAAAATATTTTCCGAAGACCATGTAAATAATTTCATGCAAGCCATTCGCTTCCTAAATAAGTGACACAAGGATGTTGTTTGTAGATTATTCCCATTCACCTTCCAAGGCAGAGCATCCACCTAGTTTTTAAACTTACTTATTCACACCATCCATGGCTAGCTAGAATTTGAAATTGCTTTCATTGACAAGTTTGGAAATGGAAATAACTTAGTGCATTGTCCTTACATGTCACTAAGCTTAAAGTTCCTCGTAATGAAAAGGTCTTCGATTTAAACAAAAAATTATATACCTTGTACCTCAGGACTCCAAAAAAAGAAAAAGTTTTTTGGTTGAATTAACCTTGGAGTTTTGCTGGCCCATTGGATATTTGGAATTGGGCCATCACTGATTCACCATGATCCATCATTTATTTTTTCATTCAATGGAATTCAATCAACATTTAAGGATTTACCTAAAAACCTAACATGTTGAGTCGTCAACTATCATCCCTACCTTCAGGTGGTAGGGCCCAACCTTCAGGCCCCACTCCCGGACTACAACCTCCTACCTCCTACCCCACCCCCCTAGGAAGTCCAGAGTCCCTACTCCCTATTCCTAAGATCTACCTCTTAATATAGCTATTAATGACATTTTCAAGAAAATCTAAAATGTCAAAATAATTGTTTATAAAAAAACTTACCCATCTAACAAAACGTTTTGACAAAACAATTCCTGTATTTAACGAGCGAAATGCTCAGGATGGGAAAATGCCCATCAAATTCTATCTCTGACTCTATCTATTATAGTCATCATCCCTCTTCTCTACACTAGTGATATTGAACTTATGTTGATGAATCTTTATGATCTAAACTAACAACTAAAAATTCCTAAGAATTTTTTCTCTAGTATGATTTTAATAATAACAACATAAATCTTATGATAATCAAATCCAAAAATATCTTATGCTAATTTCATGCATGCAAACAATAACTTGGAGAAAGTGACTTCATACAAATATCTTGGAATAACATTGAGAAAATGATAATTGGAGGGTGAAAATCTTCTTATGGGTTTAAAAACCAATTGCAAATTAGTGGACCTTTGGCTTTAGGATAAGAGCCCCTCTTTAAGATTCACTCATGTTATCTTATATGGTAGTGAATTTTGGTATTGCATCATATATAGAGAATTGTGGAGTAACATAGAGAAATCCCAAAGCATTTTATAACTTATAATCTTAAAATTAAATGTGATACATCTTATTTGTAGAAGTGAGCCTTTTCCTCATTGAGAGTGTGGCTATGACTAGGTACCTAATGTGCAAGAAACAGATAAACATCATGGAAGTTAATAGCATTCCTAATATTGCCTCAAACTCCAATCAAAATCACTTGCGATTCAAGTAGGGATGTCAAGTTCACACTAATTCATTAGGGAATCAAGAAAAAGGTCACTTTGCATAATACAGATAATATTATAATATTATAATATTACTACATCTAAATTTAACGAGAAATTGTGATCTATGATGAAGAATTATAGGATAAGAGAAAATTAAGTTACTGTAAAGATGTTATCGACCTTGATCTAGAAGATCAAACAATGAAGAAAATCAATATTACTATAATAAGAACAAACTCCCATGAGATTCATAGTGAAAAAGAGAATTAGATCATTCCTAAAACATAGAAAGATCAATAATGAAAATCACTCTCTTAAAATATTTTTCGTACACCCAAATTAAATCACAATTTCAAAATATTTATTAAAGCACCAACTTTCCAAACTTTTTAACTCATCAAAAATAATTTACAAAGATTTCTCATAAAACAAACCCAATAATAAAACAAAATTAATTTCACTAAAAATTAATAACTCTCATAATTATCATTAATCTATTAAAATTTTTTATATGAAATAATTTATTCACATTATTCTTTTCAAAATTTATTTTTCCTAAATCACATGTTTTCAAAGTATTATAACATTATTATATAATAATATTTTAAAAAATACTTAGAGAAGGAATCATAGGTTTAGTTTAATGTGACCTTACAATATAATTGGACAAGGAATTAATAGTTTTCTAGTTAGATATTTATTAAAAATATAATATCATAATGATATTTACCATGTTTTTAACTTAACACAATTATAATTGTCTGAAAAATTACCAATAATTTTATCATTTCTCTCTCTTCATATATATCAAAATTATTAATTTAATTATAAAATTAATAAAAAAATATTTAATATAATTTTAATAAGTTTAGCTTCAGTAACTTAAATATCATTGGTTCACTTTATCAAACTCTAATAAGTTGAGCCATGACCATGAAAACTTCAAGCCAGTCAACCTAAGTTGTTCAAGCTTTGTACGCATTCATTTAGAAAGTCATTCCAGCTCTCTCAATTATAACCCCATCATACTCTTAAGATTTTACCTATCCAGATTATTCAAAGTGTGTGGATGTGCGGTGGACGTTGGTCTCCTTTCCTCAATAACAAATGGGCTGTTCAAGATTAATGGCATGGTAACGTAGCCGCCACTAACTCCGCCCTGTGTATCCATGGCCAGAATGAGCTCCATATAAGGCTGGTCACTCAACTATTTCATATATATTTCTGAACTATTCTCCTTTTTCTTGTGTCTTTGGATCCTTCTCTCAAACCCTCGGCCCTCAAATATGGAAACTAACACCAACGTCGTTCAAACTAAGATCGACGAGAATGATTGGGATGTTCAAATTAAGGAAAGTCTCTGTGTATTGCAAGAAGAAGAGGAGTTGTGTGCATAAGTTTTTAATGTGCCTAATGAGTTATTGGCACTGAACCCGAAAGCATTCATTCCTCAATCCATTTCCATTGGGATCTATCACCACTGGAGATCCGAGCTCTTTGATATGGAGTGCTACAAACTGGCAATTGCTCGCATATTTTAGAAACGAATAAACAGATTAGGCAAGTTTGAGGCCGTGGTTGTGGAGGTTTCTTTCTTGAATGTTTATACATTTATGTTCATTGGATGTAGCTTGAGTGGTTGAGAGGAATGATCGTTACCCTCTTTATCCAAGTTCAATTCTTGTAAGTGATATAATGCTCTTGTTGAGACACTATATAATGATTAAGTGAATTATATAATCTGACCATATCTTGATTCTCTAGAATAGCAAATGTTGGCATATTTCTTAATGAAAAGAAAAAATGTTTACAGATTTATACTAAACACGTAGACAAAGCTCGAATATAGATGTCAAGCCTCTGGGCCAGGTGGTGCCAACACTGCCTACAACTGTATTCTCAGAGATTTCATAATGCTCGAAAATTAGTTATAACTCTTTCTATTGCAAAATCTTTTGGAGTTGCAGTTGGATTCTAAAGCCATGACAGATGAGAGGATTGAAAACCTGCTAAGGTTTGTTTGCCAAGAAATATCGCCTTTCACCTTCAAGTTGCCAGAGGATTCGAAGTTCAATAGAAACAAGATAGGGTATGTACTGGAGGCGTTGTACTACACTTTCGTCCCTAGTGTTTCCAACAATCAAAATCCAAATGCAAGTGATGGGTAAGAAAACGAGTAGCCTGATACAGTACTAGACATGTCAATCTTTACACAAACCTTTACTTTGCTATGGAATGTGCCGCAACAATCAAAATCCAAATGCAAGTGATGGGTAAGAAAACGAGTAGCCTGATACAGTACTAGACATGTCAATCTTTACACAAACCTTTACTTTGCTATGGAATGTGCCGCTTCAAGGGCCATCATAACATCCCTATGCAAATTCCGAGATAATTATCCACAATACAAACCCTAACTGGGCAAGATATACTCATGACCCATGTTGGAAACAAATACGCCCATACCCAAAAAATAGTGCTGCAAAGTAAATGAATCAGGATCCGTCCACTGGATTAGTGTGATGCATATGCATATTGTTATGGAAAAAAATACAAAAGAAATCACACAGAGTAAATATTCTAAACAAGAGCTGCGTTCAGTTTAGTTCTTGTTTTTAATAATATGAAATTAAAAACATAATAATTTAAAAACTAAATAAATGTTAATAATTTGAAAAAAAAGTCTAATAAAATTAGAAAATAAAAAATAATGATAAAATAAAACTATACATTTATTTAGTAATTAATGAATAAATAATCAACAATAAAACCATATCTATGTTTAAATATTTTTTTTAAGATTATTTTTCTACATACATATTTAATATTAAATTACTAAACACTATTTTTTAAATTTAAAATATTATTTTTCAAACTAAAATTTAAAAGTTGATATTTCATTAAAATAATATTTTAAAAGAAATAAATATTTATTCAAAGATTATTAATCATTAACTAAAGTATCCAAAATAAATGGAATACACTAATTCAACTTATACAAGTGTAACTTAAATTTTGATTCTTCATTAATAATAGAAACCATTGATCGATACTATAAAATATGGATTTTTTTTATATATATCTATGATATATCCATTGAATAAAATACATAGAAACAATATCCATGACAACATTAACTTGAATTTAGTATGGGTTAATAGTTGGTTATACATTGACCTCTCATTACATGTGTGCATGTTTACCATTCTCTGCTATAGAGTGCTCAAGCTTACTCTTCTAAGTGTGCAAATTCCTAGTTATTGCAATTTGGTGTCCAAACTTATTAGGACATGTGCTACTTCAATACATGTATGCAATATAATGTCCAAAATGCAAGCTTGTGTTTTATCTTAGGAAGCATTTCACATAAGCTAACTAGTACAATCACATTGAAAAAGCTTAAGAAAATGTTTCCAATCAGTTTATGTGCTTTAATACATTTGATGCTTCTATCGACATTGTACTTTAATACATGTATGCATTATGATGTCCAAAATGTGACGTTATTTTTGTTCTTAGAACTTTTTAGAATTGCTTCTTTTTAAAGAAATGGGTTATTTCCTATGTTACCAAAGCTTGAGTTTTATTTAAGGAATCATTTCACTTGGAGGAACTCGTACAAACACCTTGGAAAAACTTATTTCCAATCAGTTTCCAAGTATATTGTATAAAAACACTTGCTTATTTTTAATAGTTTATTGTATAAAAACACACTCCTTAGAATTGTTCTTTTTAAAGAAATGGATTATTTCATATGTTGTCAAAGCTTTTGTTTTACTTAAGTAATCATTTCACATGGAGGAACTAGTACAAACACCTTGAAAAAGCTTACTTGTTTTTAATAGTTTTATTTTATCATTCATATCTTTCATGAACTCTCATTTTTTATTATTATATATTTTAAATATCTTTCTTTTATATATATAATTCACAACTTACTGAAAAATTCCCAATCCCCATTTCAAAAAGTTGTTTAACATAAATAAATAAATCTATATTAAATATAAACAAATATGTATGGAGAATTATGTATTGCTTATTACTATTGTAGATGATGGTAATTTAATGAACCTTTACATGGTCTAATAGGTTCGTTGTTATTAGTGTCTTCTATTATGCTTTATTGGGATGTATTTGTATTGTGTAACCACTGTGGTTTTTGAAGCCTAATGGAACATCTGTTTCTTATAAATGTTGTCATTGCTTTCTTGTCGATCTTGTAATAAAAAATGTTCAAATATTTTGGTTACTTTAAAGAACCAACAAAAATTAAAGGCCTTGTAACTATAACATTTTGTAATATAAACATACCCATTGCATGATAAAGCAATTGTTAAAACAGTTGAAAAGTTATTGTTTTTTACCATGGATGCACTAGGTCTTTGTGACTAATATCAAGTTGATATCAAGCCAATTCAACTGATAGTCCAAAATATTAATAGTTGACTTCATCGTAATTGATTTGCAATAATGACAGTAACATTTTCAGCTCTGGATTAGTTTCCCTTTCTAACTAGAACAAGATGAACATGCAATTAAAAATTGAAGCTAACAATTTCCATTTATCTCTATGTTGCAAAGAATTCCTTCCCTTGAAGGACAAGATGCAGTGCATATAAGTTCGTTGAAAAAAGACAAATATCCCTCCTTGGGAACAATCTGTACAAGGGCATACTAAACAACCCAAATATAAACTTGGTTAAAAAGACTAACTGTGATATCCTCATTAACTGCAAGAGAAAATCCAATAAAGTTAGTAGTTTTCCAGTTATGACTGAATAAAAACTAATGGGAATAATATAATCACTTTCTTATAATCAAACAATTGAAGTCCTGCCTCTAATTTAGAAACTTGTTTTTCTTGTGTCTGTGGTATTTGGATGCTTTCCTGTGAGGGTTCCGCATTTTGGTTATGTAGGTCTATTGTTGAAGATTGATGGTAGAGACAAACGGATATAATCAAAATAAATGCTGCCAACAAAGATAAAGGTTTTAGTCAGTAGTTCATTGTCTGAATATATAATTCGAAATATTCTCCAATCTCACCTTCCCAAACTCTAGCCGTGACTGTAGATGAATTCAAAACCAACAAAAAAACAAAAGAAAATCTACAACTAGCACATAGCATGAAATGACCTATGATATGCAATGTGCAGTAAAGTGTAAATGGAAACAATCAATGTATTTTGATTATGTATATGTAAAAATGCTAAATGGGGAAAGTAAACCAAATTTTGGTTTATTAAAAATTTGTATCTCAGGGCACAAATTTGTAAAGCTTTAACTTTGCAGGAAAAGGGAAAATACCAATCATGACATACCATATCTATGCTATTGAGTAGAGTAACATGCATACAGTTTTTGGTAGGGTAAAGATTGTAAGGAAAGTCATTAAAAAGACATAGTGAAATTCCAATGTCATTAGTTATGAGTTGTAATAACTGTTGCAAATAAATTACTATAACTACACAGAGAGTAGTCAGGTGCTTACTATCTAGTATGGAGGATATGTTGTGATGTGATATAACCCGACATATTTTAATAATAATAATAAAAAAAAAATTAAAAACATGTCGGGTAGAAATTTTTTACATTGAAATTAAATATATATTATGCTAATCGAATAATCATGACTATTTTTTTGAATCTTAAATTTTTTACACATGAAGAAAAAAATTACACCTCAATAGATTCCTCATGGTGCTTAACAAATCTAGGTTTCAGATAGATCTAAAATAAACCTAGTTGGAATTCAACTATCTATGCAGGCTACCTTCAGGCTTCAACATTTGTGAGTTAGCTTTACAATATGAGCACTCGCAGAAACAAAAACAATAATATTCTTTTCTAATACTTTATATTATAACATATTTTTTACTCATTGTTAATCTTATAATTTCTTTCCACCTTCAGCTTCGTGCGTAACATCCAATTATATAAACAAAGCTTGAAAACTTGAAATAACCAGTTCTTGAACATACGAGCTTTCAACCAATTTAAAAGCAATTTAATGATCATATCCCACAACCAAAATGATTTTCTTCTGCTCCTTGTATTTATATCATAACAATCTTTTTTATTTTTGATCTCTTTGTTAATCTTATAAATTCCACGTCACAGATATAATAACATATTCGTGGGCACAACATCCCCAATCGACTGGTCCTGTTGTCTCATATATGATCCAGAGCTGTGAGCGCAAGCACCAAACCCGACCATCATCATGTTTAGGCTTCAAATCTCATCCCGAATTTGTATTCTGTGCAGTTTTATCAGTATTGGGTTTTTCAGTTTGCTTCAACTAGCTCAAATAACAGCAGCCACAGACCCAAACGAAGGTAACCAAGGAATATAATTCCAAAAAACTAATATCATAACGCACGATGCATGCATTCTCATGTCTTCTGTTTTATCAAATTTTGTTGTCGAACTCATTTCCTTTTCCCGGTGACAGTTATTGTATTAGTCACTTGCTCAGAAGTGGAATATCAATAGATAGTCTTCTAATACATGGAACCTTACTGGAGATCCATGCACTGGATGAGCCATCGACAATACACCCATTAGTCAAATTAAAGTTCCCTTAGATCTTCCAGTTTGAATTTTTAGGTTCTTAAATGATCTAATTACCTACTTTAAAGGCTTCCCAATATGTAATTTAGTCTATTTTTAAATTAGTTATTGCATTCCTGTTAGTCTGTTTCTGTAATTTAGTTTGCCTGTTTGATTGTTTAGGTTCTTAAATTGTATAATTAGCTACTTTAAAGGTTTCCCGAGATGTAATTTAATCTTGTTTGAAATTAGTTATTATATTCCTGTTAGTATGTTTCTGTAATTTAGTTTTTTCCTTTTGGGTTTCTCTTGAAGTACCTTACAATATTCTATATGTTGACACAGTTCTGTCGACAGGGGTTCACTTCGCACTGCTGTCAACAAGCATCAACCAAACACCCTTAAGCATCATCCCATAAAGGTTTTACCCTTTCCAACATTAAGGGGGGTTGCATGAACCAAGTTTCCGCAGTAGGGGGAGGACATGCATCTACTATCACTCAGTCGCTATAGAAACCAGATATTGATCTTCGCACCATGCTTAACAGTTCAAATACATATTCAACATCTGCATTATCAAAATATAATCAACATTTGCACTAGCATTATATTATTGTCATTCGCATCAACTAGCATTATAGAGTAACTAAACCTTAAATAAATCGCATCATTGAGACAAAATTCATCATTCAACATAAATAGAAACACAGAAAAGAGACATAACCGAACATCCTCATGCATTAACTCATCCCAAAATCCGCAGTACAACCTTCGCAGAAACAGTTCCAAGGGACTTATTGCGAATCCATACAAACATAACAAAACTTGTCAAAGGTAGAGCAAAACATAGATGTGAGATATCACTGTCTACAATTAATGCCCTTAGTCTTACAATCATGGTTCTATTTATAGACAACTAAGGTTGTTACAAAATGGTCCAAATGACCCATTCTAACTAACTAAACCATAACTTGTGCTTTCGTCGGCTCTTTGTTCTTCGCAAATGGTCATTTCTTCTGCGAATGATCCTTTTTGTCGCTGTTAGCTTCCACATTTTATGCGCTCTAACCCCGTGCCAATAGGCCCCCAAAACAAAATTATGGCTCTCCCTCAGGCCACCTCAGCTGGATATATCTGGTGCGTTCACCTGTGACCTGAAGTCATCATATGCGTCTTTGATTGGATTGACCACTTCCTTTGCCGATACTTTGAGCTGTGCACAGTCTTCTACCTCCTGTAATGTCCCCATTTTCCCCCCTTTGTATTAAATCGTAAATGATGTAAATATTGTAATTTAATCATGGTGAGGAGCTCAAGGCAAAGGCCCCACCATTGATTTAGCGTTTCATGTATCGGCAATTAAAAATAGATGCCTATGGTTCTTGTGCTAGATAGGCACAATGTAAATAAGACATCATGTAAATACGAATTTTAATGAAAATACCCACAACTAGCTATGCAATGCAACAAAGAGATGGGGCATGATTCTACAAGGAATAGGGAGCGAAATTATTCAAACCCTTGAGCCAATGGTGTTATTCCATGTGTCAATAAGAAAACCCATAAACCCTCAACTACCCATTTTGGGTTATGGACCCAATCATTTAATTCTTCCAAGAGTTGGTTGAGGCAGTTAATGCCTTGGGAATGAAGAGGTATGGCAGCCAATTTCGTGCATGGGCAAGCCATCAACTTGGAAATTCATGTTTTTGCTTCTTGGGCAAGAAAACACCCACGAAATGGTGCCCAAAGCCATTAGGAACCCGCAGTCTTTCCTCTCTCACGCAGTTTGAGCTAGCTGGGTCTTTCCCTACACGTTTTTCATCCATTTTCTGCATTTTTCCATGCCTGGGAGCTCGTTTTTGCATTGTACAACAGCTGGGAGGGAAGGGCCACGATTTGGGACTGTGATGGAGGTCATTTTTGCCCCAAAATGCCCATGGACGTTTTTCTGAAAATGATTTCTGCTCTCCAGGGTTGTTCCCCAATTGCCATTTTCGTTTTAAAGCTTTCCCACGTTTTTCTGGGCTGGTAGAAACCCCATCTTTGGGCATCTCACTGTAAAAACGTTTTGATCATGCCCAACACTTATACTTCTGCTGTTATGTGCATCCTTGTCTTGGTTGAATCTGTGAGCAAGAAATTGGAGTGGTAGTGGACAGAGAGGGCTTGATAAACCTAGTGGGGGAGATAACCTCTCAAGAAGATCAAGAGGGCTTTGGCTACTCTTCTATGCACACCCTGAGAGCACTAGATGGGGAAGGTATGGCTTGAGGGACTGTACAGCAGTGAAAAGAATACTTCCTTGTGCTGGGTGTGTAGGTATTGTGGGTACCAAGCTAGATAGATCTTGTAAGGTTACCCCTGGCTCTG
Source organism: Larix kaempferi (assembly GCA_027924585.1). NCBI lineage: Eukaryota > Viridiplantae > Streptophyta > Pinopsida > Pinales > Pinaceae > Larix > Larix kaempferi. The sequence continues at coordinate 15,584,804 of BSBM01000067.1, forward strand.
TGCTTGAGCTCACTAGCTTAGCCACTCTTCCTTTCCATTTCCTAGCAGCCTGATAAACCCAATTGTAGATTGGCTTGGCTCATCTTGGTGTATGCTTAGCTATGTGTGAGTTTGCTGTTCCCTGGTTCCTTGTAGAAATCATGCCCAGCTCGGGGGTGGCAGTTGCATCAAGAGGTTGATAAGCACAACTGGCCTATGGTTGGGTGGAACGTTGCAGTTGCATAGCCAGTTGCTTGGGACTACTGTTATAAGATAAGTATTCTCTTGTGTTAACTCCCCAATTATTATTTGATGAATATCTTGAATGTATGATGGATGTGTTAATGATATTATTTCCGCTGTGTTTTTCTTATAATTACACACTCCATATGCCTTTTATATTATGTGAATGCTTGGTTGAAAGTTTATGGGGCTAGATGCCCGGTTTTAGCATCACGTCCTCTCTACCATGCTGGTATGGTAGGAGGGGACGTTACACCTCCTATTCTGTGGGGTGTTCATAACTTCTCTGTTGCACTTCCTCTAGTTGTTGCTTGAACTGTGTCATTCCAGCCATTGCTTTTACTGCCAGTATTGTTTGTAACTCGTCAAGGTGTGTAGTCCTCCTTTGCTGCCTTTCTCGTGCCTTAGTTACTCGATGCCGCATTTCTTTCAGTTCCGCAACCTTCGTCATTTGTGTGAGTCAGGGCACCGCTTTTAGTGATCCCTTCAAGCATTCCAACTGTGTCTCCGCTTCCCTGAGTTGTGCATTTAGTTGGCTCGGTTTTTCATCTTGGACTAGGATTCCCCAAAACTCTGTGACATCCTCTGCAATTGTCTAGGTTGTCTTTTCCAATTTCGTGATCTCCATCATATCTTCGTCGATTGCATTCTGTCTACCTTGAATCTGCTCTGGTGGTGTGGTGGGTACCACTTTTTCCTGCAGGGTTTCATTTTCTTTCCGTAGGTCTACGATAACTAATCCCAACTGTGTCACCTTTGCTTTGGCTAAATTATCTTTATATATTTCTGGTGCTTCTTCGCATGCGATAGAAATCACATGCTCCAACCTTCGCCTATCTTCTATGGCCTTTGCGACATCTTTCAAGCTTACTTCTTTTTCTTCTTATAAGTGCTGAATTTCTGCCTCAAGGTTCCACACCTGTCGTTTGTACTAGATCATTTGATTATGTGCTGTCGCTTTGCGTTCCAAAATTTATTCACTTGCTGCTGTTTGAATTTGCTATAGTGACAGTATCGACAAAATGTTGAAATATACCATGATCTGGTCATGCTTTCTTAACTCTGCATCCAACTCTTCCGCCCCTGTTGTTATTTCCTGCAATAGTATATGCACTGACCTTGGTTTCGTGCCGATGTCCACCTTGGTTCTGTGTACTGAGGTAATTGGTCGTACCTTATCTTGTTGATGTCCTTTCTCGGTCATATCTGTTAACACTTCCAATAGTTGCGACATGTGGTTAAAGAAGTCTGTCGCATGCTGAGTGGCTTTATCTCGGTTTTCTTCCACTACTGTTGTTATCTTCTGCATGAGTGTGTCCATCTGGTCTTGAGGGATGCCGATAGTTGCGCTCCCCTTGCCATTTTCAAACCGACTTTGTCCTTCCCTCCTCACATTGTGCCTCGACGTCGGATTCTGTTCGTGTTGCGGTCGATGCTCCATTATGACTTGCGGTGCGTGACTATTGGTCTTCTTTCGCATTGTCGCCTTCTCCTGTATCTTCATGTGCACTTTCTGAGTGTTTATCTTCTTCTACTAGTTTTTTTCCAGTTGTTGGCTGCCCTTTTTCTGGATTTGACAGTTCCTCCTTTGCTACTGGAATTTTCCATTCTTGAGGCCAGTCGTCTATTATTGCATCTAACTCCTCATTCGTAAACTTATACTGTGTCGCAAATCACTATTTTCCTGGGTCGGTGCGCACTTGTATTTTGAGTACTTGCGGCTCAGTTGACAGTCTTGCGACTAGTCGATTCTTCTGCATTGCTTCCTCTATTATTCGCGAGATCTCCTCTGCACTGTTCTTCAACATTTCTAAATAGATATAGAAGATGATATTGTTGGTTTTTAAGCGGTCCTTGTCATTTAGCGCCCATAAATTTTGGTAACGTGCTCCTTGGCACACCTCAACTATTGGTACGACCATCTCCTGGTAGTCTATTGGTTCCTTCCAAGAAACCATTGCAATGAGAATCATCATCTAGGAATATGTGAATGATTTCCTTTTTTCCTGCACAAGGATTGCATCCTTTGTCAGCTCATTCACTAGGAACATCGACCAATTCATTTGGACCCCTGCAACACATTTTTCCGCGGTGGCAATCACCCCTGATGCGCACTGTTTTGGGTGATTCTTTCTGACCATCTTGATGGCTAACAAATTTGCTGCGATTCTTACTGCTTGGTTGTTGATAGTGTCTATTTTGTATCCTCAGGTGTCCTTCTCCACCCCATACTTTTCCTTCAGTTCTGCTGCTAAACGCTTGTTGTTGTCTTTTCCCTTGAAATACTGCGAAGGTCTTCCCCATTTTTAGGGAACCTTGTTATCTACGCTATCAAGTCGACCATTAATGTACCTTTTCCTCTATCCATAAGTAACCCCCATGAAAATAGGCGAGGATTTGCTTCACACATGCATTCACTTCGCCCCCCCTTCCAAAATGGGGCATTTGGGTCAGGTTCAACAGACCTGAATTCTTCAGTCCTAGCACCCATTGTACAGTCTCCCGCTTAACTGGGCCATTTTCACCATGCTTGACATGCTCGTATGTCATAGTCGTGCATTCTGGGTGCAATAGTAAATCATGGTCACTATACTGTAGTTTCTGCAGTTGTGGAATGATGTTTCATATTCTGTGGACCCCCTTTGGGATCGCGGGTTCCTTAATAGTATATTTGGAATTCTTTCCAATCCAAAACGCTTGTGCGCCCCCTCGCCGTGGGGGAACATACCCTGGAATATATGCTACGGTCGATTTTGCTGGTCTTCCGCTCTCTATTATTTATTCCTCTGTGGCGGTCGATGTTCCCGCCCCTCCTCCTACCACTGTGCTCCAACGACCCTCCTTCGGTCTTCGATGTGAGACTGTCGGATGATTGGCACTCATTTTCTTCCTTACTACCTTCTTAGGGACCGATGCAATATCCAACTGTTCATAGAATAAGTCGGCCTTTTCTGTTGGTGCTTCCGACATACTTGCACTAGAAATCACTTGCACCATCGGAATCTACTTACTCTTTCAGCTTATCCCCTAAACTCTCTCTATACCTTTGCGAATTCTCACTGAGCCGAACAGTTAAATGCACCTTGATTTTATAGTTTGTTGTCTTTTATTCCATGGTAGTCGAATCAATTCTGGGAAATAATGACCAAATCTTCCACTAACTCACTAAATCTTCGGTTGATTTACCCGATGCTGTGCATTCATTGGTCCTTTCTGCCAACGCAAGCGGTTATTAATTATGGTTTAATCCGCTTGCACCATCTTAATTACAACATTTATTGATTGACTTGACCTGTTCAGACTCCGTCCGACATCAAAAAGTCTTTACTTGTTCGAACCTTGTCATGATCCTATCTTTGTCGCGATACTATCACTTCCTTGTCGCTATCCCATCGATGCACTTCTTACTTCACATATTTTTTAAAAACTTTGTCACACTATTATGAGAGGGATTCATCCAATTAATCTTTTCCGAACCTTGGTTCTTCTCTTGGTTCTATCCGCGACATATGATCTGGTCCCACATTCAGTCTCCCAGGCTTCACAATTATCTCAAAATCAAATTCTTGGAAGAGTAATAGCCATTGACATATTCCCTTCCCAACATAGGCTTATTCACTAGGTATTTGAGTGTTGAATGATCAGTGAAAATTTTGAAATGGCCTCCTAACATATAATGTCGAAACTTTTGTAAGGTGTAGACCATCTCCAAACCTTCCCTTTTCGTAGTCATATAGTTCTTCTCCGTAGTGGACAAGTTTCTACTTGCGAATGTGATCAGATGGTCGATCGGTCCTTCTTGTGGCTGGGACAATATTACTCCTAGTGTGACTGATGACACATCGACATGAACATGGAATTGTTTCTTCGAATCAGGAAACACTAGTATTGGTGCTGCGACCATCTTTGTTTTCAGTATATCGAGGCTCTTCTGGCATTCTTCATTCCATTCAAACTTGGCATCCTTTTTCAACAGTTTTTCCATCAGTGCTGTGATCGTTGCATATCCTTTGATCAACTTTCTGTAGTATCCAGTATGTCCCAATGTCGCCCTTAGTTTCTTTACTGTTGTCGGTGGTGGCAAGTTGATGATGATTGTGATCTTCGCAGGGTCCACCACCATCCCTTCCCTGCATACAATGTGTCCCAACAAAATCCTAAATGGAGCACAAAAGATGCACTTCTTCAGGTTTAGCGAGATTTGGTGTTGTCGACATCTCTCCAACATCAATATTAGATTCACAACGTGATCCTTAACCAATCCATATACTCCACATACTATCCAATCATCCATGTATACTGTGAGGAATTTATGAATGAAATCCTTGAATGCAGTGACAACCAGTCTTGAAAAGATCGCTGATGCATTTTTCAGGCCGAACGACATCACTGTATATTGAAAACAACCCCATTATGTTACGAACATTGTCTTGTGTCGATCCTCCTTCACAATTTTTATCTGGTGGTACCCTGAGAATCCATCTGTAAACAAGTAGATCTCCTGACTTCCGACGCCTTCTAGTACCTCCTCAGTGAACGGTGTAGGGAATGGATCGTGTAAACATGCATCATTCAGTTTTCTTAGGTCGACACAAATCCTAATTTCACCAGTCTTCTTATATTGTACCACCATTGGGCTGATCCATTCAGATTCCTGCATAGGTTCTATGATCCTTGCGTCCAAATTTCGCTATATTTTGGTTCTCACATGCTCCTTATATCTGGGATTCAGTCTATAAGGTCACTACTTTACTGGCTTCACATCAGGATTCAGTGGAACCTTCATCTCACCCAAGTCCCCAGAAATTCCTTTCATCTCTGAAAATTTTGTTGGGAACAAGTCTTGAAACTCGTGTAATAGGTCATTCATCTTGGCAATGGTCGAGTTGTCCGAATAATCTCTGATACTTGCGAACTTGGGATTTTTCTTTGACCCAATATTTACTTTCTTAATTCGCAATGGCTGTTGGAATTTGTTGAAGGGAATATCTGGTGCTTTGACATTCCGACTTCCTTCCGAATCTGGTATATAAGTAGCGCCTGGATCATCCTCATCATCAGGATCTCCCATCACGTTGTAGCATTCCATCAACATTTCCGGTGTCGCAGTCCATTGTAATCCCATTGGTTTTTCTGTTGGAACTACTTTGATTACTTTCTCATGAATCTCCTGTAATGCGCTGTGGATGAAGGGGTTTTCATCCGATAAATTGAAAGTTTGGATAAAGCTAATAGTCATCTCTTCCCAGGAGGTTGTTCCACGTCGTATTTTTGGTGAGATATACCAGCTTCGCGTTACCTCATCCAATGTGAATGAATGCGTGGACCCATTCCTATTTTTGTCTCGTTCCCCATTTGCTTTGAAATTTGTTCAGGTGATCCCTTGGGTCTCCTCTGCCATTGTACTTCCTTCCGTAGTATCCTTCAGTGTCGCCGAACCTAACCTCCATTAGATGTTGACATAATGGCCAGTTCGTTATTGTCGACTTGTGCGCTTCCCACCACTGCGCTGGTGTAGCCTTCAATGCTTCCTCCAAGGCCAACAGTCGCTGTGGTTCTACTAATTTTTCTTCAAAATCAACAATAAACACAATGAAATTGGGAAACCCTTCATATGTTGGAAGTACGCGTACTTCTGTTGCCACCCATCTCAATGACTGGGTGATTCGTGCGCACCTTCTGAATATTACTTCATGTAGCCGATTCTGCCAATTTTCAACTGCTTCATCTGAATCCAACAACGCCGAACTGACACTCCACCAACCCAAATCTCCATTTGTGGTGGGATTGATGTAGTCCTCTGATAAGTTATAGACGTTGTCCCACCCTTCAGTGAATTCATCCCTCATCAGCTCAACATATCTCTGCCCTTCTAATGGATCGAGAGGTGCGACTACCCTCATATAGCGATTCTCGAACGACATGGTTCTTTTCTTAAAGTTGCTGATGGCCAGATTCTCCGTTGCCTAGTCTATCCCTAACAACACTGGATAGGGGCTTGTGTTGTCGATGATCTCTATCACATCAAAATATGTGTATGTCTTTAGTCCTTATATTTCAACTGGGATCTGGCATAATCGACCGATCGGGGTGACCTTGCTTTGATTTGCTATTCGCAGTTGTACCGGGAACCATGCCAACTATTGTTTCCCTATTTTCTCCCATGTCTGTTTCGTCAGAATATTTACATTTGACCCCAAGTCTAGAATGATGGAGTCTACATCAAATGCTCCGATTTGCACAGTCATCCTCATTTCTCTTCCTGTCTTCCTATTGTGTACTCGATTGACTGTCCGATCTTTTTGTGCACCCTCCTGTCAATGTAACATGATGGATATTTCTGCTAGTGCATCCTCATCTCTTGCTAGCGCCAAACAACTTTCCAAGAAATCCCTCAATGCATTGATCCTTCCTGATGGCCTTTGTGGGTTCGTCGTATCAAATATTGGTGGAATCTCGTAGACAGGTTCCCTATGGCCGATCGTTGGCAGCTTAGTTCTCCTCATGGTGTCTTGTTCCTCTAAAAATGTTTCCTTATCCGCTTCTACATCAAATAAAATCTGTTTTCTTGCTGTAGGTCGAATTATAGGGTGTGTCCTGTCTTCTCTTGTCGAAGCTCCTCCTCGGGTCACTACTCCAAGATTCACAGGTCGAATTCTTACCTTTACTGATATCTTCTGTACAGCTGGTGGCATAATCTAGTTCTGATTCTGATTTGGTGGAGGTGGGGGTAGATTCTTAGTTTTCCACTTCACAATTAGCTGAGGACAGTCCTCGACACTGTGGTCCACTGCACTACAGTAAGTACACTGCGGAGGTGTATTCAGATAATCCCTCTGATAATGCCCAGGCTGACCGCAATTGTAACATATAATTGGTTCTTGATCTTGTCCAAAATCTCCTCCTTGACTAGCGCCTGCACCTCAAACTCTGCAAAACCCTCCTCTGAAACCTCCTTGCGGTTGACCATATTGATGGTACTGTGGTTGAACATACCATGGTTGTTGATACTCCGGTTGACCATACTGTAGTTGACCATACTGTAGTTTACCATACTGCAGTTGTGACTGAGGTTGATCATAGTGTAGCTGCTCCTGTACCAACGGTTGCTCCTTTCCCTTCATGAAGAATGTATCTGCAGTCCTTTCTTGGAGCAGGTAATACGCCCTACAATGTTTTTCTTCTGGGAAAACCAATCGACAAAATTTGTCGTATAGATTGACTGGATTTGAAACCATCTTCTGTAGGTACACACATTCTTTTGGTCGATTTCCTCTCATCTGACAGCTGCGACACCATGGCATTCCTCCCTGATTGAGTGGATTCGATGCACCTGATTGTAAATATTCTTAGAATTTTGGGGACTGATCCTTGTGATGTCCTTCTGTTTTGTATCTATTGCACCATATGTTTTAGCGGACTTCTTTTCCCTTCTTAATGTATTATAGCTGAATCATCAGTTTTTCCAGTTATGCTTGTATTTGGTTCATGCCTATGCCAGTTTCACCGACTGGTGAAGCCTCCAGCTTCATCACAATCTCCAGTGCTTCTGCCTGGGTTGCTATTTTCTATTGCATTAGCAGCCCACGAATGTGTTGTACCAACCTTGCGATGAACCACTCTTTATGTTGCATGTCACTCATTCCAAAACTTACCTTTTCCATTAAATTTTTATATCTCTGGTCGAATTCCCATACCAATTCATTTGGAAACTGCTTGATTTCTGTCAGCTCTGTGATGTACTTGACTCAAATTTCAGCTTTCTAAATTCATAGATCAATCCCGCCTTGATATGTGCCAGTGTTTTATCCGGAATCCCTATCGGTACCTGTATGAATTTCATGAACTAGTCCAACGCACGACCCCTAAAGGTCGCTGCCAGTTGTCCCTTTTTGATGTCATCGTCTTGGACCTGTTTGATAGTCCATACCACTTCACATAAAAACTAGTACTGTTCTGGATCCTCGGTCCCATTTTCCTAAAATATCGGCATTTTTACGTTGTCACCTTCCATTCTTGGTCTCCTGTTAGTATTTACAGATCCGCTACTCTTACCGCTGTTCTGGCGCGTAGGACAACCCCGCGAATACCTTGTATTTCTTCCTATAAAGTTCGAATTAGTGCGCAGAGTTGAGGGTATGTTGTAGCTTTGGGTCTGTCCCTTTTCGGCTTCCGGGGTAGCTTGGTCACTTTCTTCATTGCAATAAGGTCACTTCATCTCTTGTGGTCCCGTTTCACAGTTCTCCATTCTGGTCACCTCAAGAGACTCTCTCTCAATCTCAGTCCTCCTCTTCTTCTCTGGCCGCCAGAACCTCACCCCACTTCGCAGGGTACCACAACCTTCCTCGGCCTCCATTAAAAATTCGGCGTCGCTCATGTCCATCTACCCCACATCATTCTATCAGACCCTCATTCACGCGGTACCCACAACCTCCTCACACCGATCTCTACTCGTCGGAATTCATTTTAAGCATACCCTTTTTGCAGATGAACATCTTAATCCACAACTTCAGCGATAGTAGAAACCTTCCTCTGGGTCCTTTGAAAAAAATTGTTTCTGCATCACTATATGACTTGATTGTGTCAATGAAAAAATCAGTGATATATCCCTCCAAAATACTGTCTACCAAGAAGTCAACAACCCTTGATGCCTTAATGTCGACCCGTTTTAGCTGCTGGATCAATTCTGGGGTCCAATGGCCAGGTTCACCTCGTTGGAAATTTTTCTTCTGGAAAGTCTGCTGCACCAACCACTCATGCAACAATATCGAAAATTCGCAGAAGAATACCTCATGGATATCAAAATAGTTATACTTTTGCAACCAGCTGCTTGTTGTCTGCCCAAGGTTCTGATTTTCTTCTTCCACGAACTCTTGTATCTTCTTATTGAACTAGTCCTGGATATTCTGTTTCATCGGATGCCACAACGAAACCATTTGTTGACACAGTTATGTCGACAGGGGTTCACTTCGTACTGCTATCAATAAACATCAACCAAACAACCTTAACCATCGGTCGAGAAAGGTTTTACCCTTTCCAGCAACACTCGCGGAGCGAGTTAAGTCTGACCCAAGATGATTAAGGGGGCTGTAGGAACCAAACTTACGCAGTAGGGGGAGGACATGAATCTACTATCACTCAGTTGCTATAGAAACCAGAGATTTATCTTTGCATCATGCCTAACAGTTCAAATACATATTTGACATCCGCATTATCAACATGTAATCAACATTCACATCAACATTCACATCAACATTATATTATTGTCATTCACATCAACCAACATTATAGAGTAACAAAACCTTAGACACATCGCATCATCGAGACAACATTCATCATTCAACATAACAAAAACACAGAAAATAGACATAGTCGAACATCCTCATGCATTAACTCATCCCAAAATCTGTGGTACAACCTTCACAGAAACAGTTCCAAGCAAATTATTGCGAATCCATACAAACATAACAAAACTTGCCGAAGGCAGAGAAAAACATAGATGGGATATATCACCATCTACAATCGATGCCCTTAGGCTTACAATCATGGTTCTATTTATAGAAAACTAAGGTTGTTCCAAAACGATCCAAATGACCCATTCTAACTAACTAAACCATAACTTGTGCTTTCGTCGGCTCCTTGTTCTTCGCGAATGGTCATTTATTTCGTGAATAATCCTTTTTGTCACTGTTGGCTTCCACACTTTATGCACTCTAACCCCATGCCAACACTATATAATTGAGTAGAAGGGAGTCAACATTTCTCAAAATATTAATTAATTTGAGTATCTACAATTTTCTTAAAGCATGTCATGAGTTATTTTAAGAATGGGAAAAATTCAGTTCCATTTAAGACTACTTCATGCGAAGTTTGAAATAGATTTTACTGATCCGACACAGAAATTGAAATTGTTGAAACTTATGTTGTTAAAAATATATTGTTTCACTTTGTTCAAACATATCACAACTGATTCTAAATGGCTTTTGCAGAATCCCTAGACAAAATGCAATGCACAGGCTAAGAGTTATATATCAATCAACAGAGTTGGCCTTAAACAAGTTAATTTGTTTGATTTTCGCTAAATACATGATTGGCCCCTCTTTGACCTTCCCTACTAGAGGAAAAACCCATCTAAACCTAGGTCTGAGAAGGACATTGAGGTTGCCATGTTTGAAGTAGTATATCTCCAATGTTAATACTAAAAGTTAGCATTTATATGAATTTGAGACAAGTGAATTCATAAGTTCAAATAATAATAATAATCCTGCTTAGAGTACAAGAATGTGAAAACCCAAAGGATCTTTTGGGAAAGTTCAATAAAAAAGTATGAAAATATGGACAAGTGAATTCATAAGTTCAAATAATAATAATAATAATAATTCTGCTTAGAGTACAAGAATGTGAAAACCCAAAGGATCTTTTGGGCAAGTTCAATACAAAAACAATGAAAATATGTGAGTAGAAACAAACATGAGATTGACATCAAAAGGAATGAAAATGGTGTAGCATTGCACCATCATCCTGTAACCAAAATGATCATAGAAAGAGATATCTTGATACGAAATGTTTAATTAAATTAGAGAGAATTATTAATTTACAAAAAAAATGAAAATATGTGAACAGAAACAAACATTAGATTGACATCAAAAGGAATGAAAATGGTGTAGCATTGCACCATCATCTTGTAACCAAAATGATCATAGAAAGAGATATCTTGATGCAAAATATTTAATTAAATAAAAGAGAATTATTAATTTAAAATTTAACTAAATAGAAAAATAGGAAAGATAAATCCATGTTAAATCTCCACACGAATTTTACATACATATTTCCAAATTTTTAGCCAAAAATAAACAAGAAAATGAACTACCAATATCCAAATCTCTGGAAAATCAAGAGCATTGCTGGAAATAGAAAGAAGTCCGAAGGAACGCAATAGATTACACGATGATGCGTGGAAAATGTGAGGAAGCAAGTTCACATGCTGCACATTGAAATTTTCTCATGATATTCTTTAGTTACATAGTTGAAATCTTGATTTTATTTCTTTACGATGTACATTGTAATGTAAATTTGATTTTTTTTTTTGGAAAATTAGCGACAAGATTTAAGCAAACAATATAGGGTTTCAGTTGCACATAAGATTTTATGCTGGAAGTATAAATATTTAAAACAATCTATGTATTCCATGCTTTATTTTTCATTAAAATCAAACCCTAAAATCATAGCAGCAAATTCCTCACCACGTTTCTAATGCACTCAATGCACAATATATTGAGTCACTTAGATCAAAACCCAGAATGTATGTCAAACATTAAAAGCAAATGAAAAAAAAAATGAAACTAGAAAGAAAAAACTGTATGTCACGAATTCAATACCTGTAGAATTGAATGGTTATGGTGCTGGAAACAATGGCGTCAATGGCTCAAGAGATTATTTTACATCAAATAATTTATATATTTACAAATTTTCCGTGAATTCTCAATTTTCCTATTTAGATAATAGTTTGCTTCCCCCGAAAGCCCAAAATCACAAGAAAGAAAAACTAAAATTAATAGAACATCAAAGCATCATTGAAATTCAACCACCCGAAGAAACCGATTCTACAAAACTTAAACCAATCAACTTAAATAAATACCACTACATTCCTCTTAACATTAAATCTTCCGCATTTAAAGACGCTTATATGGCCTAATCAGAAAACAGAGTAAATTTAACTATCAATTTTAGTTGGAGATCCAAAAACTACAGAGAAACTTACCTTGATAATATTGGGAGGCATTTTTGCGTGGTTTCCGTGATAACTATCGATGTACTTGTTATTTGTAAGGAGGTTACATTAATCTCCCACCCTTCCCATGGATAATTATATGCATATATTCTCCCGATGGTTTCATTCGCAGCCTCCTCTTCGAATCCCGGGAGGGGTCACTTTAACGCAAATATCATGAAATATTCACCAGGGTTTTAGCATAATAAACCCAACGAAGACTTATATGATTCAACAACAAGGATGACCGGAAATGAATGAACACCAACAACACCATTTCCAGAAATGACAACGACACAAACACCCACAAACAATGAGAAAAAACCTGATGGTGGAGTGGATGCCTTAGGCCACACAGTTGCTTGGATTTCAAGGGTGAAGATATGTGAAGGGTGTTGGGTTCCAATCCTGCTATTAATTATCCTTTGAATCCCTCGCGGACATTGCAGTTTGCTACCTCTGTGACATAAAGTAGAATGGGTTTCAGAAGGGGCTTCCTGTCCTTGTTCTTAGTGAGTTCCACATCCAACAGCCTGCACAAAGACGATGGGATTACAAACAAAACATACAGATACATATCCATCCACATATAAAGTTTTGGGTTTATGGTTCACAGATTTATATACAAATTCCTTATAAAATACATAAAATACAGAGAGAATGTGCATCATCTGCTATACCTCTAATACCTAATAATGTGGATATCCTTAGAAAACATCTACAGAAGGGAAATATCATAGAGAGAGATGGGAGGAATACCTATTCATCAAACTATAGCATCATTTTTCCCTGTGTTCTTATCCTTTGCCTTGTACACTGTCCCATAGGTTCCTTCTCATTTTGCCCTATGTTCTTACACACAACAAAATAACAGACAACAAAATTCAGAAAGGAGAGAATTCCAAGGGTTTGAGATGAGACGAGTAAGAGGATTTATTGCATGTCAAGAAACAATAATGGTTGGAAGGTTGATTAGTAATGGTGTCAGATTCGCAGGTTCGATAAGTAAGGTCAGGTAAAGGTAAGTATTTTTTGTTTTTTTTTCTTAATTTTTTTAATACTTGGAAATGATAAAAATGCTCAATTCAATGCCTTTTATCCAATAAAAAAAAGACACACTTTTTCAAAAAAGAATTTATAAATACAAATAATAACTTAAGTTTAATATAACTTTAGAAAGGCTGAAATATTAATACTAACTAATAGACAAACATGGAACATATAGTCTCTGCCTAAGGCATGGACTAAAAAGCTTATAATATATAAATCTGAAGCATTGAAAATATTTTACCTTAAGCATATGGAATATATAAACAAACAAAGGGGATGCAGGAGTGGGTGGGGTTCTCTTTGACCCTGGAGGAAACAAAGTGGAAACATTTTCTTGGAGTCTTGTAATGGCTACCAAAAATTAGGAAGATCTCTTGGATCTTTGGCAATGTACGAATCTGTTAATAAAAAAAGGTATCCTAGAAGTTCTCATCCTTGGTGACACTAGGATTATAATAAAATCTTTCCAGTAGAATCTCCCTCTGCAGAATTCTTCCTTGGATGGTATCCAAATTTGAATTATGGAAAATTTGAAGAGGATTTCCAATACTAGTTTTTTTCATATTCTCAGGGTTCATAACAATGATGCTCTCCAGAACCTGAAGGATCCTACATAGACCAAAGGGGCACCAAGTGTTATGAAACAATTCCATAGTATTAGGAAGGTTCCTATTCTAAAGTGGAATCAAATGAAAACTAAGAACAAATATTGGACCCTTTGGATCCGTTCCTTTGTTTCTCCCAACACTGTCTTTGCATGGTGGAGACACGTACTACCTTCCGACAACCTCGAAGATGGATTAGATGTCACATTAACTCGCATTATGGGAGATAGGCCCCTCATCATTGTCGCAGATGGCTGTGTTAAAGTATTGATGTCACGCTAGGATGGGATACTTACTAATTATTGTGACGACCCCCTTCCACACATGCAACAGCCTCCAAATCTTCGCAGGTACTGCTTGAAAACTAGAATATTTATGGAAATGGGGTACGAAGAATTTATTGTTGGATGGGAATTTATTACTTGGAATAGTTCTGGACATAATAAGAATGATGAGATAAGAAACAATAGGAATTTGCACAGGAGGCTAGAGTAAGCTAAACTCTAGACCGAATGCACCAAGAATCCGGCGATTTTTCCGGCGAAAATCCGGCTGAAATTGTTTAAATGACAGTTTTGGGTTGCTAGATGTGCATAATCGGGGTGCCCCAGGGGTAATCGAGGTCGCTGAAGTCATTCCTGCAACCCAAATTGCAATTCAAACAACCCAAATTGCAGTTTCAGCAATTTCCCATTCGCCGGATTCCGGTGAAAATCGCCGGTAAAGGTGCATTCGGTCTAGAGTTTAGCCCACTCCAATTAGAACAAGCTGGACTTTAATGTGGTGGAATAACCCATTTTGGAAGCATAATTTTGTTGTTTCTATTTGACCGTGCCAGATTCCGAAAGTGAAGAAGGAAGACAAAGAAGGCCGCCGTCTTGAGGATGGAATGGACAGAGATGGTGGGGCTTGAGGATTTTTCTGCATTGGGCATGCCATTCATAGCCTACTACAGGGTCTACAGAAACTGAAAAGAAAGTTTCGGGGGTTGGCAAGTTATTTTAGCGACCATGAGCGTCGAAGGGAGGAATTGGAGAAAGAAGAGGAGAAACAACGTTTCAATGAGTGAAGAGAATTCCAACTTCATTTGGACCTGTTAAAGGATCAATGTGACAGGAAATAGCATCAAGCTAAGACAATGAAGGTGCAGATTGCAATTTTGGAACAAAATGTAGAAAATTTACAACTGAATCAAAGGGAAAGAAACTCAACATAGACGTATTCCATCATTCCCCAACATGTAAAATTTGAAGACCAGGTTCCACGGGATTTCCACTTTAAGAAAATTTGTTAGACATTTTACATACAATCTGGATAGGATAGAATATATCAGAAAGAATGAGTTTTTTGATATGTTTAAGGTTTTGAATCTCATGCTCACAATGGCCATAGTATTTCAAGCCTTGGATATATTTTGGACATTTCTCTCTTATGTACTTTTGAGGAGTTATCCTCCCTTTTTAATATAAAAATTTCTATCCGTTTTGGTAAAAAAATATATATAAACAAACAAAATATCTTCATCAACGAAACTTCTCTTTCAGAGCACTGTATTCATCTATGGTGAGAACTTTGCATTCAATTATACTGGAAATCAACCAAAAAACATAAGCACCTGATGAAAATTGTCGAATCACTCCAACAATCCGAATGAAAATGCTTCCATCTCTTTAAAGTTTTGTGCAGTTGCTTGGAAAAAAAGGAAGACACGTAGAGCTTAAATGAATCTGCAATTGAGATAAGATCGATGGTCTTGCTCGGCACCACCACTGGTGCAACAGACATAAACAAAAACCATAACCATACACAAAGCTGAAAGTGGTATTAATTAATGAGCTCATGTAGTGCCATGAATGCTACCATTAATGTCATCCCATTTTCCTCGCAACTGATATAGAATTCCAATGTGGTGAGTAGGTGAGAAGCCAGATAGATACAATGTCATATAAAGCATCGTTGGTTACCTAAAACAAACATGAACAAGAAATAATAATGGATGAAGCACGCTCAGCCGCCGATATGGGAATGGATTCCCTAGGCATATGTCACCAACTGAGGCCCAATCAAAATGTAACAAATTCGCATTATTTAAAAAAATCATAGGAATAATTTTTTTGAACTATACACAGACCACCCAAAACTATAGTTTGGAGGAAAAATAGACTATAGGGGAAAATTAATAGGGGTCAGCGATATATATATATATATATCCCCCGTCAGGGACATAAAAAGGCTTTACAGACATATAAATATGAAATACACACACACATGTTTGATATTTCATATGTCAAGTCATGTTTTTCCCTATTTTTCATGTTTTAATTTTTTGTTAAAGATAAACATAAGAAATGTAAATATATTTTTTTAATAAATTGTACAAATAAAGTTATGAAATTAGCCATCATATCAATAATCACTACATTACATTGTGATGAAATTAATCATGATATCAATATATATTTTATAATCATGTTATTAATGTGTTACATAAAGAAAGTTAATTATGTATAGGAATGTTATAATGTGTGGTAATTAATGATAATGACATGCATGTACACATGAGTTAAGTTGTTCATATACATTTTGTGTATCTTATTACATTTATATAATACATTTAATTGTTTTATATAATAATATATTGCATCCACGTATTACTTTTAATTCGTTATAATATCATGTTTTTTTAATTAAAAAATATAATGTAATTTATGGTGATGATATGATGATGATGGTTAACTTCATCCAATATACAGTCATCACCGTCATCACCATCATCACCATCTTACAAACATAAACATCATATTGAATACACATCTAAAATTAGCCAACATCATCTAAAATACAAATCTATCATCAACTATCAAACATGATAATCATTATCATACATTCACATAATTAAACAATTAACTAAAATAATCATACATAAAGTACATCAATCACAATTAACATACACATTTAAAAAAAATCAACCATTTCCTAACAACATCATGTACCAATTAACACATCGAACATCACCTAACGTTCACATCTAATATACACATCTAATACATCTAATATTGTCACCCACCATCATCTAAGATAAACATCTAAAATCACCTAACATCATCTAACGTACCATCATCATGATCATCACCATCTAACAAACATAAACATAATCACCCATCAAATATGATAAGCACCTTTTAACATACACATAAAAAAAATAGCTAGAACATCTAACACATATAAATGCCATCTAGCTTATAAAACTAAAAATCACATCTAACAAAACAAAAACATTGCCTAACATCATCATCACACACATCTAACAAGTATCATTTAAAATACACATATAGAAAACATATATTCTAACATGACCTAGAAATATACACACCAACATCAAAATATAAATAAAGTACATCATCATGAACATGGAAAATGAATCTCTCTCTCTCTCTCTCTCTCTCACACACACACACACACACACATATACGAACAATAATATAAAACTCATGATCATGATGTCAAATACACATCTCAAGTTAAATTCTGCTACATCATATCTAGTCAAAATCCAGAACCAGAGGCATCCGTACCTCCACCAGCAGAGGCAAAGGAATCAGTACCTCCACCAATAGAGGCAAAGGAATCAGTACCTCCACCAACAGAGGCAAAGGAATCAGTACCTCCACCAACATAGGGCATTCATCTAGAATATTCGAGGTCATGTATATAGTAGAAGATGCTGGATGGTTGTCTATCCATGGAGGAGAGGGTGTTCAGTCAACGTGTAGTGGAGTCGATGGAGATGCTGCTGGGTCGTTTGCATGTGGAGGAGAGGGTGGTCAACCAACCAGTGGAGGAGGAGACGGTGGTTGGTCATCATGGTGAAGAGGAGGAAGAGATGGTGCCCGGTCAACTCGGTGAGGTGAAGGAGGAGGTGGAGGAGGAGATGGATGAGAGGGTTCCCGGTAAACTTGAGGAGGAAAAGGAGGAGGTGGAGGAGGATCAAGATAAGAGGGTGCATGGTCATCTTGGTGAGGAGAAGGAGGAGGTGGAGGATTAGAAGATGGATGAGAGGGTACCTTGTCAACCGATCGATGAGGTGAAGGAGGAGGTGGAGGAGGTTCGGCTGGATAATATGGTGCCTGTTTAGCTCGGTGAGGTGAAGGAGGATGTGGATAATGAGTATTTGGATGAGAGTGTTCTTGGTAAACTTGGGGAGGTGTTGGCGGGAAAATCTACCCTATAGCAAGGAAACTAATGCTATCAACTTGGTTGGGGTGACAGGTAAGTGTAATGATGATATTACAAATGTGTTTATGAAAAGAAATAAGTTATGGATTTTGGAAACACACCTTTCAATCGAAGTTTGATCCCAGCTTTTACTTGATCTTGTGTTCAACCTCCAAATCCACCTTCCTTCCAGTAAACCTGCAATAACAATACCTTTCTCAAAGCGTTTTGGACAACATATAAAGCTTGAAAGAAACAAAACAATGTTTAACATTCAACATTAACCAAAACAGATCCAAATTAAGATGTCATTTCAGAACACATTCAAATTGGAACAAGAAAGACACTTCAACCTTTATTTGTCAAAAGTAGAATGATGTACAAGCATACCTGATCATGAAATAGGCTCCTGCAACTTGATTCTGGGTTCTTGCTCTTCTCTGGCTTGGATGTCTTCAGCATCAACTCCTCCAATGCAAGCTTCTTCAAAGTTTTTTCATTAATCAATCTCACTATCTCTATCTTCTAACCTTTCTCCTTTAATCTTCTTTGTTTTTATAGGATTAAAGAAGTAGTTCAGGTCGATGTATAGTTATGGAGGAAGTTGGGGGAGTTAGGAAACTACTAGCAACTAATCCTCCTCGAGAAATTAATTTATTTTTTAATCATCTTTTAAGATGTACGCGACTCTTGTTCAGTGGAGTAGCGTATAGGGCGCTACTTTAGTGCTTATCAACTAGCGCTCATTCGATTTAAAATGGTGAGCGCTACTATGCTGAGAAGGAGTAATGTATACTTGGATATGGGTGCTACTATTATACACTGGAGTAGCGTATGGGCGCTAGTCTCTTTGAGTGGAGTAGCGCTCATATCTCAAAATGATATATTTTTGGGTTTTTTCCAGTAATGTCAGGAAATGGAGTGAGTCAAAGTATCATCCAAGGTCAACATGCTCCTCCATCCAAGTTGTCCTTTTGTGTGATCAGCAGCTCAGGGTGATCACGGATGGAGAGGTGCAAGTTTAACCTATAATAGATGCCCACTAATGTGTGAGGTCAGAGGGAAACGATGGCCGAAATACATTATAATCCAAAGCCAGAGGAGGAGCAAAGAAACCGCAGAAAACAAGTCACAAGAAACCTGCAACAAAGATCAAGGTCAGCGAGCAATTACATTTTTGACATCTTATAGATGTGCAGTGTGATACAACATGATCTCCGATACATAACAAGGAGATGTATATAAAGCATGGCCACTTGAAATACAAGCGTGGATCCATGGCAAACTAAGAGATCATAGCCATAACAACAAACTGGATCTATGTCTCATGGAGAGCCGAATATAAGTGAGGCTCAGTGCGCAACTTGGGTGATAACAAAATGAGGTAATGTCATCCCAAATCCCAAGGTCTTCATCCCAAAACAACCCTAGGTACAAACCCTAACCATGTGAATAGATGAGCTGATAGTCGAACATGGGGGGTATCGTTTGATTACCGGTCATTGATGTATACCGTTAACAAACGCGAGGACTTCCACCGATAATGATGATGGGGTCCAAGGTACCAAGTACGATTCGCCAAATGTGAATAGATGGACTTGGAGTCTAACACTTGGGAATCCTGTCGAAGAAGAGACATTGTTGTATTCTCATGATTCAACAGCGAGGAAAATTGCTACTGGTGACTGCAATCTCCAAGGTACTAACCGAAACTCTAAACTTCAATCCCAGAATAATGAGTTGATGTCGATGGGAAGAAGTCCATTGGAAGGGAGGCCTTAAGGCATCCTCCATCATCCAACTCGAGGAACACTCAACTGGTAAGAGCTGATATGAAATAATATGTAACAAAACTGACACTAGGAAGGCCGACACATGAGGTCAAGGTAAACTGCAGAATGGCCGACACAGGGTATATCCTTGAACATTGAGCACGACACAAAGTGACTCAGGCAGTTTCTGACATAATGGGGTAAATCATAAGTCTGAAATGTAAGGGACATTAACAGACCCTCCATATGGTTGGAAGAATAACCAACCGGGGGAGTAAATAACTCGGAGGAAAGGTTCACCCTGAGGTCAAAAACTAAACCCAACCGACAAGATAGACTCAAGTAGGTGCTGTGTTCAAGGATAGAACTTGACTGAAAACTGCCTTTGAGAATGAAGATATGATATGTCTTTCCCGTTCCTTATTCTTTTTAGATAAAAGAATACCCTTCTTGTTGTTTTAATGAGTCCAAGAAAGAATGAAAACTCAATAGATCCAACCATGTAAAAAATTTAACGAGCCCATGAGAGGAAGACTCAGGACCTTCTTCATTATTTATAGAGTTCGAAGAAGAGATAGAAGATTACTCTATATTTAGTGATCTCTGGATTTTAATATCGAGCCGAGATCTGTTCTTGCTCGCCGGTGTTTTCAATTTTAAGGAGTCTGAAAAACTTAAACAATAACTCCATATATCTGCTCGTGGATTTTAGTATCGAGCCCAAGCAGATTAATGCTCGTCGGTGTTTTCCTGTTTATAGAGTCTGAAAAACTTAAACAATCCTCTTTTCACCTATCCGTGGATTTTATATCGAGCCCGGATTGGTCTGTGCTCAGCGGTGTTTTCTTGTTTATAGAGTTGAAAAACTTAAACAATCCTCTACTTACCCTCTCGTGGATTTCACATCGGGCCCGAGTAGGTGGATGCTCGCTTGGTATTTTCATGTTTAGAGAGCCTAAAAACCCTAAAGAGAGGCTCCAAAAGGTCCTTTTTTATACAGTTAGTCTCCTCCCCCGAAAAAGTATAAAACAATGAAAGGAGAACTCTTCTAGCGCATACAGAAGTATACCTAGAGTATACCTTTTTCGTAGTTAATCCACTTAGGCCCGGAAAATGGGTAATTCTATACCTGAGTGGATGAGCCTTCGAGTATTTTAACGAGCTCGAAGAGGACAAGCTTGCTCAGCGATCTTGTTTAGGTTTAAATAGTCCAAACAAGAGCTTAAAATGACTTAAAGGTCAGCTTCTAGGATCATAGCTTCATAATCTGCCAAAACTAGGTCTTCAACAAAATATTAGTCGATGCGAAAAAAATCTCGAATGATATATGAATTTGAAATATTTAGCTAGTTGACAAGGTCTATCATCAAGAAATTTTAAACTTAGGAGACGAATCCGACAAAAATTAAGTGAAAATTGAGCTTGGATCAGCATTAAACCGTATTGTGTGTTTCAATTGATTAATTAGGGATTTTTTGAAAGTTTTGAAACTATAGAAAATTAACAAATATGGGTAAAAATCAAAATCCAATTTATATATAATTTCATTTTTTAAAAATCAATTTTCAATTTGTCTTGTAGGGCAAAGATTGGGGCAACCTTTGGCAATTTTCAAATCTTCGTGGCGATCAAACTGAGCATCTAACCGTCAATCTTCCTCCACCAAGTAAGTTAAAATCCACCTGACTTGCATTTTCATGGTTTATTTTTTAATTTTTGAGCAAAAAATGGCTTGCAACGTGATGCTCACAAGTGTTGCTGCGCAGGCGCTACTGTGTAACCACAGCAGTAGCGTATAAACGCGATGGGCGCTATTGTGTTGAAGCAGAGTAGCGCCCATACGCGACTGTGTAGTATACACAGTAGCGTACACTTTTTCAAACCTACCTACAAGCGCCGAGACTCAAAAAATTTTGGTTTTTTGTGCAGGATGGTACTTCAATGGAGGGAGAGGGAGCATGAGGACATGGATAGGTTGGCCATGCAAGATTCGGCTACCCTCCATGCTCTCCGAAGATGCGGTTTGTTGAAGTTTTATCGAACCGTAAACATGAGGGCCTTAAACAAACTGTTTCGAAGACTTATTCAGTATTGGGATGTGGATACTAACACCTTTGTCATCCGTGGGCAAAATCTAGAGCTTACTGTTGATGACATATATTTCATTACTGGTCTCTCAAGGAGAGGAGATGTAATCAATCTGAAAGGGTCTTCTCGTTTGGGTGTAAGATCCATGCAAGAGTATGTAAATACATATTGTGTTGCCGGAGCTGAGAAATCGGGAAGCCAAGTCTTGATTTCAACTATTGACGGTCTCCCTTTGAAAGTGATAGTGAGCCTGATCAACCGAGTAGTCGGTAGTGCTTCACAACACTTAGCTTCCAGGCACTCTATGCATATTGGTGTACAATGCTTACACGGTCATGTCTATGATTGGAGTACTAGTTTATTGGCAAACATGAAATCTCAATTGACAGGTTGCAAATCCGGCACAATGAAGAATTTTGGGTACGGTAGTATTTTGTGTACTTTCTTCTTCGAGAGGATGCCTGCTATCAATTTGGGGATGCCTCTACCTCAGGTTAACCCCCGTGAGCCCAGACTAGGCTGTTGGGGTGACATATTCCTCCGCCAGGGTGGTGGGGAAAGTCACTACTGTTATCATACTGATGATTTCTGGGGGTGGTGGGAGAGGCAAGTTCCCGCTTTTGAGCAGTTTCCATATGATGGATTGGATTTTCGTCATGATCCAGAGCTGGTGTTTCCTCCAGGTGGAGCCTGGGGAGATATTGGTATGTTTAAATTTTGAGGTTTATTTAATTTTTTCAAACTTTTTCAAGTATTTGATTTTTATGGATGAGTTTTGGAGTTCTAATCAAGTGTCATATGCAGATGTTGGGCCTGCTCGTCCTGAGGGACATCCTACCATCTATGTGAGGCCAGCTGATATTACTGCAGCAGATGCTATGTTGGGAACCCTGGAGAGAAAAATAAGTCGATTGACTCATGAGATTCCTGCATGCCGTATGGATCAGATACCTGTTGATATGCAGGAAGATGTTGTTGGGGTGCCCCCAGCATGGCTTAGGGTGCTGCGGAAGGTAGCCAGGCTTGTCATATGCTATCGCAATGCGGTAGATGATGATGAGGTCCCTCCTTCTCCATAGGAGAGGAATACATTCTATGTATATATTTTTGAGGCTACTATGCCCAGTTTTGTACTTTTATGACTTGACTTGATAGACTTGTGACTCAAAACTCATATTTTTTGATACGGTATTGGCTATATACAGTATCGGTTATTTACATGTGTATGCATTTTAATTTTATGTGTGCAATGTTGTTTATGACAATGTATGATGCAAATTCCAGTCTAACACATAGTTTGCTAATGAATCAGCTAAAGTGTTTAAACTTCTTGGAATGTGCTCATATCTGATAGAATGAAATTGTCTTTCCAAAAGTCTAACTCGTAGAAACTGACGTAGCAATCCCGAATCCCTAATCTGATAGACACCTGTTAACTGAAATACAATTAATTGTGAGTCAAGCCTTACCTCCAAATATGAAATGCCATGACTGAGAGCATCTCGGAGAAGTTCTATAACTGCACTGTATTCAGCCACATTATTCGTGGTAGGACCCAAACAAACCCCCCCCGAAGAGACAAGTTGGTCAGCGGGTGAATAAATGACCCAAGCTACTGCAGCCAACTGACAAGTGTGGCGACTGACGCCATCGACAAATCCTAAGAAATGTTCGGTTGACATCTGGTACACGAAACGAGAAACACACATAAGATTACCTAACGAGCATAACAAAACTAGCTTTACAAAAATATACAACTATGTTACAAGAAAAAGTATTTCATCCTAGGCATAGTACTTCTTCAGGTAGGGTCAATGCCTGGATCCTCTTCGTGAGGTCGGGCAAAGGTGTTATGGAAATCACGGAAAAGGTTGGTATACGGAATGATCTCATCGAGATAACAACCCGTTTCAAAGAAAATGTTTCCGTTGACCCCAGTGAAAATGTTCACCAGCGAGGTATGTAATCTATTTGCTTCAACAATATCAAGTTGTGAAGAAGTGAAATCAGTATTTTCATCAGGTGGTGAATAAAATTCACCTCTCTCTAACAAGTTAAGAAAAGGAAACAAGAAAGACGCGGGATCTATATGTTCACGAGGAAGATCTGGGTCGGTCATAGCTTCTAACATTTCCTCTTCAGAAGGTAAAGTAATATCTGAACTGTCAAGAGAGTGAATCGGGTCCGGTGTCTGAGTAGCGGCACAATCTATGTTTGATTCGACAGACACCAATGGAGTCAACATATCTTCTGTTGTAGTTTGATAAGAATCTAAGTGAGTGACTGCTACAACAAGGGTGGGCACTGAGGGGTTTGTATTAGTTGAGGGAAACTCAGAATCAGTTGTTAAACTAGCCATGGAAGTTTCAGACGATGAACATCCCTTAGTACCAACGAATAAGGTAGGAGCCGGTAGATCAAAAGTGGCAATTAGTGACCCATAAAGTCCTGCTCCTAAAGTCTCGCCAACCGGGGTGGTTTGATCAATCAAAGGAACTGTGGTTTCCGAAGAAGTCTGGTTGTTTCTCTGAGTGAAAGAAAGTTGATAAACTGTAACGATCTTACCTTCAAATGGGAACATGACCACTCGAAAAACTGCCGATGCAATAGCTCGCATGGCATATGTCCAACTCCTGCCCAATAACATATTGTAATCAAGCAGAGCGTCCAGAACTTCTACTTCAACAGCAACTGTCTTACCGGCCAAAGTGACATCAATGATGGCAAAACTCCATGTGGACGGAAAGTTCTGCCATCAAATGTAGTAAGCAGTGTGTTGGAAGGGGATAACTCAGGAGAACCTAGAGCTTTCCAACAGGAAATTGACATTACGCAAGTCGATGCTCCCTCATCTACTACAGCTCGTTTGATGGTCATTGGACCATGAACGACCTCAATCTGGAGGGCAACGTGATAGGGAAACCGGTACTTGACATCAGTCATATCAAATCGTGCAAACATGTTGGAGGATTCCATACTCCCAATAGCTGCCAGAAGTGCATTCCGTTGTAAAGGACAACTTTGCAGGACTTCTAAAGTAGACATGGCACAAGGTGTCTGGGCTAAATCTTCAACCACATTGTAGTTAGAAGCAGCCCGTGTGTTGGGATTGTGCGATGCCCTCTTCAAGACACCTTTCGGAATCTTGGGCATTGGGTCCACAGGTATGTGAAGTGGAGTGGAGGATTCTGGAATCTCCTTATCCTTTTTCTGCGTTTTTGGGGTATAGTTCCTGGCTCTAGTTTGCAAAAGTGCATCCGAATTAACCATGTTTATGAACGTTTGATCAACCGTAGCGTGCAAAGTGCCCCCAGTTTTGGAGGTGCCAGAAGTTGAGCCTTTCCCTTTAGGGAATGGATCTTTCAGGACGGCAGGCTTCTTTTCTCTTAAGAGCTTCTGGGCTTCTTCAAGTAGAGGGCATTGGTGAGTAAGGTGGTTCTGCTTGCAAAGTTTACAAGGGAACTTAACCTTCTTTTCCTCTTTGTTACCCTCTTCGGCATTGTCTTTTTTGGGCTTTTGTTGGTTCCCCTCTCCTTTCTTGCCCTTTTTTTTGCTGTTGGGCTGTCGAGGGCCCTTTTGATTGTTGTGGACCTGATTGACAGGCTCAGAAGTAGAAGGAGAGGTTGTGACAGAAGAAATATCTGCAGTCGATTGTTTGACAGCTAAGGCATGGACCTGTTTGGTCAGTGCTTCGAAGGCTGCAGAGTCAACTGAACCCACTATGCCGTCAGCATGTGGTCCAGGTTTCGGTCTACTCGGATCGGTGTTCGATCGTGGTGCATCGGGTATAATCTCATACAGTAAACCAGATTGTGCATACACAAGGTCTAACTGCTGAGTCCGTAAGATGGCTTCTTCTTCATTGGATACTCCAGATGTAGCTACTTCCTTAGAAATATAAGGAAGGAGTGATTTCAAATACCACTCAAGCAGGAACTCTGGAGGAATGTTGGCCTTAATGAGCCTCTTCCGTCTTCGCCACTCCTGAATGTGATCAGATAAGTGAGTGGCTTTATTTTGTCTAAAAGTAGACAAAAGTTATGTTCCGGCATCATACCGAACAGGAAGCTGGAAGTGATTCAAAAAGACGGTTGCGAGATCTCCAAAACTAGAGAAAGTAGCCACAGGTAACTCAATGTACCATTTGGCTGCAGGACCGGTTAAGGTCCTTTGGAACAATCTCAATCTGATGGAATCCTCGTTTAATGAATTGGAAGAACACCATAAGTGAAAGGTAGTGACATGGTCACTAGGGTCTTCACCTGCTTTGCCTTCGAACTTTGGAATGTTCGAAGGTAATTTGGTGGGAACTGATGGCCATGTAGCATTATGACACACAGGATCGTTTGTCAGTTTAGAAAGATCTGGAAAATTTAAGGTTGCCAGAAATGGTAGACAAGGCCGGTAAGATGGTACTTGATAAGGGGAACCACCCATCGTTTGACCCATGAATTGTTGGTAGGGGTTTCCCCCAGCCATCTGGTGATAAGGGTTTCCCCCGGCCATATGCTGATAGGAGTTGCCACCTACCATCTGTTGATAGGGGTTACCCCCAGTTACTTGTTGGTAGGGGTTGTGCCCAGCTATTTGTTGGTAGGGGTTGCCCCCTGCCATCTGTTGTTGTTGTGCGAAAGAGTTATTAAAATTTCCCCACCCATACGAAAGTGGATTAGTGCTTTGCGGATTCGTCCACTGTGGCTGGGTGTTAGCCCCGCCATATTGCTAGTTAAAGATATTACCTCCTCCCCCTGAGAATAAGGAAAAAGGGACATTACCTGCAGGCATACTACTTTGATTCATGTTAGGGCCTACAAAGGTATTGAAACTAGTAGAAGCTGATGTGGACGGTGCAGTCATGGTGCCCATGACTGGCATGTTTGCAGAAGCACTTGGTCCTACAACAGGTGTGGAAACCCAAGTACTAGGAATCTGATATAAGGGTTGAGAAGCAAGAGGTGTTGCACAGTTGGCCGTACTGCTAGGTCCAACAGTAGGTGTAGGAATAGATGCCATCGTTGTCGAACTAGGCATACCTAATGTACCAATGTTGAAACTGAAAGATGGAGTAGACACAGAGGTTTGTGCCTGACTTGGTGTAGCATTAAAAGAAGGATTAACTGTGTTCGTATTCATACCTAAAGTGGGAGTTTGGGGAACTCCTTGTTCACCTCCTAAGTTAGACATCAGATGTCTAGGTAAGGAATTGTTTGCACTAAAATGGGGCTGCTGGAAACCAACAGGTGACAGAAGCGGAATTCTAGTATTGGTTAAAGGAGGATTGAAAGGAGTGCTATACTCCGCAGAAGTAAGATCTTCCACCTCAACTGTACTAAAGTGTTGCTGATCTGTGGTACCTGGTAGTGGTTCCTCAGGAACCTCAATTTCAAGGTTTTCTGTTACAAGAATTTCTTCAGGCAATTCTATTTCAGGAGTAATTTCTGAAGAAATACCGGGGTTTACCTGCTGTCGTCTAGCTGGTTGTAAAGGTTCTGTTCTAACTGGTGGAAGGTTTTGAAGCCTTCTCGATCTACGAAGTTGTTGATTCTCCATGATTATAAATATAAAATAACAGACTAGAACCTAGTGGCCACTATAACTAGGGGGCAAACAACACGCCAACTAAAAAAGTCCTAAGTATACAAACCAGGCAAACAAAGGTGCCTTCCGGAGAAGAGTTTGGGATGATGAGGGCCCATAACAGATCAACGAAGGAAGAAAGACAGTTACCCGGGGTCCACAATACAATGACTAAGGGTGCAAGCGCTGGAATCACCCAACCACCCTCCCAAAGACCTGCAAGGGGTTTCCTCCCACGTCTATCTTAGGTACAGCAGATATACCCTCTGCTGTCACCTGTGTATGAACCTAGAGTCAGATACTAAGGATACCACAAAACCAAAAACTCCTGGGGGAACAGTCACCGGTCGAATCAGAAAGCGTGGGCAGGGTAGCTAAGCCCGAAACTCGAAAGAGTCCCCAATACGCAATCCGATCCTGGCGTATGCTCGAACAGAAAGTAGGAGGAGTATTCCCACAACCTGATCTCGCAATGACCTACTGCATAGATCCCAGGCAAGTTTTGAGTGAAGTGGGTTTACCTATGATAGTCTTACTACGATTTTTGCGCAATGTGTGATCTTGAGTGGTTTAAGGTGATTTAAACTCAAGATCCTAACCAAAACTAGTTGGTGTAGTGTATCCCTAAAAAAGAAAAATGTTTCCATTTCATTTTATTAACAAATTTTAGGGATTTTATTACTCAAAAAGGGTAGTGCTTTTGTGTGGCGTGGTTATGACAAGAAAACAAAAGTGCAATAATATCAAAACTTTCTACAACAAAGCTCTTTTCATTTTTTCATTTACTTCTTTCCAAAACTGAAAATTTGAGTAGACTTACTAAAATTTTTGTTTTCTTTTTGAAAATGCACAAAATATCCTAAGCTATCTTGTAACAACAAAAACAAGTTTGATTTAAACTTAAAATACCAATTTTTTTGCTTTTTCTATAAACGAAAAAGAACTATATAAAATGGAAAGCAAACTAAAACTTTATGTGCAATGTGTGTAAGTATGGCTAAAAAGTTCTTAGGCTTATAGCTGTCGAAACCCTAGCTCGAAAAAGACTTGATCTACAGGTTTTTTTGCAAAGAAAAAGCCTCGAAACTTGAAAACAAAGTGGAAGAAAACAAAGGAGAAAGACACAAAAGGACTGACTTAAAGTATCTAGCCCTAACAATACCACTAGGCCAAGAAAAAGTAGACAAGCAAGCTGCCCTACTAACACGGAGAAACTGAGAAATGACTCAGCCTACAGCTTTTTAAAATGCACTTGCAACCAGTAAAAACAATAAGTCCAGGAAGAAAGGAACTCGACCAAAATAGAAGACACCCTAGAGGCTCTACAAAGGACCAAACCTTAAAACAAAGGATAGGATTAGTAGAGAGCAGACCAATGTCGCCACAAACAGCAGATACAAGAGTATGCAGGTTTGTAAGCTAGCAACAGGTAGTCAGGGCCTAAAAAGTGGAAGTGCTCACCAACTAAGACACAACCTAATCTTCCAAAAAAGGTCAATAAACAGTCCAAACAAATCCAAAGGTCAACAAGCGGTTCAAAAGATGGAAAAGACTTTAAGAAAAGGTTCTATGACTTAACCAAAAGCTAAAAACCTCATGCAACAGTCAAAGAGATCCAAAAGCAAAGTCAGCAAACCACAAGAATGGCTAAAAACTCAAGCAAACCAAAAATAATGCTTCAGAAAGTGTACCCTACTGTGCAGTAGGGAAACTCACGCCCATGCAGAAACGGGCGCTACTGTATATATAGCACAGTAGCGTATGGGCGCTACTATATATATAGCAGAGTAGTGCTCATATCTCAAAAGCTTAGAAAACTGACTTTGAAATAAACCAAAAGACTGATGAAAGCAACAAGAAACAGGCAAGGAATACCTATAGGGTTTCTTAACACATCAAATAAGTCAAAACAATCTAAGAAGACAAACAAGAACAAGGTTTCCTAGGGCTAAAACTCAACTTTCCCCAGTATGGTCGCCAGTTTGTTGGCGGGAAAATCTACCCTATAGCAAGGAAACTAATGCTATCAACTTGGTTGGGGTGACATGTAAGTGTATTGATGATATTACAAATGTGTTTATGAAAAGAAATAAGTTATGGATTTTGGAAACACACCTTTCAATCGAAGTTTGATCCCAGCTTTTACTTGATCTTGTGTTCAACCTCCAAATCCACCTTCCTTCCAGTAAACCTGCAATAACAATACCTTTCTCAAAGCGTTTTGGACAACATATAAAGATTGAAAGAAACAAAATAATGTTTAACATTCAACATTAACCAAAACAGATCCAAATTAAGATGTCATTTCAGAACACATTCAAATTGGAACAAGAAAGACACTTCAACCTTTATTTGTCAAAAGTAGAATGATGTACAAGCATACCTGATCATGAAACATGCTCCTGCAACTTGATTCTGGGTTCTTGCTCTTCTCTGGCTTGGATGTCTTCAGCATCAACTCCTCCAATGCAAGCTTCTTCAAAGTTTTTTCATTAATCAATCTCACTATCTCTAGCTTCTAACCTTTCTCCTTTAATCTTCTTTGTTTTTATAGGATTAAAGAAGTAGTTCAGGTCGATGTATAGTTATGGAGGAAGTTGAGGGAGTTAGGAAACTACCAGCAACTAATCCTCCCCGAGAAATTAATTTATTTTTTAATCATCTTTTAAGATGTACGCGACTCTTGTTCAGTGGAGTAGCGTATAGGGTGCTACTTTAGTGCTTATCAACTAACGCTCATTCGATTTAAAATGGTGAGCGCTACTATGCTGAGAAGGAGTAGCGTATACTTGGATATGGGCGCTACTATTATACACTGGAGTAGCGTATGGGCGCTAGTCTCTTTGAGTGGAGTAGCGCTCATATCTCAAAATGATATATTTTTGGGTTTTTCCAGTAATGTCAGGAAATGGAGTGAGTCAAAGTATCATCCAAGGTCAACATGCTCCTCCATCCAAGTTGTCCTTTTGTGTGATCAGCATCTCAGGGTGATCACGGATGGAGAGGTGCAATTTTAACCTATAACAGGAGGTGAAGGAGGAGGTGGAGGAGGAGCTGGATGAGAGGGTTCCTGGTCAACTCGATGAGGTGAAGGAGGAGTTGGAGGATTAGAAGCTGGATGAGAGGGTTCCTTGTCAACCAATTGGTGAGGTGAAGGAGGAAGTGGAGGAGGATTAGCTGGATGAGATGGTTCCTGGTCAACCAATCAATGCGGTGAAGGAGGAGGTGGAGGAGGTGAAGGAGGTGGATAAGGAGGATAACCACCCTCATGATCATCCATCAAAGCTGATATAAGGCTAGTAGCTTTGATTATATGACGCGTAAGGAGAATCATATTTCCAGGAAGGTCCCTTCACATATCCATGAGATTTGGATCTCACACGATATTGTGAATAGGTAAAGGGTAGTCTCCCTATCCATCTATATATGCAGACAATTGGTCACTCAAACACTGTCTGTCTCTAGTAGCAGGACTGCGTCGCATGCTGGGTCTTGGAAGCTCCAAAACCTGACCCACCGAACCGGCCTTAGCCATCTCAATGTTAGCAGGTTGGGGAGCTCGTTCCCCAATAAAGGTACCAATATTTTCAAAACATATAATACACAACAATAATTACACAATTTCAAAAAGAAATTTAATAAAACAATTTAAAGAAAGTGTTATAATTAATTTTATTTGCATTAAGTAAGACAATAAAATGAAACTATATTACTTTAAACATAACATTAATATTATCTCGAGAATTTGGTGTCTCATCTAGGGTGAAGAATATGTTCAAAAATACTCACCAATACAACACTGCATAAGGACACGACACCATGTCCAAACTATGCTGATACTCACTGGCAAGTAAGTCCACTGTGCCAGATGTGATCCTGGTAAAGAGCATCGCATGACCCCTCTTGGGTAACATCTGGCCCCACATATGCATATGTGCCTCATTCATTGGCCTAAGAGGGAGATGATCGAACGAAGGCCTCATGAATGTAAACCTCTCAAAAAATAAACAAAACAACTTTGAACCAAAAGAGAAGTTGGACCTTCCCTCGAACTGTGCATGACACCTATCAAGAGAAAAAAAAACTACCGAAAAAAATGGTAGACCACCAAATGCATCTCGGCCTCTGCACTAAAGAATCAACATAAAATAATAAAGGGAAACTAATGCGCTACCCATCACTGGTGTTGTGCAATGGTCGTCACCAACAATGGGAGGCACTTAACCTCCTCTCCATGAAAAGCAAAGATGCTCAGTTGTCCACAGGAAACCTGAAAATCCATTGGATCAAGGATATCATAACGAACATATCTCAAAGAGTAGGAAATCCGAGTCTTTGACACTCCTGCATCGATTGGGACATCAGGGAAGTGGGGAAATTCCTCCCCTCTCCTGGATAGTCTTGTGATAAAATATATATCCTCCTTAGTGGGCGCAAACCACTGATCGAGACCAATGTGGAAGGCCTATCTCTTGTGATCCCATCGATGAAACAATTGGGCCAAAAATCCCAAGTTCCCCTTTAGGGATGTATCCTCCTCATAGAAATTAAGGAGTCCTACTTCCCTCAAGAGAGCTCACGTCTGTGTAGTAATGGGGCAAGGGTACAATTCCCTCTCCCTCTATCTAGCCTCCCATGTCCGTAAAGCATCGTATGGGTCAACTCATTGTTGTTTCTATTGATGCTCCTCTCTGTGCCAACGTCTTTGATTAAAAAACAAAATACAACAGTCTATTATATAAAACATAAAAAAAGTTAAATTTAAATGAGAATTATATTTATAAATACGAAATAATATTTTTTTCCTAAAAAATTTGAATTTCCATACCGGTGCACTTGAAAAACGATTAAGCACCATATACAATAAGTGTTTTTATAAAAATGTTATGGTGCACTTTATTACTACAGAGCACCGGTGCGTGCATAACACAACTAGCATCGAATCAGTGTGTATATAAGAATAGTACACACCATCGGAGTGCTAATAAGGGATGTATGGATGGTGCCAGTGCTTCCATAAAAGGTAAGAACCGGTGCGTGTGATAAATGTCTCTACACCAACAACAATGCATAATGAACAACATTATACACTGAAACCAAAATTTATTTTTTGATTGCATCTTCTCGGTGCACTTGGGTCAACTACCACATTGTAAATGTGTGTTCTCATTGAGGTTTAACTGATGCACTGGTATCCGGTGCGCCTACTTTAATAAAATGCATCAGGCCGTTCTCTACCATAGAACACACTGGTTAGTTTTTTATTTTTTATTTTAAAATTTAATAAGGTGGTATTCTATCATTTAGCACATTGTCCAAAATGTGCTCACTAGTGCGTATATTTAAATTAACGGATCACTTTTAATTTATTTTAACTAAAATTCAACGGTGCGCTATACATAAATTAACACACCGTTTTTAATTTTTTTATTAAAATTAAGCAGTGTGCTATACTATGAAGAGCAACATTAAAACGAAGTGTTACTTTTCTAGGGAAAAAGTGCATCGCATTCGATGCAACCTGTAAATTTACAATGTGCACCGAATAGCGGTGCGGGCCAAAGCAATCAAACATCGTGGATAATTTTGATTTTTTTTTTAACAGTGGACATTAAAGCTTAATTTCAAATTTTAATTGCTAAAAATTTAACTTAGATGAAAACAAGGATATTACCTGGACATTTGCTTGCCGGGTAGGCATGGTTCTCACATAGTCCAAAAAGTGAACTTTGCCAACACCGTTTGGAAAAATTCCTACGTATTGGGAAGCAGACATGAGAAATGTAGGTAAGAGAAGCATGGATGGCAGGGCGATGTAGGGAGGGAAAAGGTGGCACCGATGCTTGGGAGCTAAAGAGCATTGTGGGGGGTTAAAATGAATAGTTCGGCCCACCTTTTTTTTATTTAACCTTGATTAGGTGCGCCCAAATCAAGTACGCACCGAGCCGATCTATTACTGGGTGCCTCAGTGCATTCGTGGACTACCAACGCACCGTTATGCTATCAAAACATATAAAATGTGGCCGAGGCATTTTTAATAATACAAAATAATTTTAATTTATCCCTTATATGGTGCACATCTATTTTTTAAGCCTCGGTGCGTTCATGTTATGTTACGCACCGGGCTGTATATATATGTAAACGCACCGTATTTTAAAAAATTAGAATTTATGAGGTGATTTTTTTTTATTCCAGAATTCAGTGCTATAATACGCATGACGCACTGGTGCTATTTTTGGGTTACAATGCATCACTTATTTTTTTATTTTTTAAACATGTTATGTTTGGCCTTTGATTTTGGATCATATACGGTGCGCTAGATTTTCAGATGCACCGACGTTGTTGTGGTTACCTAGCGCACTGTTTATGGTTTTTGTTTTTATAATTATATATGCATGGCGCATTTTTTTGGTCCAAATACGGTGCATTAAGTGTATGTACATACTGGGGCTTATCTGTCATTTAACGCACTGTTGAAGCCAATTTTTAAATATAACGTTATTCATTTTTCCCGTAATGGAAGTATATTTTTCGTTAATTGGTGTGTTTATGTTGTAGACGCACCAGTGTGTCAACTATTGTACCACATCAGTGCATTTTAATATTTCAGTAGCACTGATAAAAAACCTCCGGCTGCTCGCCTCCGCTAGAGACCTCCACTATAAACAGATATTTGGGCTCTTTTTTAGGGGCTTCCACTATAACATATGCTAGAGGGTGTTATCCTTGTAGTGTATATTCCCACCAATTTTATCAAAACATATAAAGTAATTGAAAGTTAAAAACTATCTTATAGATACAACATTTTTGTGATGTGCTTTGAGGGAGATATGTAATTAATTTCATGCTCAACATGGAGTTGATAAGTGTCAACAAAGAATAATTAATAACAAAAAAAAATTGTTGTGTCGAGTTTGATAAAGATAGGGTGAATTACATTACAAATTGAGATCAAACAATATACAATAAAATGCAAATAGATATATGAGAAACATAATACCACTACAACATATAGATCCATATTAACTCCAAATCTATCATGTGCCAAGAGGAATCAAATCCCTTGAGGAGAAAACCTTTTTTAAAGTGCAAGTACTTGAGGAAAGGTTTGCACCTTGTGGGATTTGATCCCTCTCTATGCATGATAGATATTGAGTTAAGATGGATCTATATTGGTATCGTTTCAATGATAAAACTGTTCCATCCACTAATTATTTTGTGATGTCTTGAAAATAGATTTTATAACTATAAAGTCTCTTATGCTAGTATGCACCCTCTTCTTGTACATGCAATTTTTTTTTTTATCATCCCATTTTAACTTAAGGATGCTCTATGTATTCCAACCCCTTCTAGATCAAATATCTGTAAATTTACACATCCATAGATGGAACTAACCTTGTTTCTCATACTTTCTTCTAATCATGTCTTCTCCGACATTTTAATATTTTTTCTATATATTGGCATCCCTTAAAATGATATATTCATGTACCAAAATATTTCAAGAAATGAAAATGAAACTTGCACCAAAACTTCATGAGATATACTCACTAAGTTATAACATTTGATCCTTAATTGAGAAACTTATAGCCCAGTCATTTCACCAACACTATTATTATGTGCAAATAAATGTGGTGTCCCCGACACCGCTAAACACCTCGGAACCAGGGGGAGAGGGCTAAGTCAAGGTAATGAAAAATGGAATAAGGTATCTAAGGCTAGGCCACCATGTCTAAATTCCAAATAAATAAACATGAAACCCTTTTAAATGAAATGCTGAAAACAATGCATATCATTCCCCCCCGATGCACATGCAATGCAAGCATGAATGCAATCTCACTTGAACCTATAAATTAACATGTAAATAAACATTATTAACATTTCTATGGGATTCCATGAACACCCAAATAAACCATAATAAGACATATTTAGAGTTTGACATGTGAACATTAACATATTTCCAGTTCTTGGTTTACTACTTTCAATTATGCAAGTGTTGTCGGTTTTCAGTTTAGGGACTGCCATCTACCACCTTTAAGTGTTGATAAAATCAGGTTTAGAATTTGTTTATATAGCCATATAATATTTACATAAGGTGTGAAGGCTTCCATGTATAGAATAATAATAAAAAATTAGAGAAGAAGGAAATAATGCTCGCAAGAAACCAAAGAGAAGCCATTCAACCTGCATCCAAAGGTTAGCATAAAAATCCATAAACCAAATCAGATTTCACTCAGCCTCCAAGGAAACATTATCTGCATAAAATATATAGTATAAATAGAGCATAATATTCCATAATAGATATCTATCTTTAAGATCTCATAAACAAATATTTCAAGCAAGATTCC
Source organism: Larix kaempferi (assembly GCA_027924585.1). Taxonomy (NCBI): domain Eukaryota; kingdom Viridiplantae; phylum Streptophyta; class Pinopsida; order Pinales; family Pinaceae; genus Larix; species Larix kaempferi. The sequence goes on from BSBM01000067.1 coordinate 15,620,448, forward strand.
AAGTAGAAAACCATCCGATCTTGCATCCGATCATTGACAAAATAAGCATCTATAATACAGTTTATAACAGCCACCAAGGGAGAATTAGTAGAGATAGACACATCATATAAACACATAAATAAACATATAATATATTACTTATCTTATTGAAGAGCAACTGGCTTCAACATGGCAACTTTCCTCCTAGTTGTAGTCACAGTCGAGCCAAATCTTACTTGGACAGGACACCCCCGAGTTGAGGCCAAGGAATCCATAGGAAGGGCGCACTCAATCAATGGAATAGATAAATATCATATTTGAAACAAAACTCAATCCTTTATGCATATACTCCCCCCTCCATCTACACTACCTAATGGAATGTGACTCCCTTCACTACACAATTCCCTCACGACATCGCCATTCTTCCCAGGATTTGCATGATGGGATGGGGAAGAGATAATCAATGAGAGTGAGGACCTATTTTTGTCTAAAAAATGGAAAATAATCTCTATCAATGGTTCAGCACGATATCAACTCACAATGGTCCAAAATGCACATAGCTCTCATAGCATCATTCCTCACACTGGCATGAATAGATCACATAACATGACCGAGGTAATTGGTAATTGTTCCTAAGGAAGGTAGCACTTGTTTTTATAGCTAAAGGAGGGAATTCAAATTGATGGAGGGGGTAATGGAGTGAATTTGAACTACAATAGGTTCAATTGAGTTGGGGTGAAGTAGAAGTTAAGTAGAGATAGATTCCATTTTCCGCGAATAACAAAATGAGATGAGTTATTAAAAATGAGGAGTGGAGGCCAACAAGGGAAAAATTGGTCATGGGAGGTGAGATATGGAGTCAATTAGGTGTCATAAATGACTTGTAGCAAAAAAATAGGGACCCTCTCCCACGAGTATTGGAGCAAGGGCGCTATTGCCTACCAATCTCTCAAGAGGGTGCACTAGTGAAAGTGGAGCTACCAAACCTCCATGAGGGAGTTACAAAATATTAATAAGGTACAAAAAGGTAAATGTGGGTCCATCATCAATATTTTAGGTGGTCATCAATTCTAGAGTGCACTAGGAAGTCCCCATTTCCCCTCACTTGTGGATTCCAAAGCCCCCCATTCTCATTAGTTGTCTATGTTGATCCAGGTATTTTATTGAATTACAATGCTATCTAAATACCATAGTCTCAGTACCTAGTTCCATTATAACAAAGAAAATAACAGGTACATATGATCAGATGCTCAAAATCTGGGTATTACATAAATATCTAGTCTCCGTTCTTTGTGTTACACTGAGATCTCTACTCTTAGAATGGCTTCAAGTCCCGTCTTGAGTGTATCCTACACACAAGAACTAGCTATAATTAAAATGACAAACAATATGCTAAGTTAGTTTCATGTATTGTTATTATTATGCAGACACACTAGCAACTTGTAGGTTAGGTCAATAAACCAAACTATGAAAATTCTCTACCTTCTCTTGGTTGGTTGAGCTTCATATGTTCTGTGTGCTCTTTGACAAGAAATAAGGCTTCTTATGCTAGGTTTAGGTTTAAGTCCAAATTTTGGCCTATGTTATATGAATTAGGTGACCGAAGGTAATATATTTATCCTATGCTAGCTTGTGCTTAGATTATCCTATTTGTACTAGATGGAGATGACCTTTGACTTTAATAAACCAACGCTCCAATTAAGCATCAATGAAATGCTTGTTCACTAAAAGAAAATGGCCATTCAATAAGATATAACTTACTCCATAAACAATATGCTCACTCCATAAAAACATGTGCTAGGGATGATTAAAAAATTAATTAAGTAAGTGGCTTTCAAGATAATATGGTGGAACACATCCACTCCATGCCAAAGACTCTGTATAATAAATGTCCAAGCCTCATTATAGGAAATAAAAGTCTTGGGAATTAGGGTTAAGGTTGGTTTCTATGGCACAATTTTCCAACCAATAGTTATACCCAAACCAACAACACAAAATAGTGAGGGGAATTCACTACAACCAAAGGATTCCACCATCCACTTCTGTGGCCAAGATTTTTCACATGGCCAACCAAGGAAATATCACATCATTCCTACCTTTACATAGTCCATACGACCTGCATGACTCAGATACTGCTTCCAAGCACATAGAAGACTCAACATGCACCTCTTTGGAGAGGTTATAAGTTGCATACGTCCTCCAAATGTTGAGTTGTTATATAATTTTCTTCTTAAATGGTGTATGGCCTCAACAGAGCAAGCAACAAGCAAATGTAATTACCAACAAGATAGATAACATAACCAATTGGTAGAAAAATTACCCAACTAGAAACTGAACTTGCCCAACGGTGATAAAAACTTCCTAGCAAGGTAAGAGAACATCCCATATTGATAAACATGCCATAGGAAAAGAAAATTCTCCCCAGTAGTGATAAAATCACCACACGCAAAACAAAATTTCCCCAAGAACAGAGAAAGTCACCCGAGAAATACATATTTTCCAAGCAGTGCAAATTCTCCTTATGCACTGTTCAATTCACCGAGACAAATCAAATTCGCCCCAGGCATAACAAATTCTATAAAAAAAACTCAATTTAGAAACTCCTATACAAGTGCAAAAACTCTTAATTTGGTCCCTTGATCTCTGACATCAATTGGGGATCCAATGGATAATATTATCTAGCTATGGGAGCTTCTGTAGCTCAACAAACACAATGAAATTGTAACTATAACACTATTTAAGCTACTTGCAACTCTCACAGTAGTTTTGATAGATCATTGGTGGCCATTAAACACTCATGGAAGCTCTTATATAACATAGTAAGCAAATACAAACAAATACTAAGCCACGGGGGCTTCACTAGAAGGAAATATAATACCACGTTCATTCATATTGCGGTATTAAATATTCATGAAAACCTAAAAATTATATTGCTTATATATTAAGGGGAAAAGGTTTATTTATTTATTTAATGTAACAATACAAAAATACTTCGGGGTCTTTTTTATATGGGCGGGCTGACACATATCCGCCAAATGGAGATGGAGGGATCACGACCGGATGAGAAATCGGGTTGAGGCAAGGCTTAGGCTTACCAATACGTAGGGAAATCACGTCTTGAGGCATGCTTGAGGCCAGGGGTTTCGTGGTGAAGTGGGTTTCTAGTCGATCATAGTCGAGAGATAATGGTCATTGATAGCCAATTTTTACCAATAGCACTCAGCCAGTTGTTACCAATAGCCTTGGGAGGCTCTAAGCCTCCAGGGCTTGTTATAGGCCCTTGATAGGCCTTGGGGGGTTGAATACCCAACCACTCATGCCTATTATAGGACTTGGGAGGTTTAGTCAGCCTCCTAGAGCTTGTTACAGGCCCTAGGGGCTTGGATACCTAGCCCACAATAGGCTTAGTCAGCGATTGGGGAACTGCAACATGCAATCTAAATGTTGTACTATGTGCATTGGCTCTAGTGACATACAAGAAGTGATATCCTATCTCTTCATTAGACCATTAGATGTTGCAAATCATAATAATATGTGGTTGAGTAATTGCATTGTGGGTGAAGTAATGTGCATCCACAATATACATCGAAAGAAGCAAGGTGCATTGTAGAATGCATGTCGGGTCATAAGAGGGGTTTCATATCAATATACTAGGTAGAAATATGAAGGGGTATAAAAAATGTTAATGAAAAAATTGATACATACAATATCTAGTGAAAATAGGGGTTTTTTTAAATTGGGAAGGCATATTGGGAGGGGGTAAAAAAAATGATTTTGGAAGGTATTTTCCAATATTTAGTGAAATTAGGGGTATTGTTTCATATTCCACGAATGAACACGCTATGATAGTGGTTTATTGAGTGAAGCCCCCATGTACTAAGCATACATGACATAAACATTGCACATAAGACGATATTTTACCATGGAAACCCAAACGGGGAAATCCAGATTCAATGGTTGCTCAATATTTCATTTTGGCAATGTCTGATTACAATGCAGTTTCACTACAACTCATGGCCCTCTCTGTATTATCCTCCCTCTAGAAAAAATCTTGTTTTGTGAGTAATGGAAGGCGAATAGGATGACCTTTCAACTCCCATTCCCCTCTCCTATTTTTATTTTCTAATTCAATTAAATATTGTTTGTTTATTCCTCTATTTTTCTTATTCACATTTACATTTGCATTATCTTATATGTATTGACTAACCTTTATACATTTCCAAATTGCATTGTAGTGATCTGAAATGGATCCAAACACAAAGCAATGGTCATCATAGACTTAGTACCTACATTGTAATTCAACAATAAATTCAAGGTTAGATATGAAATAAAAGACACTATAATGTATAGTTAAATAATACAAGAAGAGGAAAAATATTGAATAAAATAAAATAAAGAAATAAAAATAGGACAGGAGGAATGGGAAGTAAAAGGTCAATCCCCTGGCCTTCCCATTACCTAGGATCTCCTATATCTCCTTGCAAGGGGAATATAAAGGGGATTTTGGCCAGGGAGAGAAGGAGGCACAAAGGATGATAGAGAACCCACATTTGCATTGTAACTAGACATTGCCAAAATAAAAGACCGAGCAACCATTCAAATGCTATTTTTCCCAAATTGGGTTTTCAGGGTAAAATGTGATCAATATTATGTGCTTGATATATTGATTCTACTTCATTTTTATTACTATTAGTGATTTTAATGGAATCTCCTATATGATATTAATGGACACCAGTGAATGGGGAGAGTGTGAACACGGGAGATATGAAGTCAAAATTGTTGATTTACTGCATTATTGGTTAGTCTGGGGTAATGGAGGTCCCAAAAAATGTTTTCCTACCACTGTCGGATGTTACTTTGTAATAACCCATTTTTATTTTCATATTTTAAACCTAATTGAATTGAAGCTTCACTGAGAAAAAAAATTCAGAAAAGAACTAATCTATAAAGTGTCTATGGAAAATCAGATTTATCACCCTAAAAAAACCAATTAATCATTCTGATATCGCTATGATACAAAACGTAACACCCATATGATTTATTCTAAAAAAACTTGAAAATAATATTTTTATTTAATCCACAATTCTGATAGTAAATTGGGCCGAGGAAAATGTGTACATGTAACCATAAGGACAAACTTCTAACACAGAGTAATCCATGAACAAATCACAAGGAAAAACTTATAGATGTACCCCGACTGAAGTAGACAAAGTAGACCACCACAAAAACATCACATAAATCCATAGGTGGGGGACCACTCTCCTCCCAACCAAACTCCCAGTGACAGACTAAGATCCCATGAGCCCTCACTTAGCAATACTATTGGTGAGTAGTGGGTAGACCCTGGTCATAATAAAAACTCACCAAAAAAACCCTAGATACCGACACTTTCGACATCACCTACGAGCAGATGAAGTCTCACTTGAGGAATCTATGGGGACTGCAGGAACCAAGCTTCCATAGTTCTGAAGGGGGAGAAGGAATTCATTCTATTAATCTATCCATTCATTAATCTTATGTGCATAAACAACTAACATATGTAGAATAATAGATACCACATTCAAATCAACAATAGAAACAGAGCATACATGTACGCAATAAATAAAGCATCCATTACATCAAACACACGAGACACATGATCCCAAAACATGCTCACTTGACATTAGTATCTTCTGGAACAGTCTCACAAAACTTTCACAGGGTGCATTAGATCTCAGTCGCAAACCCAAAAATACCACAACATTATATAGCATAAGAGCAATAGTAACTCAACCAACAATAAATCACGAACAACCAAAAAGCAAATACTCCCTTCCAAAATCCAACCCTTAACTCGAATATCCCTAATTTATTTATACATTTTGGAATGTCCTCAGCCTGTTACAAAGTGGACATAAGTGCCCAACTACTTCTAGCTAACTTATTTATTTTGCACACTTTTGTCCTTTGGATTATTTGTCACATGGTCCACTTCTGGTGCACGACTCCCAAAACTAGTCCAAAAACCCACTCCAATAGGCCCCCAACACTCACCTGTTGGTTGTCCTGAGCAACTTCAGTTTCTACGCATACTTTACTAGGTACTCAAACTTTGACCAAGATTGTTCGGCTCATTAGTTTTCCCACTACTGCATAACACCTTTCAAACTAGTGCCCGACCCCTCTAGATGTGTCGTTGGGATCATTGATATGATCAGAGTTTTTCTCACTTGTAGATAGCTTCCTGCTAGAAAATGAAATAGGATGATCTAAGTCTCCCTCTCCTGGATGATCTAGGACTGTGCCTAATGCCACATATGATGCATCCACATGTACATGAAATTCTTTTTTCCAGTTTAGAAATGCCAGAATGGGTGCAGCGACTAGTTTTTGTTTCAAGACATCCAAGCTTTGTTGACACTCTTCACTCCATTGAAACTTTACATCCTTTTTCAACAAATTTTTTAATGGGGCTATGATCTATGTATACCCCTTGATAAAATTCATGTAGTATCCTATATTCCCCAATGTAGTGCGCAACTATTGCACTGATGTAGTAGGTGGAAAATCAATGATTGTATCAATCTTCGTAGGATCCACCAACAATCCTTGCCTACAAACTACATGAAGTCCCAACAGAATACCAAATGGTGCACAAAAAATGTAGTTATTCAAATTCAAAGAGATCTGGAACTGTTTGCATCTATCCAACATCAAGCACATAACTTCAATATAGTTCTTCAATAGACCAAACACTGTCTAATCATACAGATAGACTTCTAAAATTTTGTGAATGAATTCCTTAGATGTTGCGACAACCACTCAAGAAAATATTTCTTTTGCATTCTTCAAACCCAAAGGTATCAGAACGTACTGATAACATCCCCATTCTGTCACAAAGGTTGTCTTGTGCCTATCTTCTTTTCCAATCTTTATCTGGTGGTATCTTGAGAATCCGTCCGTGAATGAATAGGATTCCTTTCGACCTACATTCTCTAGCACTTCATCTGTGAATGGTGTGGGAAATGGATCATGCATACATGCATCAATTAACTTGCGTAGATATGCATAAATTCTTATTCCTCCAGTATTCTTGTCTTGGAATACCATCAGATTGATCCATTTTGATTCTTCAACCAGTTCTATAATTCCAGCTTCCAGCATCCTATCTATCTCAACCTTGACTTTCTCCTTGTATATCGAGTTCAGGCGGTATTGTCTCTGCTTCACTGGTTTAGCATCTGGTTTCAAAGGTATCTTCATCTCTCCTAACTCACCAACAATCCCCTTCATTTCTGAAAATTTAGCGGGAAAAATATCTTAATATTCGCGCAATAAATCAACAATCTTTTCATACTACTATTTCATCATTCCAATAATCACCAATTTTTTCAAACTTGGGATTCTCTTCCATACCAATATTCTCTTTGCGTGTCTTCAGTGGCTTCGCATAATCAAAAGATCTAATCTCTATCCCTTCCATTGCGTGCTCTCCCTTGATCTCTGATATACACACATTTCTTGGGTCATCATCCTCCTGGTATTCTTCAACAACTTTATAGAATTTCAAAAGCTCTTCAACAGTCACATATGCTTTATGTACACTTCATATGGGTATAGTTCCTATCACATCTTCTGGTGCAAAAATATTGTCCTTAATAGTTTGCAGCACTGCGTCCACCAACAGGGGCCACATCTTCAAAACTAAATGTTACCTTGAAATTGTGCATCATCTCCTCCCAGTCTAATATGCCTCTTCCTACTTCTAGTTCTATGTACCAATTCCTCAGAATGGTGTCCAGGGTGTGCACAAATAGATGTGTCCATTCCTGCTTTGGAACTACACTCCATGTCGCAATGCACTGCGCAATATGTTTCGACAGACATCTCCACCCATTATCCTTCTACGCGATATACCCAGTCCCAAACCTGACTTGTAACTGTCTTTTGCACTACATCCAATCACTCATTTTCCCCTTATGAGCAACCCACCATCTTGCAGGGGTTGCTTTCAACGCGACATCTAATGCTAACAATATTTTTTTCTATGGTGTTTGTACTTCAAATTCTTTTACAAAATATTCTACCTTAGTAAGTCAGTCATACCTTAGGGGGTCACATACCTCTGTTCCAATCCAGCGCAATGCACAGGTGAGGTGCACACATCTCCTTGTAGATACTTCATGCATCCTTTGCTGCCAGTATTCAAAGGCTTCTTCTAAGTCCAACGTGCAAAAGATGAAACTACACCAGTTGAGTACACCATCGATAATAGGATTGGAATAATCATTCATCCGCGTGGTCACATTGTAGAAGTTCTCTAGTTATCCATTTCTGATTTTTTCCACATATCGCCTTCCTTCTGTAGGATCTAATGGAACAATAACCCTTAAGTTTTATCCTTCAAATATCATTTTCCTCTTCTTCAAATCAATAATATCTTGGTTTTCAAATTCCCAATTAACGCAATGCTGGATACAACTTATTTTCATCCACTATTTCAATAACTTTGAAGTCTGATGTACTGTGCACTCCATCGATATCAATTGGCACTCATGCCAACCTTTCGATAGGGACAATTTTGTGCCGATTCACCAGTCTCAACTGAATATGTGACCATATTAACTTGGGTTTCCCCATCAATTCCCATGTTTTCTTCGAGATAATATTCACATTAGATCCCATATCTAAAATGATGAAGTCCATGTCATAATCCTCAATCTGTGTATTAAGCTAGAATTCCCTATTCGTCCTCCTGTTGTGCTGCACTTGATTGATTTCTCACTATATGACAGGGATATCCTTCTCTTACACACATTGATTAATTAGATTATGCAGCATATTCAATGAAGTCTCATCCTTTATCAGTTCCAAACAACTGTTTAAGAAGCCTTTCAATGTACCTGTATTCTCAACTGACTTTTCTGGAATTGAATAATCAGAGATCAGAGGCATGTCATACAAAAGTGGTCTTTCCATACATGGGTCGCGATGTCGATGCTCCACAACCTGTTGCTATTAAGTCCTCATTGCTTGTTGGTATGTGTCCTTTTATCTTTGGGGATCTAACGTCGGGTTGGGATTCGTAGCTTCCCTGACCCATTTTTTAGTCTGAATCCTTGGATCGATCGCATCAGATCCTTTTCTCGCTGCTCCATGCGTAACTGCTACAATATTGGGTTGGTCGTTGTGCTCTTTTGCTGCAATCATCTGCACATTCTGGTTCTATTTTTTATTTGGATTCTGATTCTTGTTCAAGTTTTAGTTTTGATTCTGATTCTGATTCTGATTATGGTTTCTCCTCTGTTGCCATTTCGTGACTACTAGTGGACAATATTTCATCACATGGTCCAACTATCTACAATATGTGCAGGTTGTACACGGGTTTTGGCAGTCTTGTGCAAAATTTCCTTGTTGGCCATAGTTGTAGTAGATAATGGGTCCTCTTCCCCTACCAAATCGTCTTCTTCCGCGACCTCTAAATCCTCCTTGTCCTCTATGAGGAGTGTTATTTTTTTGTGTCACTCCTTTTGGTCTAGCTTCCCCTTGGACTCTGTATGCATTTGAATTATGCACTCTCATGAGATCTAGTGCACGAAAATCCTTCTCATCATGTACTACATATTTGTAAAAATTGCAAAACAAACTTATAGGAGTGCTCACATACTTCTGTAGTAAGGGACACGTAGCAGGGGGATGATTCCCTCTACATATATCACACCATACCCCTCCTCTTGCAGTAAAAGGATTTGGAGCTCCCATAACCAAATATTCTCTATAGGATAGACACTTTCTCTTATGATGGCATTCCATTCTGCATGTCATGCACCATATCTCTTCGTGCTTTTCCTTCCCTTTTGCAATCTCTTGCAACAGAATCATCAATGCTACTAGATGCAATTGAATTTGAGCCATCCCTGCACCACTCTCTTTTAAAGGGGATGCTTCCAGCTTCATGAAAATATCTAGTGTGTCGAACTGCGACATACTCTTCTACTGCGTCAAGGGGAAACGTATGTGTTGTAATAGTCCTGTAATGAACCACTCCTTATGCTGCTCATCTGGGATCAGGAATGTCAGCCTGCCCATCAACCCTTTAAATATTTGATCAAAGTTCCAGACTGATTCATTCTCCAACTGTCTAATTTCATTAAATTCTGTAATTCACTATGGGTCGGATTTTGGTTTCTTGAACTCTTTGAGTAAGTATTTCTTGATATTATCCAATGTGCTAGCTTGTGTAGTGGTTTGATACTTCATACACTAGGTCAACACACGATCTCTGAATGTTGTTACTAGATGCGCGATCTTCTTAGCCTCGTCTTGAACTTGCTTTACTTTTCGTATTGCCTCACAAAGGAACAAATGTTGGTCTGGATCGTCTGTCCCCGCTCCATGGAAGACACGCATACTCAAGGTGGGATATACCCCCACCATTGTGTTGAGTGTGGTATTATGAGTTGGTACTGATGAATGACTAGGATTTGTCGCAATACTTCCACTACTATGACTACATTTACTACTATTATTAACTACAAGTGACAAACTTTGAGTTTTTACCTGAGACTTTGGGGACGCAGACGGGGTTGTGGGTTCGACACAGATCCTGTCCTTAGTAGGGATATATTTTTCTGTCAAATGGAGCTAACAATATTTTCCCCTTTCTTTGTGTGATAATCCTTTGATATGGAATCCTACGCAAATTTTCTTTCTCCGAACTCATTGCGTTTCTCCTCTATCTCAGCTGCAGTCCTCTTCCGACTATCTTTCCAGAATCGCCCCCGTGTATTAATCAAGTATCTTCTACTATTGCATATTCTTCTTCTCTTAGCATTCTTAGCTCATCTGCTCTCTATTCATTCTTTCCTTATTTTACTTAGACCTTCCTCTAGTCATGCCCCATTCCCCTTATGTGCACATAGCCGCTTAGCTGTTAACGTGATCTGATTCCAATATCATAGTTCCTCTGTCGCACAACAAAATCTTGACCCAAGTATACAATGAATTCAGGTACCTCTCATGTGGAACAATATTGAACTACTGGATTAGTTTAGGGGTCCAACTCCTTAGTCTCACAATGTGGAATGTTGGGTTTTGCTCAACTAACCTTAATAGCCACTCAACCAGAATTATAGGGAATTCAAAAAAGAAGATCTCATGTAGATCGGTGTATATGTACTTTAGTAACCATTGTTCCTTATTGATCCAAGGGTTCTTGTTTTGTTCCTCGAAAAATTCATAATCCTTCACTTTCAACCACTCTTCTATCTCTTCCTTAGTCAGCCTCCATGGAACCATTAGCTAACCTCCACTTTCCCTTCAGTTGTAGATCCCGATCCCGGCAATAGAACCATTTGTTGGTGCTTAGTAGGAAGACACATGTCACAATATAAACTCACCAACAAAACCCTAGATACCGACCTTTTTGGAATCACCTGTGAGAAAATGAAGTCTCACTAGAGACATCTATGGGGACTGCAGGAACCAAGCTTCCAGACTACAGAAGGGGGAGAAGGAATTCATTCTATTCATCTTACAATTCATTCATCTTATCTGCAAAAACAACTAACATATGCATAATAACATATAACACATTCAAAGCAACAATAGAAATAGAGCATACATGTGCGCAATAAACAAAGCATCCATTACATCAAACACAAGAGATACATGACCCCAAAACATGCTCATTTCACATTAGTATCTTCTGGAATAGTCTTACAAAACCTGTGCAGTGTGCATCGGATCTTAGTCACAAACCCAAAAGTACCCCAACATTACATAGCATGAGAGCAATAGCAAATCAAACAACAATAAATCACGAACAACAAAAAAGAAACTACTCCCTTCCAAAATCCAACCCTTAACCCGAATACCCCTTACATATTTATACATTTCAGAATGGGTTGATCCCATTATAAAGTGGACACAAGTTCTGTTGGCTTGGTTTTGCAACCAAGCTTTGTGCAATGGGCACCTATCAACAATGTGATAGCAGTTTCAATATTGAAAGAAAAAAAAATTATAAATTAAATCTAAATCTAAACTAGCATGTGCATATAACAAATAAATTTTTTAAAAACGATTCAAGAACAAGAAATAAAAGAATAAGTATTCTGTATTAAGATACCTCAAATGGTGAGGATTTGTGTCGAGCAACTCCCAAGGTGAGTAGCTCCAAGCTCCAAAGGTCTCTTCTCCAAGATGCTGAAAATGGCCAAAAGTCTAATGAGAGATTTTGACAGCGTGAGGATGGGATGATGGATGGATGGAAAGTGAGGAGTCCCTACCACCTTTTTATAGTTTTTGGTGGTGGGGAATACCATTATGGTTTTGAGGAAACCAATGGTATTGACCAACATGGTTTAGGTACCTTTTCCCTCCTTTTTCCTTTTTTGAATATTTTGAATATTTTTATTCCCTTTTTAATATTTTTGGGAATTCTGGACCCTTTTTGAGGGTTTTTTTTATGCTTTTTGAGGAAAAATATTCATTTTGAGGGGAAAAAGGGGTGTATTATGGTATTTTGGTGACCTTTTGATGGATTTAGAGGCTCAAATGGTGGAAAGGTGGACAAATGGGTCATGTGAATAAGGAAATGAGCTAGTGAGCACTTTTTGGGTGTTAACAAGTTCCCAACTACTTTGAACTAACTTACGACTTTTGCACACTTTGGTCCTTTGGCTGACTTGTCATGCGGTCCACTTCCGGTGTGCGACTCCCAAAATTGGTCCAAAAACACGCTCCAACAAATACCAATCCAGAAACACTCCCATAATTACAATCCTCCCTTAGCATCGAGAACTCCCATCTCCTCCTAGCCTCCAAGCACAAGTGAGGAGGATGAAGAAGGAAACAATCCCCTCCTCCCTCTCATTCTCCCCTTTTTAATATTTCCAAGATCTCTCCCAATTGGAGACATGTCCACATGAAAAAATCCCCTAATTAGATAAATAAATCATATTTACTTATTTAATTATATCTCCCCATTAAACCCTATTTTAATTTAATTAGATTCAATTAATTGAACTTATGAATTATACAACTTATGCTTTCATGAATCTCCTATGAAAATCCTCACAGCAGATCTAAGAGATGATGTATACCTCACAAGAGTGAGTATGATTAAGTAGGAAAATAGAAGAAGAGTGATCAATGCAGTATAATGAGCAACAGAATAATAATATAGTAGAACTTAGATAGAAGCAAAAATACTTCACACACACTAATTAATTAATCACAATATGGACAATAAGTAGTACAATGCATGAGGATTCGAATGCCAAGGTGGAAATTCGAATTAGCCTTCATGGAGTGATCAAAAGATCATTGGAGTGTCATTGGAGCACAACTAGTAGTCTATATCATCATCGGTGGAGTCATCAATGCACAAGTAATTGTCAACCGTCAGTCAAACTGAGTCTAACTGAGTGTGGTAGGTGTAACTGAATGTAACTTGCACATGGAGACACTAACTGAATGAAGGAGGCTCAGTGGAGGGTGCATGAGGAGCTAACTGGAGTCAGAAGAGGTAGTCATGTCTCATCGGAGGTCAATCGGAGTGATAATAGCAGTGAGGAGTCAGTCTGGCCTCAAATCAAGGAAAGACTGGTGGCTAACTAAAGTAAACTGGACTGGTAGGTGAGAAAGGCACCCTTCTCATGTAGTAGGTGAAAGGAGGGCGCACGACAGGCTAGGAGGGCTGAAACTGAGTGGAAGGAAGCTCCGGGGGATATCGAACTGAGGGCTAGGTGCTGGGACTGATGATTGGAATGCATGCAAACCCTAAAAGTGCATGCATGACTGAAAATGTAAATGATCAAAATACTGGTGGGACTAGGATGGAGTATAGGAATATCCTAACACCCCCCCTTAATCCATCCTGGGCCCTGGTAACTAAGACCAAAGGTCACCCAATACAATGAATAATAATAGTCAATAAACCGAGGAAATGGGGAAAACCTCATGGGAAAAATACCCCCCCTCAAAACAGACTGTAAGGCACACACAAAAAATAAATGCTCCAAACTCAAGCAGGTGTGATGCTTGTTCATATGTTTGGAGGTATCTTCTTCTTGGGAAGAAGTGGATCATGCTCAGAAAGCATGTGCTTGTACTTGCTCTTCAGATCGAATGTGATGAGAACAAATCCAAAGGTATGAGGATGATCCTTGAACCTGTGAGTCGAATCAGTTGAGGTAGGATAAAAAACATGAATATGCAAATAGTCTTTTGTTTTCTCCTTCGAACCATCATGGGTGAGATTATGCCAAAAAGAACCATAAAATAATAGCTTGAAATCCAAATCAGATTTAAGACTTGAAGAATAGTTTCTTGAGATCTCCTTTGAACTAGCATGGATGAGATCAAAACTATCATATGCATGAGAAATTATACCAAGTAGTAATATCTTAGAATCCAAATTAGATCCAAGACTTGAATCATGCTTTCTTGAGATCTCCTTTGAACCACGAGAGGTGAGATCAAAACTAGTAAATGCATGAGAGATTATCTCAAGCGAATGGCAATGGTTTCTTGAGATCTCCTTTGAACCATAATAAGTGAGATCAAAACCATGATGTGCATGAGAAATTATCCCAAGCGAATGGCAATGGCCATATTCTTCAATAACTTTCTGAAAGCATGGAATAATGATCATATAGTAGTAAATAAGAGGTGATTGCTTGAGGAGGGTGAATGCATTACCTCCAATAGCTGATTTTACCTCTGAAATAATCATGTGATCATGATGAAAACCAACAGACTCTGGTGCAAGAGAGGATTTAGGACCTTCTGCAATATCTAGAGTGTGAGCTGGCACAGAAAGAGAAGAAATTTGGAGCATGAGTGTAGAATCTGCAAGTTCTTCTTCTTTGTGGAAAACTTCAATATGAGATGTGTTTGATACTGGTTCATGATCAATGAGATCATCAAGGAGGGCGAATGCATCACTTTGCTTGCTCTTAAAGGGGTTTGGACCAAATCCTTCATTCTGTTTGCTGAATCTTTCATCCAGATGGGCCCATAGCTCTTTTGGAGTTTCAACATCATCAATGATTTGGTATAACATGTATTCAGGAAAAGCAAGCATCATTCTTCCAAAGTCCATGTCACCTTTATTCAACCAGTCAATCTTCTCTTCAGAGGATTCAAACTCTCTTTCAAAATAACAATCAAAGAGATCATGGCTCTTCAAATATGCTATCATTTTTGATTTCCATTCATCATAGTTGAATGGAGAAAGAGGAGGGATTTCTTCTGAATACATTGAAGCTGTAGAAGACCTGCAAAAACAATAGAGAATATCTGCAACTTCTACTGCTGCAAAAATGCATAAACTGCTGCAATTGATGCACTTGAAATCTTGATAATAACCTGCAAAAAACTCTTAGGAATGGAGATAAACAATACTCTCAACATGCTTTGATACCATGTGAAAATCCTCACAGCAAATCTAAGAGATGATGTATGCCTCACAAGAGTAATTATGATTAAGCAGGAAAATAGAAGAAGAGTGATCAATGCAGTATAATGAGCAACAGAATAATAATATAGTAGAACTCGGATAGAAGAAAAAATACTTCATACACACTAATTAATTAATCACAATATGGACATTAAGTAGTACAATGCATGAGGATTTGAATTCCAAGGTGGCAATTCGAATTAGCCTTCATGGAGTGATCAAAAGATCACTAGAGTGTCATCGGAGCACAACTAGTAGTCTATCTCATCATCGGTGGAGTCATCAATGCACAAGTAACTGTCAACCGTCAGTCAAACTGAGTCTAACTGAGTGTGGTAGGTGTAACTGAATGTAACTGGCACATGGAGACACTAACTGAATGAAGGAGGCTCAGTGGAGGGTGCATGAGGAGCTAACTAGAGTCAGAACAGGTAGTCATGTCTCATTGGAGGTCAATCAGAGTGATAACAGCAATGAGGAGTCAGTCTGGCCTTAAATCAAGGAAAGACTGGTGGCTAACTGAAGTAAACTGGACTGGTAGGTGAGAAAGGCGCCCTTCTCATGCAGTAGGTGAAAGGAGGGTGCATGACATGCTAGGAGGGATGAAACTGAGTGGAAGGAAGATCCGAGGGCTAGCTAACTGAGGGCTAGGTGCTGGGACTGATGACTAGAATGCATGCAAACCCTAAATAATGCATGCAAATACTAAAAGTGCATGCATGATTGAAAATGTAAATGATCAAAATACTGGTGGGACTAGGATGGAGTATAGGAATATACTAACATCTCCATGTCCTTATTATAAATAATATTCCAGGCATATGAACCTGCATAATCTAATAGTATTGTGCAGGGGTAGGACACACTCATGTGGCCATCACGGGTGTGTCCCACACCTACAATATAACCCGGTTATGTTCCCCTAATACTATTGCAAATATGTGATGAAGGGGTGTTACATAGTCCAAGCCTAGAGATCAATGGTTGAGATCTCAGAGTTGTCGAATCAATGTAAGAAGTTTCCAAAATCATTTTTAGTGACAGTTAGGTGAATTTCTCACTTGCCTCAGTGTTTTTATTAATTGTTGAATATTTCTCCTCTTTTCCTAGGCGTTTTCTAATTTCCAGGGGCATTTTCTCCATTGCTTGGTCATTTTTATGTATTGCTGGCCGAATTCCTCCATTGCCTATGGGATTTTATACCTTGGGGTGTTTTTAATGATGGTTGGGTGAAATCCAACTTGATTGAACATATTTCTCATATATTGAGGTGAATTTGTGTTGCCTAGGGTGTTTTAATAATTGCTTGGGTATTTTCATACATAGCTTGGTGAATTTATCCATCCATAGATGTTTCTCTACCTCTCTTGGGAATTTTCAATGATTGTTGAGTGAAATCCTGTTGGGTATGTGTTATATTCTTTGAATCTGTATGGGGGGGTCTATTTTCTAATCCAGTTTAATGGATTAGGGTATTGGATTCTGCAGAATACCTATATTTTATTGTGAGTGATTCATAATGAGAATGAGAAAAATAAGAGGTGTGGCTCTACGTTTTGCTGGTTTTCTTGGTTAAGGGTTTCCAGGGTAAATCTCTATGTATTATGTGTGAATGCTGTGGTGTAAACTATGTTTTTCTTAAAATAATTTGTATGCTTTGCTTCTCTACACAGGTTTAAAACTTACATGTGGTATTAGATCTCGATTATTTGGTTTCAGGGGGACGCCTCTATTGCTGAGGGTTCAATGCGGTTGATAGATCTTGGGTCTGTGATAAACTTGGGTTCAGTGGGATATTTGTAGCTTTGATTTGTGCATTGAAAGAGAATCGAAAGAAATTCAAGAATTGAGATCGAGAAATTTAACGGCCAGAACTTTGAGCTATGGAAGCTCAAAATGGTGGATCTTCTTGTAGATCGGGAACAGTGGATTGCTGTGGATCCGGGTACACCACCCACTGGAACGTCGAAAGAATATTGGTAGAAATTAGATAGAAGAGAGGAGTACAATTCGATTGTGCTTATCAGAATCTGTGTTGTTGAACGTATATGGAGGAGAGATTGCGGTAAATCTTTGGGAGAAACTAGGGAGTTTGTATCAATCAAAATCCCTTGTAAACAAGTTGTTTCTGCAAAAGAAACTGTTTCACCTCAGAATGGATGATAATGACACAGTGACAGAGCATATGAATGTATAAAATACTTTGGTAAGTCAAATAACCTCTGTTGGCATTAAAATGGCCGAAGAAGATAAATGTATTACATTATTGTGTTCTTTGCCAGATTCCTGGGACAACCTAATTATAGCAATAGGGAGTGCTAATCAAGCGAATTTAAAATTTGATGAAATAGTATCATCTCTTCTATCAGAAGAGATGAGGCAGAAAACCATGGATACTCATAGCATGGATGACTTTTTTGTGAGAGGTCGCCCCTAGGAGAGAAACACAAATAAGGGAACTAGGGGGATATCTAAATCTAAGGGTAGATATAAATCCCCAGGAAAAATTATAAGGAAGTGTTGGAAATGTGGTAAAGTTGGGCACTATAAAAAGGATTGTATATCTAAGAATGTTGAGAAAGGAGAGGGATATGAGGATACCTCTATCACAGAGGAAAATACTTCCTTAGAAGAAGGAGGGGATGTGTACCTAGATTCCATTTGTAATCATTCATAATGTGATATATGGTTAATTGAATCAGGTGCACCATGTCATATGACCCCTCATAGGGAGTGGTTCTGTGAATATGAAAAGTACAATGGAGGCGATGTGTTCTTGGGATATGATTCACCAGCCAATATCATTGGGTGTGGTAGAGTCAAGTTGAAACTCAAGGATGGAAGGATTAGAACTCTCCCTGGAGTAATACACATTCCAAATCTAGCGAGAAACTTGATATATGTCGGAAATATGGATATTGCAGGTGTAAATATTGTGTGTGGTTATGGTGGTTTCAAAATGGTTTGGGGATCAATGGTATTGATGAGGGGAGTTCGGTATGGAAATCTGTACAAACTATTGGGAAGAACCATAATTGGTGAATGTAACAGTTCTATTGTTCCTAAGGGGGGATATACAGAAGATAGAACCTTGAATGTATCAAGAGGAAATACAATTCTATGGCATCAAATATTGGGGCATATCAGAGAAAAGGGACTTCGAGCATTACAAGGTAAAAGTATGGTTGAAGGTATGAGTAATTGCATTCTAGATTTTTATTTGTGAACAATGCATATATGGTAAACATAATCGAGTAAGATTTGCATCTGGTGGTACAAGAGAAAATGGAATTTTAGAGTTAATACATAGTGATGTGTTTGGACTTGTTCCTGTTCCATCACTAGGTAATATATCTGTGTATTATGTTTCATTTATAGATGATTTCTCAAGGAAAACATGGATTTTTTTCCTTCGAAAGAAATATGAAGTATATGCTAAGTTTAAAGAATTTAAGGCTCTTGTAGAGAATCAAACATAAAAGAAAATAAAGGTGTTGAGGATAGATAATGGTGGAGAGTTATGTGGGAATGAATTCGAGGAATTTTGTAAGAAGTGCGGTGTATAAAGGCAGAAGACTACTCCATACACACCTCAACAAAATGGAGTTTCTGAAAGGATGAATATGATGTTGATGGAAAAGGAAAGGAGCATGCTAAGCGGTGCCAGGATAGGACAAGAATTCTGGACAGAGGCAGTGGAGACATAATGTTACTTGGTAAATCGATCACCCACATAAGAATTGGTTGACAAAACTACACAAGAGGTATGGACTGGTAATAAACACTCTATTAAACATCTAAAAGTTTTTGGCTGTGATTCTTATGTACATGTTCCAAAGGAGAAAAGGAGTAATCCGGACAATAAAGCTGAAAAATGTATCTTTATTGGTTATAAAGATGGTATGAAAGGTTACAAGCTTTGGAATCCTGTAACTAAGAAGACTGTTTATAGTCGAGATGTTGTGTTTAGGGAGGTCAAAGAAATTCCCAGACATGAAGTGAATCCAATGGAAAAGGAACCAGAGAAGATAGAGTTTGAGTTAGAAAATAAAGAATCTGACTCAATGGAAGAAGTTGAATCAGGAGAAGAAGAACCCCATACCCCAGTTTTGAGGAGATCATCTCGAGAAAGAAGGCAACCAGAAAGGTATTCCCCTCCTGATTTTCAGTCTAGTTTTGCTTTATATATTACTGATGATGATCCTAGTGTGAGTATTTTGATTCACAGTAGATCCTGGAGCTATGGAGAACCTCACAAAATCGAATAATTTGCAATAACTAGCAAAATAGCTTGAAAAGAAGAAAAATTTACACACAATGTGAACTGAAACTTGGCATTATCAGTTTGTCTAACATGTGAAAACGTTTAGAACAGGTTTTTATTACATCATGGAGAGATTCGAGAGCATTAGATAGCTCAAGATGAGTGTACAAGCTAAATTTCCAAAATTGGCCTCAATCCCCCCTAGGTGGGTCCAACTCAGTCCTAATCATCCCAAATAGTCATGAATTCTAGTGTGAAGGTGGCTGAAGAATGCTGGGTCATAAATGAGGCCAAGGCATGCGTGGGTGAGAAAATAGAGGTGTGTGGGAGGTCCAAGGAAGCAATAAATGCTCCAAATCTAGCCAAAAATGGGCAAAATCCACCCAAGCGCTCCTAGTCAATAGAGATTCCCCAATTCAAGGAAGGAGAGCGCTCCTGCATTTAATGAGGGCACACTTGTGGACAAAACTGGAGTTTGGGTGAGTTGGTTTGCTTAGAAATAGGTGTGAACACTCTCAAAAGTGGATATTTGACCAACTAAAGTCACCTAGTCCAAACTATGGTGTAATAATGCACATGTGGCAATAAAATTGAATAACGTTATGGACTATGGTACTAAGTATGGATTACTATTCTAACACCCCTCCTTAACTAGAACTTAGTACATCTCATGAAATTAAGGTGGGAGGCCTTGGCAACAAAGGCTCAAGTCACCTCATTACAAACATAAATTTTATTTGTCCATGTAAATTGAGGACAAGAAGTAAAACCACATGGGATAAAAACTTCCCTCTAAAATGGAGATGGGGATGAACCTGCAATAAAATTGCAGCAATCACCATCCATCACTCACTCCAAGCAAAGCTCTCAAGTGAGTGAAGGTCTTCTCAGTAAAACACTTGGTGAAAATATCAGCAGTTTGCTCGGTGGATGGGCAATACTGCAAGGAAATCACTCTGTCATGCACCAAGCCCCGAATGTAGTGCATATGGATTTCAATGTGCTTTGTTCTCTGCCTTTGTACTGGATCAGTAGATATATTTATGGCACTTTGATTATCCACCCAAATGTTGGTTGGAGAATCAATAGCAACACTAAACTCCCAAAGAATACCTTGCAACCAAACACACTGTGTGGTTGCGTTCACTGCTGCCCTGTACGTGGCCTCTGCTGATGAAAGTGAAATAGTGTGCTATTTCTTACTTGACCAGCAAATGGGACCTTCAGCAAACATGAAAAAAAACCCGAAGTGGACTTTCTATCAATGGGATCTCCAGCCCAATCGAAATCAGAAAATCCAGCTAGTTGTAGTGAAGAACTAGCTGCACATTGTACCCCAAAGCTCTTTGTTCCTTGGACATATTGAAGGATCCTTTTGGCTGCCTTCCAATGGATCTCATGTGGCTGCTGCATATATCTTGCTACAACACTTACATCATAAGACAAATCAGGTCTTGTATGTGTAAGGTACAACAAACTTCCAACTAGCTGCCTGTAGAGTGTGCAATCCACCAATGGAGTCTTCAAATTCACCTAGTTTTATGCCTGAAAGGAATGGGAACTTGGCTGACTTACATTCAGCCATTTTAAACTTCAATAAAAGGCCTGAAGCATACTTAGATTGACTCAACAATATACCTCTCTCAGTTTTCTCAATTTCCAAACCCAAAAATTGCCTTAGCAATCCTAGGTCGCTCATGGCAAATTCACTGTGCAAAGATGCTTTGATTGAGCCAATTTGTTTGTTGCAGCTCCCTGTAATTAAAATATCATCAAGATATAGTACAATGACATGCAAATTATCATCACATTTCTGCAAATAAACATTTGGATCAGACTTGCATCAAAAGAAACCAATTGAGAGCAAAAAAGCATCCATTTTGGCATACCAAGCCCTGGGGGCTTGCTTGAGTCCATAGAGTGACTTCTTCAACCTGCAAACAAGTGAGGGATCCTCTTGGAAACCTTCAGGTTGCTGCATATATATCTCTTCCTCTAGATCACCATGTAAGAATGCACTTTTAACATCCATATGGTGAACTTCCCAACCCTTACTAGCTGCCATGGCTAGAGCTAGTCTAATTGAGTCCTTCTTTGCAACCAGTGCAAAGGACTTTGTATAATCCACACCATGGATTTGTGAGTAGCCCTTAGCCACTAAACTAGCTTTATACTTTAGATCAGAACCATCAGCAACAGGTTTGGTTCAAAAAATCCGCTTACATTGCACAAGTTTTCTCTTGGGAGGAAGAGGCACCAAATCCCAAGTTTTGTTCTCTTGGAGAGATTGGAATTCTTCTTGCATTGCTATTCTCCACCTTGGATCATGACGAGCTTCTTGATATGATGTTGGATCAGATCCAATCAAAATATAACAATGATCAGCAAGTTCACTTTCATTTGCAAAGGAAGCATTGATTGCTTGAGATCTAGTCTTCCTAGGCTCTTGGGGATTGCCTACCAATTCACTTGCAGCTTGTATGATTTTTTCAGCCCACTTGGGCCTTGATGGTGACTCATGTACAAAAATTTCATCTTCAGAAATATCAGAAAAATCAGAACTTGAATCATCACTTATTTCATTAAGGTGTGGAGGAGAAGAGCATTCCCCCGGTGTAAGCTCAAAACCAGGAATTGGTTCTTCTTCGAATTGCACACTTCTCTCAATAAAAGTTTTGAGTGTGGATGTGTCAAAGAGCTTGTAACCCTTTGTTTCTTCACCATATCCAACCATGATACATTATCTGCTCCGTGGCTCCAAATCCTTCCTCCATTCTGATGGAATTCGAGCCCATGCTCTAGATCCAAAAACTCTGAAATTTGACACATTTGGTTTTTGGACAAACCATGCCTCATAGGGGGTTTTACCTTTGACTGATTTGTGAAAGGCTCTGTTCTGAATATGAGCAGCACAATTGATGGCTTCATCCCATATCTTAGGGCTTAGATCCCTAGCTTCAATCATGCAAGTGGCCATCTCTTTGAGAGATCTATTTTTCCTCTCTGCCACACCATTTTGTTGAGGTGTGTAGGGGATTTAATGTTGCATTTGGATGCCACATTCCTCACAGAGATGCTGAATGTTATTATTCACATACTACTTTCCATTATCAGTCCTAAGTATTTTTATCTTATGACCACTATGATTCTCCACTAAGGCCTTCCAAATCTTCAATTTCTTAAACACTTCTGATTTCAATTTAAGGAAGTATACCTAGAAGAATCAAGAGTAGTCATCTATGAATGTGAGTACATACGTTGATCCACCATATGATGGAGTGGGAAGAGGACCAATGAGGTTTGAATGTACCAATCCAAGTGGTTGAGTGGCTCTCCTTGTCATTCCTTTCTCATAGCTGTGCTCTGGATGCTTTCCAACTACACAACCAATGCATGCACCATTTGAAGATTTGATTTCAGGAAGCCCTTCTACCATCTCATCCTTGTGCAATGTCTGGGGATATTTGTAGTTCATGTGGCCAAACCTTTCATGCCACAGCTTGGAAGTCTCGTTGGCATGAGAGACAAGAGCATGGTCATTAGAATTTGGAATGAAATTGGAGAATTTGTACATTCTCTCTTGATGATTAGCAAACCCACTGCCACAACTTGATTTGAAGAAATTTATGAGATTTCTACCAAATCTAGAGTAAATGTTACTCTCTTGGATTCTCCTGTATGGGTCATTTGATAAACTGATAGAAAATTTGCAGCCAATGAGGGTACATAGAACACATCACTGACATAGCCATGCTCCAAGTCAATCCTACCAATCCCCTTGGTCTGGATTTCTGAATCATCTCCCATTCGAACTGTTGGGCCACCATTCGAATGCATAGAAGAGAAGAGCTCTCTAGATGAAACCATATGCCTGGAAGCTCCTGAATCAATGATAAAGGATGAGGGATTCAAAATACCAGCTACCAAAGCATGACACTTCTCCTTATTGTCAGGATTTGAGGTGCTTTCTTTCTTCTTTGCGCCCTCAGGGACTGGGATGTTGTTCTTCTCCAGTAGCTGCACCATTGAGTCAATGGTTTTCTTCATACATGAGCTCTCTGGATGCCATCCCTTATGACAATAGGTGCATTTGGTCTTTTCCTTTCCCTTCTTGTTCTTCTCCTTTGAAGGATTTGAACCTCCATCTGTAGGCTTGGTTTGATCAAACTTCCTCTTCTTTGGCTGCTTCGAACCCTTTGCTTTCTGCTTGCCTTTGGTAGCATTCGAAACACCCATTGCCAGTTCTTGGTCCTTCGATTTTATGGTGCCCATCTGAACTAGTTTGTCCTGCTCCTGAGTGAGACACTCCATGAAGGTTGCTAGAGATGGCATTTGCCAATTTCGAAGCGTCATCTTAGCTGAGTGGAATGTGTTAACAAATACAGCGAACTCTGGCCCTAGCTTTGACAGTATTGATAGAATCAGTTGTTCTTCATTCTTAACAATACCACATTGCTGCAACTGAAGTACCAATGACTTGAATTTGGTGAAGAATTCTTGGATTGTTTCAAAGTGAGCTGGGCTCAAGCTGATGAGCTCGTTCTTAAGTTGGTGGCCTCTTAGTTCATCAATCTTCCCAAAGAGTGATTCAAGCTTCATCCATACTTCATTGGGAGTTTTTACACTGTCAGTGTGAAACAAGAGTTCCCTTGAAATGCTCAGGCACAACATACCATATGCTTCATCAAGTCGATTGTAATACTTGGCTTTCTCTACAGCTAAGTTTGGTTCTACCTCTGTGCCCATGGTTACTTTGTAGAGACCTTTCGATCTCAGTTTGATAACCATCTCAGCCTTCCAATCGAAAAAATTGAAGGGAGTGAGCAACATTTGGTTGGCTTCCATGACTGCGTTGGTGAGAAAACTGCTGAAACACCTACAAAAAACACTCGATTTTAATCTGGAAATCCTCACTAGAATGCAGTTCAAACGCTTAAGGAATGATCTGCCACTCACTAACTCAACAAGGCTCTGATACCATATGAGTATTTTTATTCATAGTAGATCCGATCCTGGAGCTATGGAGAACCTCACAAAATCAAATAATTTGTAATAACCAGCAAAATAGCTTGAAAAGAAGAAAAATTTACACACAATGTGAACTGAAACTTGGCATTATCAGTCTGTCTAACATGTGAAAATGTTTAGAACAGGTTTTTATTACATCATGGAGAGATTCGAGAGCATTAGATATCTCAAGATGAGTGTACAATCTAAATTGCTAAAATTGGCCTCAATCCCCCCTAGGTGGGTCCAACTCAGTCCTAATCATCCCAAATAGTCACAAATTCTGGTGTGAAGGTGGCTGAAGCATGCTGGGTCATAAATGAGGCCAAGGCATGCATGGGTGAGCAAATAGAGGTGTGTGGGAGGTCCAAGGAAGCAATAAATGCTCCAAATCTAGCCAAAAATGGGCAAAATCCACCCAATCGCTCCTAGTCAACAGAGATTCCCCAATTCAAGGAAGGAGAGTGCTCCTGCATTTAATGAGGGTGCACTTGTGGACAAAACTAGTGTTTGGGTGAGCTGGTTTGCTTAGAAACAGGTGTGAACACTCTCAAAAGTGGATATTTGACCAACTAAAGTCACCTAGTCCAAACTATGGTGTAATAATGCACATGTGGCAATAAAATTGACTAAGGTTATGGACTATGGTACTAAGTATGGATTACTGTTCTAACACCATGAAATGTGAAGGAAACTGTTGATTCAGATGATAGTGATTTATGGAAGAAGGCCTTGCTTGAAGAAATGGAAGCCTTGGAAAAAAATGAAGCGTGGGATCTAGTTTAGTTACCCGTTGGAAGAAAATCCATTGGCAGCAAATAGCTATTTAAAAGGAATTTAAATGAAAAAGGTAAAGTGGAGAAGTACAAATCCTGCTTGGTAGAAAAGGGATATTCTCAGGTAGAGGGAATTGATTTTGGTGAAATATTTTCTCCAGTTGCAAAATTAACTTCCATTAGATTTCTTATTTCTATTGCCGCTGCTTTTGATCTTGAAGTAGAGAAGATGGATGCGAAGACATCGTTCTTACATGGAGATCTAGAATAAGATATCTACATGAAACAACCAGAAGGATTAATAGTAAAGGGAAAGAAAGAACTGCTATGTAATCTAAAGAAGTCCCTTTATGGTCTAAAGCAATCTCGAAGGATGTGGTACCAAAATTTTGACACATACATAATTGGATTGGGGTTTGTGAGAAGAAAGGCTGATCACTGTGTATACTCCAAACAAGTTGGTGATCACTTCATTAACATAGTATTGTATGTTGATGACATGTTGCTGATTGCAAACAACAAAGATGTCATAAAGGAGGTGAATTCTCAGCTATCCTCCAAATTTGACATGAAGGATCTTGGTGCTGCAAACTTCATACTAGGAATGGAGATTAAAAGAGATCATGCAAATAGGAAGATCAGGTTAAATCAAAGAAAATATGTTGAGACAGTACTACAGGGATTTACCATGCATGAAGGTAAGCTGATCAAGGTCCCTATACCTGTAGGTGTAAAGTTATCTATAGATCAGTGTCCCAAGACACATGAAGAGGAAGAAGATATGGCACGAGTTCCATATGCTAGTGCAGTTGGTAGTTTGATGTATGCAATGGTCTATACCAGACCGGGCATTTATCATGTAGTGGGAGTATTGAGCAGATACATGTAAAAACCAAGGAAGGAGCATTGGACAACTGTAAAGAGGGTCTTCATATATTTGCGTGGCACTACATATTATGCAATCTACTACCAAGGAAGACCTGGACCAGACAGAGTAATAAATGCACATGGATTTGTTGATGTAGACTGGGCTGGAGATATTGATCACAAAAGATCTACAAGTGGGTATGTATTTAACCTATTTGGAGGAGATATTGGTTGGATGAGAAAGAGACAGGATATAGTTGCACTCTCAACTACAAAAGCTGAATATATGGCAGCCACTCATGCAAGTAAAGAAGTTGTATGGTTTCATAGATTATGTTCAAGTGTTGGGTTTGTACAAAGAGTTGTAAGGTTATATTGTGACAGCCAAAGTGCAATATTCCTAGCAAAGAACCATGATTATCATGCTAAGAGAAAGCATATTGATGTGCAATATCACTTTGTGAGAGATATGGTTGAAGACAAGAAGGTGCTGCTAGAGAAGGTTGACACCTTGAAGAATGTTGCAGACTCATTAACAAATTCTGGTAGTACAAAGAAGTTCTCTTGGTGTAGAGAATCTATGGGCAATGATGCCTTGAACCTATGACTTTATGAGTACATGACTCATTATTATGTAGATAAAACAACAAGTGGGAGAATGTTGGGTATGTGTTATATTCTTTGCATATGTATGGGGGGGGATGCACCTGTCAACAACATGCTTGACGATCCCTCCATAACTTCCATGGAAGTGGTAGTTAGCTCGTTTCTGATATGAAAACGTCCGATAGGCCGTTTTCGTTCGTGAGCGTAGCGAGCACCAATTTTTTGGGTTGTTTTTGGCTATTTTTGGGGATTTTTTAAAAAATATGTAATTTAATCCCAGTTAAGGGATTGGGGTCTATTTTCTAATCCAGGTTAACAGATTAGGGTATTGGATGTTGCGGAATACGTATATTGTATTGTGAGTCATTCATAATGAGAATGAGAAAAATAAGAGGTGCAGCTCTAAGTTTTGTTGGTTTTCCTGGTTAAGGGTTTCCAGGGTTCCAGGGTAAAGATCTGTGTATTATGTGTGAATGTTGTGGTGTAATATCTGTTTTTCTTAAAAAAATTTGTATGATTTTCTTCTCTACATAGGTTTCAAACTTAAAAATCCAACTTCCCTGGGGCATTTTTCTCCTCCACCCATGCTCGTACACCCTCTTTTCTTGAACAAGGCCATACACATTTCATTTTACTAAGTGCTAACAATATTTTGTGGGGTTCTGAACTACTAGTGGGTTAATTAACTAAAGTCCAAATTGTACACCTCTTCCCAGAGTTAATTTGTCTCATGGTTGTCTTATTGTGAGTGAAGCATGACACATAGCTTATTGTCCACTTTACATTCATAGGGTAAAGGACAATACACATAGCAGTTCAAATTGCACTACTCCTAATTGAGATATTGGTATGTTGGTTGGGAAACAACACACTTCAATATTCCTTGGTTTAGTTTGATGATGGTGTAAATTCTATCATGTTATTGGAAAACATTTTGAGACAACACAAGTCTAGTCTCGCTAGTCTACTATCCATCTATAAACAATTACTGATTAGAATGGATTGTTGATTGGAGTTTTCCATTTTCATATGTTGGGATAATTGCTAGGCTATACATATATCCTTTGTCTAACTATACAACATATAATATTGGTTACTGGGAATTAAGTCTTGGTTCAACATTGTCTTGCAGTTGTTAGCTGAGAGTCATTCATGTGATAT
This sequence comes from Larix kaempferi, assembly GCA_027924585.1. Taxonomy (NCBI): domain Eukaryota; kingdom Viridiplantae; phylum Streptophyta; class Pinopsida; order Pinales; family Pinaceae; genus Larix; species Larix kaempferi. Next base: position 15,648,553 of record BSBM01000067.1, read on the forward strand.
ACAACTTGGCATGAGTAATCTTCATTATTCATTTATTCATGGTGGAAGGACACAAATATAAGGTGATTTGTTGTATTCCCTTTCCAACTCAATAGTTTATTGATAGCCACTTCATAACATAGAATTATTCCCTCACATGTATTCTTTAAGAGGTTATCAAATGAAATGATTAAGTGCCATCTTATGGGTGTTTTGTTGAAGTGTTGAGACTATAATTTCATCACACCAGTGCTACACTCAGTTTCTTATCCACATAATATCGATGAAGGTGTACCTTAGTAAAAGGAGTTCAATTTGAAGTGGATTTGAAAACAAAACCACATGATACTATTATAACAAGACTTATTCCAACATATAGGGTCAACTAAGTATTGTATTCATAATCCTAGATGATAACTTCCTCTCATATTAACATTGGCTATTGAAAACAAAGCATTTTCAAACAAGAAGAACTTAGGCCTTGATGCATAGAAGTATAGGTACTCCTTGTTAACCTACCTAGTGAGAATAACATATAACCTAACTTAGAACCTAACTCACAACATTGATCATTGCTTGCATTGGAGTTGGTTTTTGTTTTGCAGGCTACACCAAGTGATAAGGCCTTGAAGCCATTCTGAAGAATAAATCTATTTGTATAACTTTAAGAATAGATACCAAAAGTTAGTTTCTGCAAGGAATCTATATTAGTGAAGCAAGTGGGATATAAGTCCCTTGTTTACGGGTCATATGGTATAAGAGTGGCTATCTCCTTGACCTTGACACCCCTAACAACATTGGGAAAATAAAATAGACTTCACCACAGGAAAATCCTTAAAGAGAGAGAGGCTAGAAGAGCTCAGCGAATTCAATAGACAAATCCAAGAGGAAAGTCAACATTGGTGGTATATAGAAAATGAGACAGAAAAGGAACTCACCAAATGCCAGGACTCCTTCACTACCATGAGATAAGAATTAGACACGATCAGATTGTAGCTCTTGCAATTAGGAAGAAAATAACACAACTGGATAGTTGGCATGAGAATAGACTCAATCCGGTAATGACTCAAATACACAAGGAGTTGGTGGAGAAATATAATGCATTGGAAAAGCTACAAGAATTTATTCAATAGCATCAGGAAGAAAGGCCACCTTCCATTCCCCTTTCCAAAGCGAACGCCATGACTGAGACAACTATGTTAAGCTCACCTTCCTTGTATATTTCTAAAGATAATTTTGGTGAATTTGAGAAGCATACCAAAGGTATTGGTTCCAAGATTCTAAGTAATATGGGATACAATGGATAATGTTTAGGCAATATAAATCAAGGTATCCTAATCTCTGTATATGAATTAAAGTTCAAACATGAAGGCCTAGGCTATGATGGAAGAAGCAAAAAATCCATGGACTCCAAGGCCTTTTTCATGAAGGTAAAATTAACCTGCTCATTATGGGAAGGATAAATAGTGAAGGAAGATGTAAGTACACTTCCACTTCATCCATCTCGTGCCAGATTGTAGAAGGGAAACAAAGAGAAGAGTTCCAAGACTTGGCCTCTACCAACACTTGAAGGAAGCATCAATCCGATCAACCGGAACAATAAGAATAAAACCAAGACGAATGTATTGAGGAAGGAATATGTTGTTTTACACTGTTGCAAGAGGAAATACCACAAATATAACCACTGTTGGTACTCAGCTGTATGTGCATTTCGTAGTAAGAAAGGCCATCTTATGGAATCTGGCTAGGAGAAGAAAGCCACTTATCACAAGCTAGATTATTTTCAAAGGAGGAATTCCAAGAAGACTTTGCCAAACCAATAGAGGACTCATAGGAGCATGTCCAAACAAGCATGTGAAGTAACCTATTCATCACCAAGGACTTCTATGACCACTCCAAGTTGAGCAACCATTGGGAAGTAAAGTGTTGGCAAATTCATCCAAAGCTTCACCCCAAGAACTACATAGCGAAGAGAAGGGTGTGGGCAGTGAAATATAAAGGTGATGAAGAGCTCCTTGCCTGGAAACCAAAGTAGCGTAAAGTGTCTACAAATTTCTAGTGGCATGAGAGGTTAGCCTCACCAATGAAGCAAAAAATAGTTTGGTGGAAGGAGACATTAGAAGAGGATCTCAAGCATGTGTTGATGCATTAATTATTGAAAAATGGTTGAAGAATGGTTCACTAGTAGAGAATTGTTCTTGCACTAGGAAGCACTTGAACTTAGTAGAAGAGGAAAGTCCACAACTCCTTTTGTGATGGCATATGCTCACTGGGATCTCATTGTTGAATGAGTACTACAAAAATTCAATAGTGAAAAAGAGAAGACCAGAATTCAACTTGGATTTATTGACTGCCAAGATGGACCGTTCTTAGAGCTAGAGAATGCAAGAGAATTGCATGTTGAAGATGAGAGTGGATTTTGATCCAATATTTTGGATCTAGAGATTGCATAGAGCTAAGTCAATGATAAGAATGTTGCATTGTAGAAACAAGAGAGCTCGGAACCAAAGCTAGAGAAATATCCACAACAAGAACCAGTAGTGATCCACATCGCAGTTGGCATTATTGTCATATGCTAACTTCGACACATCTTCGACAAGTCATTGACATCGACACAACTTCAACAAGTTTCGACTTCGACAACTCTGTGACTTCGACAAGTTTCGTGACCTCATAGTTTCGCGACATCGACATACAACATCAATCTGCGACATACGACTGTCAAAATTCAACAGACTGTCTCTATGTGTTCCCCTCGACTGTAATGGTTGAACTGTTGAACCAATCTAACTTCTCTTGTAATTGAACGTAGCGGGAAATCACCCAAGTGTCTCAACACTCTCTATATAAGCATGTAAACTATTGTAATATACAATAAGCATAGAATCAATCGATGATATCATATTCAGTAATAGAAGATCAGTTCACATTCCTACATATTGTCTGTGTACATTTGTGTTCTGTCTGTGTAGTGTATTCCTGCTTTGCGCATTCTATTTCTTAAGCTTTCGCCATAACATAGCGGACTTATTCAGTCGAACTGCTATCCCCCTCGAGCTTCCTGGCCACGTGTGAATCATTGGTATCAAAGCATACTCAATCAAAGCAATTAGCTTTGTTCATGCTTAAGTTTGCATAAACACTTCCAGTGAAGTTACCGACTTATGAATGTTCAAACACGCTCGCAATCTCAGCAATCCAAGCAAATGCTACCTCCAGAAATGGCAGAAGAAACAAACGATAGACATGTAGCCGATGAGACAACACAACTTATTGAGAAAGCACTGAATCGACAATGAACTGAAATGTGTTGACCAAGTCGCGACCTCACAGTCGACAGGGGTCCACCAACTGTTGACACATATCGCAGTCTCCCTGGGCACTAGCCTGGGCGGGCAGGTTTGAGCCCACCCAGCAACACCCGCAGAGTAGATGAGGTCTCACTCGAGGCATCCAGGAAGAGAAGACAAAACCATGTTTCCGCCGAGGGAGGAGGCGCGTTGCGGCAGTATGATACCAACAGTAATTCTAAATACTCATCATGAAGTTACAACACATCACTTTAATCGCATCATTTAACATTACAGTAACCAGATATCTATAACATATTATTGCGGCATTCACATCATAGCGACAGAGACAAATAATTGCATTAAGAAAAGGCAATAACATAAGTATCAAGCAACATTACACAAAGATTGCACCAAATCATCATCCTTATATTACTGTGGCAAACCAAAAGCAGTACATAAATCTCTGCGCAACTCCCGCATTATCTCTCTGTCAATCTCCGCATACAGCTCTATTTCTCTCTTCTATGCATTCACTCTCTATCGACTCCTTCCTAACACTTACAATTCTCATCTATTTATAGGCTTCCGCCAATTACAATACTTATCCACTTTCCTAACCGACACTTATGGACAATCGACTAACTGACTTGGTCTAATGACCCAAAAACCCACATACCGCGGTACAATTGACTCAATATTACAAAATATATGGTCCAAGTGACCCAAAACCCACCAACTGCGGTATCCTTTGGTACAAAATACTCCTTTTGCACCTTCATCCAACGTGTCACGGTGTCAGTAGTACCGCGATCTTTCCTCATCAAACCGCTTGCCAACATGCCCCTAACACAATCTTGTGGCTCGCCCTCGAGCCACGTCAACTGCTGGACAAAGTACACGTCACGGTCTTTGCCTTGAAGTCTGCATATGGCTGTTCTACATTCCGCACCAGTTCCTGGGAATTCGTAGTCGCGGCCTGACTGCTGATCACGTCATCAGCCGATGGGTGATTGGTAAGCGTGTCCATGACCTGCTGTTGATACTTCTGTACTGCTTGTAGAGCGTCACTGGCCTGCAGCATCAATTTTTCGCCGATCTCCTAGAATTCTTCTAACTGTGTCGCGCGTGTCTTCTGCCGTTCATCCGCCTTGGCGACCTTGTGTTGCAAGTACTTAAGCTCGATAGACTTAGCAACTTGCTCCATTGGTGGCAGTGTTCTCATCACAGCCTTTAATGTGACCAACTGGCCCTCTGCTTCCTGCTGGGATTTCGTCAGCTGCTCAACTTGCTCATCCCGAACAATGCAGCTCCAGAAGTGTGTCGTGTCGGCTGTGAGCCTGGTGGCCTGTGTTTCCAGTTCCTCCATCTAGTTGGAAACTTCCTCAAGTTCCCTTCTTCATTCATCCACCTCGGCCTAAGGCATACCTGGTTTCAATTGAGCCTTCAACAGGTCGTTCTCCTGTTGCAGCTGCTGGACTTGGTGAAGCACATCTACCTCTTCAGTGGGCTCCGAGACATGCTGATAAGCCTCTGTGATCACTCGGTCAACCTGAACGCTATCATCCCACATGCGAGCCTTTTCCACAATAAGGAAGTCTTGTTCCTTTTTAAGTGCTTCTAGTGTACGACCCTTCTCAACCCGCTCCGTCTTAAGGTCGGCTTCTAGGGCATCCACTGCTTTTCGCGCTGCAGCAGCCCTGCTTGTAAGCTCCTCAATCATGGTGGTTGCAACTGTCTCACTTGCCTGCAAGTGTTGGAAGCTCTTGCTAATTTCCTGCATCCTATCTGTCATTTCCTGGGAGGCGACCTTCTGCATTGTCGCCAGCTCCATTGTCGGCAGTTCATTAACATTGACAGTCACCTGGTCAATCAACTGTAGTGCATTTCATAGTGCCTCGTTGTTGGTCACAACTGCAGTCAGGGGAATGTTGACATTCTTTACCTGGGGCGTGGTATAGATCGTGACCATCTCCTGCATGGGTGCACTGCCAGGTTTCATTTGTAGCACTGCATTACACAAAGAGTCCATACGGGAAACAAGCGTAGAGAATCCCCCCTCCGCTTTGACGGACATCTTGTCGGCAGCCGATGTGGCGGCATGGTTAAGGGCTGTGATTAATCGGCCCAACTGTGCCTCTACTGGTAAATACATCCCACTGATCGTCGCATGCTCATGGTGCCGTTTTGATCAATTTTCCTCCAGGGCGCGGTCGTTATCATCCGTAGTTGGTGTTCTGGTCGATTCATGGTCAGAATCATGACGAATCTGCTGATCCTGCGCTGATACTCGATCCGCAGGACCCAGCGGTGGACCTCCAACATCAATTTCGATGAAACTCATGGGTTGTCACCAAGCCTCTGGCCACTCATTCATAATAGCCTCCAAATCTGCCGCGGTCACTTTATACCTTATCTACAGCCATTGTTGATTAACATCACGACGAGCTTGTATGTGTATGACACTTGGTCGTATTGCAAATGCCATGATAGGTGTGAATCGTGCCACGGTTTATTTGGATATTCACGGGACCCGGGTTGCTGCATTACAAAGCATTTCTGAATACAACCAAAACTGCACTTGGCACTCCCGGATGTGCTCGGGCTTGCGTACATACCATAGATTCTGATAGCGTGCCCCTCGTTGTTTCGCTATACCCAGGAAGTCCATACCCTGGTAGGTGTCGGGCTCTTTCCATGCAACTAGAGCGATCAGCAGCAACAACCAACTATATGAAAAATCACTTCTACCCAATTGGACATCTGCAACATCCTCCATTAGCTGATTTAAGAGATATAAGGACCAGTTCATCTGGACTCCTTCCACACACTGCTCTACACAAGCAACTATTCCCGAATTACATTGGTTAGGGTGACCTCCCCTAATCACTTTACAGGATAGGATCTTAATGCCCATGAGTACCACCTGATTATTGCAGCTATTGGTGCGATACCCACACCCATCCGATTCCAATTCATACTTTTGCGCCAACCGTCGTGCCCGCTTCTTCTCGTTTTCCTTTCCTTGAATAAACTGTGCCGGATCAACGCCATTCTTGGGCAAGCCGGTAATATAAGAAATCAAGTCAACAGTGAGCAGGACCTCTCTATCCAACCACAACGAACCCCCATGGAAGCATGATAAGAGTTGTTTTACACAAGTGCCAACTTCCACTAAGCACCCCAAATGTGGCATGTTAATGAGCGCTAACAAGCCGGCCTAGCGCAGTCCTCGTGCCCAGTCGTGTATCTCTGGAACCGGTGAAGTGCGTGTCTCAACCACATATGGTGTTGATGCAATTTTGGGTTGGGACACCATGTCATGGTCCTCGTAGCGCAGACATCAGTGCTGGCCTGATATCCACTGAGCACGTCATCCCAGCCGGGAGTGCAGGCATCTTCACTCTAAATTTCTGTTTTGGATTGATCTTACACGGGGTAGCATCCGACCGAACAGGAGGGATGTAACCAAGGATATTATTTGCGAACTATCCCAGCCATTGGGCAGAGGGATGAACGATGTGAATGGATGACCCCACCTACTCCAGAGCTTCACCAGCCACCGCAGACTGCAGCAACCTCTTACTCTGCGGATATTCAGAAGGTTGACCTCCTCGGCGCTTCTTAGCAACACTTGATGCTCCCACCGGCATGTTGGCAACCTCGGCTCCAAATTCAACGGTGTCCGAGTTCATAGCTTCTTGCTCTACAAAGACTGGAATGAAGGGAGACTCCACTTCACTGCTAATGTCCACTGTCTCCAGTTCGCCTGGCATACCTCACCACTCTTCGTTATATACCTAACAATAACTAGCTCAAATCACTACAGTGCTTCACAACAACACGTCTTGCTAATTCCTCGATGTATTCTGCCCGACGCTAAACCATAATTATAGCATCTACCCAAATCTTCCGTAATCATGACTAAATCATGCATTAACTCAACCAAATCCTGTATTAATTAGGCAAATCTGTCGTCGAGCCTGTCCGCCGATCGACCGAATCTGCCATTAATTCCCATCATCCGAACAACACCATTAATTAACGATCTAACCTTTTGGAATTTATTACTGATTTGACCAGGTCGCTAGGCTTGTCATGTGTCTCCAAACTTGTGGCACAAGCCTCCCTGCTATCGCATACCTTCTTCGGTTGGTGCGCCATCTGCCACCAAGCAACTTGTAACACACGCATTTCATTCATTCATCAATTTTTTTTTTTTTTTTTAATGCGACTCAGACATCGCACTGCTCCAAGCCCGCGCGATAGGGATTCAACCTGTGACCATTTACCATATTGGGGAGCATCCCTCCATCTAACCACTGCAACTGAACTGCTCCTCCTGAAGTAATACTATTGATGTGGTAGGGACCCAGCCAATGCATCTGCAACTTGCCTGGATGTTTCATAAACTTACTGTCGTATAGTAACACTAATTTGCCTTGCTGAAACTGTTTTTTTTTATGTGGTGATCATGCCATGCCTTCTGGCAGTCCTTCTCTACCCCTTGGTGAAAGCCAATGATAAATCGATCCTCTTCAAGCTCCACCAATTGTGCTAGATGTTCATCTAACGCTGCAACATCATCCATGCTCGTAACAGCCGTAATTCGTAGACTTTGAACAATGTACTCCATAGGCATAATTGCTTCCTTCCCATATACCAGCTTGAAAGGTGTCTGACCAGTCAACCTTTTACATGTGGTGCGATAGGCCCACAATACCACTGGAATTTTCAAATCCTAGTCATCTTGGTTCGCATTGCACACCTTTGTCAACGCATGCTCCAATACCTTGTTAAATGCTTCTACCATTCCATTCGCCTGTGGGTGATAGGGTGTACTCTTCTTATGCTGTATCTGCAATTCTTCCGTTAATGCGCTGATAGTGCGATTAAGAAACTGGCTTCCTTGATCACTCAGTAATATCTTGGGGCAGCCCAAACGAGTGATAATGTGGTCGAACAAAAATCAAGCAGCCGTTGCGGCGGAGCAGTCAACTACAGGTGCTGCCTCAGCCCATCGGGTCAAGTATTTTGTTGCTGTGATAATATACCGCGCACCTGTGCATTTCCCTGGTGGATGTATCGATCCTACAAAATCCACAACCCATTTTTCGAATGGCTGTAATGTTACTTGCGGTAGCAGCGGCATCTCGCCACGTCTGGATGGTTTGCCAGTTCGTTGACAAACATCACAAGACCGTGCATAGTATGTCGCATCATTATGTAATGTGGGCCACCAAAGCCCTGCACGTAGTACTTTTCAAGCAATGGTCCGACCACTGTAATGTCCTCCTGCTACTCCACCATGTGCTTCAGCCAGTATCTGCACTTGCTCATGCGGCAAGACACATCTGTGCAATATCTCATCGACACCCAATTTATACAACTCTCCCGTGATGAGCTGAAAGTCAGCAGCCTTGACAACCAACTGCTTCTTCTGAGTCGTGGTAAAGTCATCGGGTGCGGTGTCGGTTACCAAAAACTGAAGGATGTCATCAAAATACTGATCAGCTACGGCAATGTGAAACAGTTGGGCATCCGACAACCCGTCTTCGATATTAGTCGGTTCCTCCCCTGTATCAATCCGTGACAAATGATCTGGGCCAACATTCAACCACCCCGGTTTCACAATGACTTCGAAATCAAACTCCTGAAACAACAGTATCCACCGACAGATCTTCCCCCCCAACACAGGATTATTGACCAAGTATTTCAAGGCAGAATAATCAGTGAACATTTTAAAGTGGCCACCCAACAAATAATGCCTGAATTCCTGCAGCGCGTAAACCATGGCCAGTCCTTCGCGTTCGGTGGGTAGTGTAATTGCGTTCTGCAAAAGACAACTTCCGACTGGAAAAAGCAATGGGATGGTCAATGTCACCTTCTCCTGGTTGAGCCAATACAACCCCTAGTGCAACCGATGAAGCATCAACATGGACATGGAATTCCTTACTCCAATCCGGAAAGACCAAGATTGGTGCCGACGCCATCTTCGCTTTGAGCGTTTCGAAACTTTCTTGACATTCTGAATTCCACTGAATGCCACATCCTTCTTTAGCAATTTTCCATAGGGGCCGTAATCCCAGCATAACCCCTGATAAACTTGCGATAATATCCTGTATGACCCAAAGTCGCGCGCAACTGCTTAACGGTGGTTGGAGGTTGCCACCCCAAAATGAGCGCAATTTTAGCGGGATCAACCAACAATCCCTGTTTACACACAATATGACCTAGCAATATCCCAAACGGTGCACAAAAAATACATTTCTTCAAGTTCAGCGATATCTGGTGCTGTCGGCATCGTTCAAGCATTAACCGCAGATTGGCCAGATGATTGCGAATTAACCCATACACAGTCCAATCATCCATATATACCTGCAAATTTTTTTGAATAAAATCCTTGAATGCGGGAACAACGACCTCGGAGAATATCGCAGGTGCATTCTTCAAACCAAACGGCATTACCGTGTACTGAAAGCAACCCCATTCAGTAACAAAAGTTGTCTTATGGCGATCTTCCTTGGCAATGTGAATCTGATGGTAGCCAGAGAATCCATCAGTGAAAGAGTACATCTCCTGGCCACCCACTCCTTCAAGTACTTCATCAGTAAACGGTGTCAGAAAAGGGTCATGCAAGCAAGCATCATTCAACTTCCGCAAATCGACACAAATGCGCACTTCGCCTATTTTCTTGTCCTGCACCACCATAGGACTGATCCATTCTGACTCTTCCACAGGTTCGATAATTCCAACATCTGACATCCGATCAAGTTCCGCCTTGACCTTTTCTTTATGTCGCGGATTTAGCCGATAAGGTCGCTGTCAGACTGGCTTAGTGTCTGGTTTCAATGGAATCCTCATCTCTCCTAAATCACCCAGGATTCCCTTCATTTAAGAAAAGTTCATGGAAAACACATCCTGAAACTCATGCAGTAACTTGGTAACCTTACTCATCATCTCATCATCCCAATAATCCCTAATAACTCAGTAGCTTCAGTGCCGATATTCATCTTGTGAAGCTGCAATTGTTGACTGAACGGATTACTTGGCGCAATAGGTGGGACTATATCATGACTTCCTTCAGATTCGGGAATGTTAATATTTCGGGGATCATCATCGTCCTCCAGGCCACCACTAATGTTGAAACACTCCATGAGAGACTGCATTTGACTTTGGGTGTGCGGATCAACAGGGTAGGCCACGGGAACAACCTGAAATATTACATCGCGGATGAGATTTAGGGCATTATGGACATCAAGGTTGGCATCCACAAACGTGAAGGTATGAGTGAAACAGATCGTCAACTCCCCCCATGTTGTAATGTCCTGGCGCAACTCAGCTGCAGTGTACCACGATTGCGGTATCTCCTCCAAAGTATGGACAAAAGCATGAAACCACTCATCTTTGGGTCGCGCTACCCATAATCGTTGGCACTCCATCACATGGTCACTGGGATCAGTCCGACCATCATACTTTCCAGTGTGATAAACCTCAGTATCGCCGAACCGAACCATCATCAACCTTCGACACTGTGACCAATCTTTAATGAATTTCTTATGTGTCGCCCACCAGCGTGCTGGAGCAGCCTTCAGTGCTTCCTCCAAGGCCAACAATCACTGTGGTTCTGGGATGAGATCTTCAAATTCTGCTACAAAGGTGTTTAAGCCAGGAAACCCCTCATAGACCGGAAATGTGATCGTCTCTGTCGCAACACGACATAAGGATTGTGTCACTAAGCCACATTTCCGGACCGATACTTCATGCATTCGATTCTACCAATGTTCCAATGCATCGTTAGAGTCGGAAGACGCAGAACTCTCACTGCACCACTCCAGCTCACCATGGACAGTGGGATGAACATAATCTTCAGAAATGTTAAATGCATGGTCCCATCTGGCGGGATCATCTTCTTTTACAGGCTCCACATATCGGCATCCTTCAGCCGGATCCAACGGAGCGATGACTCGGAAATCACGATTCTCAAAGGTCATCATGCACTTCTTGAAGTTGATTACAGCTCCACTATCGTTAGCCCATCCTATCCCCAATAGCGCAGGATAGGAGCTTCCACCATCAACTACTTCAATGACGTCGAAGTTAGCCCATCCTATCACCAATCTGAATATTCATTTGCATTTCCTTGCTAGTCTTCCTTCGTTGTAAGGAGTTTACTGCCGACTCCTGCCATCCTTTCAGAAATCGCTGCAACCATCCCTTAATCTCAACCAGGGCAGCCGAGTCTCGTGCCAATGAAAAACAGTGCTCAAGGAACTTCTGCAATGTCCCTGGTGGTGGTCGATCGGCATCTGATGTGGCATCAAAGACAAGCGGCATATCGCAAACAACATCCTTGCCACGGTCTTTCTCCAATGTGCGACGTGCTTCTAGGAATGTTTCTCGCTCCATATCAATGTCGAAGGGTATCGTCTTCTCACCAGCTAACCGAATCAGTGGTTGCGAGCCATCTTCCCCAGTCATCTTACCTCTACGAGTGACAACAGCCACCGAAGCATCTTGTAGTCGCGGTTCTGCGGAAATAGTCACAATATTGGCACCCTGTGTCTGGTTCTGCTGCAGGTTCCCTGCTAGATTTACGTTCGGATTAGCATTCGGTGGTGGTCATGGGGGCTGGTTCTGCATTGGTTACTGCACTGGGTTTTATACCGGTTGCTGTACTAGGTTCTGTAACTGCAGAGTGTTCTGAGCCTTCCATATTGCAATCAACTGTGGACAATTCTCGACTATATGATCATTACCAGAACAAAACGTACACTGATTCTATAGCAGTGGGCAGTCGCGCTGATAATTCCCCCATACCGCACAGTGGTAACATTGAACAGGTCCACGACCACCTCGACTGCCTCCTCCACGACCAAATACACCACCGCGTTCGCCCCTGTAGCCTCCCTGGTAGCCGCCTTGCTGCTGATACTGAGGTTGGTTAAACTGCTGCTGCATGGGTGCTGGTGGCATCCCTTGCCCTTGTGGTACATACTGCGGTTGTTGCATGTACTGTGGCTGTGGGGGGTTCACCGGTGTATATTGCAGTACAAACTGCTGTGGTTGCTGCTGTGGTACAAACTGCATCTGTGGTTGAGGTACTGACAGAGCTACCTACGGCTGTAGCGGTGCAGCGCGCTGATCATCTTTGACATAGAATGCATCACACATTCTCTCCTGTAGCAACCCATATGCACGACAATTCTTGTCATCATGTCCTACCGACTTACAAAAGGTGCAATACAGATTGCGCTGGGTTGTGACCATTTTCTGCATATACGGGCAATTATCGTGACTGTGCTCGAACACTTGGCAAACACGACACCATGGCATACTGCCACCATTCAACGGATTGGGTGCACCGAAGACCAAATAATTACGAAAATCTGGGCAATCATCTTTCGTATGTCTCTCTCGTCGACATCGCGTACACCATACTTCATCGCGCTGTTCCTTGTTCTTCTTTAAATCTTGCAACTGTATAGTCAGGTTAGCGAGTTGTGTCTGTATTTGCGACATCCCGGCTGCATTGTCTCCAATCGGTGATGCTTCGAATCGCATTGCGATCTCTAGAGCTTTGCTAGGCATCAAAATGTTTTGTTGCATCAGCGACAGCCGAATGTGGGGTAGCAGTGCCGCAATGAACCATTCTTTATGTTGGACAACGCTCATATCAAAACTAACCTTTGCCATTAGCGTCTTGCATTGCTGGTCGAAATCCCATACCGTCTCATTGGGATACTACTTAATTTCCTTCAATTCAGTAATATATTGAGCCTCCGACTTAGGCCGTCTAAATTCAGCAATCAACCCATCCCGAATCTCATCTAGTGACTTTTCTGGGGTCCCCGTAGGGACTAAAACAAACTTCATGAACCAATCTAATGCACGACCTTGCAGAGTCATGGCTAACTGTCCTTTCTTAGCATTGTCATCCGTGATTTGTTTCACAGTCCAGACCGCTTCACACAAAAAAAATACTGTTCTGGGTTGTCTGTTGCACTTCCATGGAATAACGGTAGCTTAGCATCATCTCCCGCCATTTTGGGCTTCCTTTCTCCTGTCGTTGTGCTACTATTACCAATTAAATTCTGCGGTGTCGAAGTAGTGTTTCTTGCTGGCTGAGAACTAGTGAGCAGAGGTGTGGGTAAGTTGGTGCTGGGGTTTGCTCCCACCTCTATCCTGGGCATAGCCTGGTTGTTCCTATCAGGATTGTGAGGTCGCTTCATCCCATGTGGTCTTCCTCTGCCTCTTTTCCTGTCGAAACCTCGCTCCTCCTCTCGTAAGACCACTCTCTACCTCGGCTTCGCTCATAGTCTCCTCATGGTCTGCACCCATCTACCCCTTACCATTCCATGTACTATTCCCCAACAGTCGCGGTACCCACGGCCTCCACCCACTAGGCTGTCTACTGATCAAGGTGCATCTTTAATATACCCTTCCTGCAGATTAGCATCTTAATCGACAGTTGGAGCGACAGCAAAAACCTTCCCCTTGGTCCTCGAAAGAAGTATCTTTCGGCTTCACTATAGGATTTCTTCATGCCTACTGTAAATTCGGTGATATATCCCTCCAAGATGCTATCGAGCCAAACTTTGACAGCCCGTGATGCCTTATTATCGACTTCCTGCAGGATTAATTCCGGGGTCCAAGCCGTCGGTTCACCACCCTGGAAGTTCCTCTTCTGGAAGGTCAGCTTTGACAACCATTCGTACAGAATGACCAGGAATTCACAGAAAAACCATTTGTGCGAACCATCGTGAATATATCGACCCAGCCAGTGATCTACCGTCAGTCGCGTGTTCTGACTTTCTTCTTCAGCAAACTCCTGCAACTTCTGATCGAACCATTTCTGTATCTCTGGCTTCGTCGAGTGCCACAACATGACCTCCTTCTACTCTGCACATGGTCCGAGCAACGGAACCATTTGTTGACCAAGTCATGACCTCACAGTCGACAGGGGTCCACCAACTATCGACACATACCGCAGTCTCCTTGGGCACTAGCTCATGTAGGTTTGAGCCCACCCAGCAACACCCGCAAAGTGGATGAGGTCTCACCCGAGGCGTCTAAGAAGAGCAGACATAACCATGTTTTCTCCGAGGGAGGAGGCGAGTTGCGATAGTATGATACCAATAGTAATTCTAAAAAGTCATCATGAAGTTACAACACATCACTTTAATCACAACATTTAACATTACAGTAACCAAATATCTATAACATATTATTGCGGCATTCACATCATAGCGACAGAGACAGATAATTGCATTAAGAAAAGGCAATAACATAAGTATCGAGCAACATTACACAAAGATTGCACCAAATCATCATCCTTATATTACTGTGGCAAACCAAAAGCAGTACATAAATCTCTGCTCAACTCCCACATTATCTCTCTGTCAATCTCTGCATACAGCTCTATTTCTCTCTTCTATGCATTAACTCTCTATCGACTCCTTCCTAACACTTACAATTCTCATCTATTTATAGGCTTCCGCCAATTACAATACTTGTCCACTTTCCTAACCGACACTTATGGAAAATCGACTAACTGACTTGGTCTAATGACCCAAAAACCAGCATACCGTGGTACAATTGACTCGATATTACAAAATATATGGTCCAAGTGACCCAAAACCCGCCAACTACAGTATCCTTTGGCACAAAATACTCCTTTCGTGCCTTCAGCCAACGTGTCACTGCGTCAGCAGTACCGCAATCTTTCCTCATCAAACCGCCTGCCAACAAAATGTTCGCCCAGTTCAATGAAATTCTCATGCGATTTGCTTCAACATCGGGACGATTTTCAACAAGAACTCACTCTGATAAAATCAGCCCCTTCAAAGTGCAAATGGATTTGGACATACTGAATCTTGAAGGCAAGATTTACGCGGAATCCGTCGACAATTGGGTGCAATAATTGGAATCCTATTACTATGTGAATCAACTTTCAGAAGTTGACAAGATCACCATTGCAGCCTTAAAGATGTCAACATCTGTGCATTGCTGGTGGGAGAACCTCTTGACAAAGATGGAGAAAAGTGGAGACCCCATCGACACATCAGATAAATTCGTTGAACACATCCAAAAGAAATTTTACCCGCCCAAGTATCTTGAGCAGTAGTATAAGAAGTGGAAACAACTAAGGCAATGGAAATACCAATTAGAACAGAGTTACACCGACGAGTTCTATCGACTCATGGCTAGACTTGGCGTTCAAGAAGAAGTGAAATTGCTTGTTTTGAAGTACATCAGTGGATTGTACCAGTACATTCAATAAGAGATGGAATTTCCAACTGTCATAACGCTTGCAAATGCATTCCATTATGCCAGCAAACTCGAAACCAAGCAGAAAGGGAAAGAACGCTTCGCAACAAATCCAACATCAGGACGACCACCTGACAAGAAGACATCAGCCGACTTCGATAAGTCAAAATTTTCTCATCCAACTCCGCTAAAGCCAGATCATGGAAAAAATCCTTTTTAGAAAAGGGAACGTAGAAAACAACCGCCGACCGAAAAATTGTGTGATTACCACCACTCATCTTGGCATGATACATCTGAATGCAAAGCTCAGAAGACATTTTTGGAAAAATTGTTGACATCCGACACGTTCGACAAGACGGTGGAAGAATCAGATCCAGATGCAATGACCCTTCTAACATTTACATCAACCACTCCAGCATCCTTGACTATCGTCAACAAGGAGGAACGAGAGCGCCTATTCCATACAGGGATATGGGTCCAACACAACCCATTACATCTGATTATGGACAACGATAGCCAGAAGAACTTCATTTCTGAAGATCTTGTGAAGAAACTAGGTCTTGTTACCACTCCACATCCTCAAACTTACAACATTGGTTGGATGAAGGATGGACAGGAACTACGGATCACCCGACAATGCAAACTCGCCTACTTTATAAATCCTTTTGAAGATGAAGTACTCTGCGATGTAGCATCACTCTCCGTAGCCGACCCCTTGTTTGGGAAACCTTACCTATGGGATCGCCATGGAAGTTATCGGTCACGATTGCAGAAGGTGATAATCAGAATCCAGAATTGATGGTACAACATACCAGAGTGACGACCTACACCAACGATTTCAATGATATCTGCTAAAAAGACAAAGAAGATCATCAATCATGCTCAGAATTTCGCGTTAATCATGATCAAACTACTACATTCTAGGAAGACTGCAACAATGAGTCGACTCACCGATCAAAGCATCTCCTGACATAAGCAGTTGATCAACAATGTTCTCGACAAGTACCAGAGTTTATTCCAAGAGCTGGATGGAGTACCTTGACATTTCGAGGTAAGAAACTCCATTGAACTTGCTCATGGTTCTTCTTTTCCTAATGCATTTGTTTACATAAGATCCATTCTCGAAAATGAAGAGATTCACAGACAAATCCAATATTTAATCGACAAAGGTCATATCCAACCCAACTCCTCTCCTTGTGGAAGTTCCAATGAAACACGGGACTTGGTGCATGTGCATCGACTATAGGTCACTCAACAAAATTTCGGTAAAGAATCGCTACCCTCTGCTGCAGATAGACGAGATCATCGACTATCTGAAAGGTGATAAATTCTTTACTAAACTCGACCTCAAGTCAGGATATCATCAGATTCCAATCGAGCCCTCAGATGTGTGGAAAATTGCTTTCAATACCAAGGAAGGATTGTTTGAATGGTTAATCATGCCTTTCGGCTTAACCAATGTACCCGCGACCTTTGTTTGATAAATGGACAACATTCTGCGACCTTCATCTAATACATGGACAACATTCCGCGACCTTTCATCGGAAAATGGGTCATTGTCTACCTTGACGACATATTGATTTTTAGTCGATCATGGGAAGAACATGTCGGGCAGCTTTGACAAGTCCTCGACACTCTCCAACAACATTGACTTTACTTGAACATGGAAAAATGTACCTTTGCGATGAACACCATCAAATATTTGGTGTATGTAATTGACTCTGCGGACATTCACGTCGATCTAGACAAAGTACGGATCCTCAAATATTGGTCCATTCCTTAAGAATCAGTTGACGAAAGGAAATGGAAAAACTGTCTTCAAATGGAAATCGACACAACAAGAATCTTTTGAAAAGCTCAAGCACAAGCTCTGCACTGCACCAGTACTTGTGTTACCTGATTTGCCTCAACCCTTTGAGACTGAGACAGATGCATCAGACTATGCCTTGGGCACAGTGATCACTTAGTATGGTCACCCAGTTGCTTTTCATTCTGAAAATTTTAATGACACAGTTAGAAGGTATTTGACGTATGAAAAAGAAATGTATGCCATTGTGCAAGATCTCAAGAAATGGAGGAATTACATCCTTGGAAAGGAAATGGTCATCCTCACTGACCATAAGCCTCTACATTTTGCTCTAACCCAATCGAAACTACAAACAACTCGACATATTAAGTGGATTAATTACCTACAACAATTCCAGTTGGTAATTAAGTATTGGAAAGGTAAAGCTAACGCCGTCGCCGATTCTCTAAGTAGACCTCCCATTACTCTCCTTTTTATAGTGATGAGTATACAGGGATATGACACCACTACTTGGCCTCAGTTGTATCAAGAAGACATAAAATTTTAACTAGTCTACCAACAGCTTTAGACTGACAAGTCATCGACCGCCGACTATTTTCTGAAAGATACCTTGCTATACAAGCTCAGACATCTTTGTGTACCGAATGGTGAGCATCGACAACAGCTCATTTGGGACGCGCACTACAGCAAGACCGCAAGACACTTTGGAGTAGAAAAGACAATTTCTATTCTACATAAGTATTTCTTTTGGCCTACACTTAAAACTGACGTCAACAAGTACATCCGATCATGTTTGGTTTGTGCCATTGCTAAACCGCCTAATCGACGACAGGGATTGTACACACCTTTGTCAACTCCTAGTCGACCATGGGAATCTATTTCTATGGACTACTTGACGGGATATCCTACTACCAAACATCAGCACGATGTGATCTTAGTAGCAGTCGACATATTTTCCAAGATGGCCATTCTCATACCATGCAAGAAGACCACGATAGTGCAACAAACTGTTCAGCTCTTCTTCACACATGTTTGGAAACACTTTGGTTTATCCACAACCATTCATTCCGACCGAGATGCCAGATTCATCAGCATATTTTGCAAGATTCTCTGGAAACAGCTGGACACACGACTCTCATTGTTGACAACTTTCCATCCTCAGATAGATGGACATATGGAAGTTGTGAATCATTTGGTCATACAACTAAGTTCACATGTACAACCACAAGAATCGATGCACATGGGATGAAAGTCTTCCATACATACAACACAGTTACAATTGTGCTCAGCACAACTCTACAGGAAAGAGTCCATTTGATATCTATTACAGATTTCAACCCTCAATGCCTATCAACTTGATCAACTCCTCGACACAACCAAACTATGACATTGACTACAGTCAGCGAGAAGTTGATATAGCTTCGAAGTTTTGATATCAAATCTGTGACATCCAAAAGCAAGCATAGGAAATGTTGGAATGAGTAAATGATAAAGCTAAGGCCTGACACAACAAGCATCATATTCCTCATTCATTCCAAATTGGGGATAAGGTCTGGTTACATCTCAAGAAGGAGCGCTTCACTGGTCCATTCAATAAGCTTAAGCCTTTGCGATATGGTCTGTACAGTATTCTTCGACAGATTGGAGAAAATGATTTCCAACTTGACATTCCTGCATGCCTGGGTCAGCATCCAGTATTCAATGTGGATCTACTTCGACCATACCATGCACCACTGTTGGAACATAACGACTTATTGACAACAGAACCCAAAGACATCAATCCAGATTTTCAGGAGCCTATTCCTTGCAACACCATTGTGGGATAACGAGAATTCCATACAAGGACAAACACAATTCCCTTGTTTCAGGTTGCTAAAGCCGGACAATTCCCAACACAAGGAAAGTGGTACTCTGCTACTAAAATGACCGACAAGTTTCCTCACCTTCACGAGCAAACAATGGAGACCATTGTTTCTTAAGGAACGAGGTCTGATCCACATCGCAGTTGGAATTATTGTCAGATGCTAACTTCGACACATCTTCGACAAGTCATCGAAGTTGACAAAACTTTGAAAAGTTTAGACTTCGACATGACTTTGACAACTCTGCAACTTCGACAAGTTCCGCAACCTCACAGTTTCGCGACATCAACATGCAACGTCAATCTGCGATATACGATTGTCGAACTTCGACAAACTGTCTCTCTGTCTTCCAGTCGACTGCAATGGTTGAACTGTCGAACCGTTCTAACTTCTCTTGTAACTAAACGTAACAGGAAAGCACCCAAGCGTCTCAGCACTCTCTATATAAGCATGTAAACTATTGTAATATACAGTAAGCATAGAATCAATCGATGATCTCATATTCAATAATAGAATATCAGTTCGCATTCCTGCATATTGTCTGTGTACATTTGTGTTATGTCTGTGTAGTGTATTCCTTCTTTGTGCATTCTGTTTCTTAAGCTTCTACCATAACAAATCCGACTAATTCAGTCGAACTGTTATCCCCCTTGTGCTTCTTGGCCACGCGCGGATCAAGTAGTTACAACCATGAGCCAGAGCTAGAGTCAGTGTCATGTTCTAAAGAAGTAGACAAAAGCCACATTGATCAAGATTGGTCATCTAAGCTTTTGGAGACCAAAAATCCTCTCAATGGGGAGTTGTCATTCAAAATGGATCCAAATACAAAGTAATGGTCATAATAATCAGTACCTACAATATAATCCAACAATAAATTAAAGGTTAGATAAGACAAAAAAGACACTATAATTTATAGTTAAATAAAACAAGGATAGGAAAAATACCGAATAAAATAAACTAAAGAAATGAAAAATAAGAGAGGAGGAATAGGAATCTAAAGGTCAGTACCTTGGCCATCCCATTACCTCATCTCTCTTATCTCCCTGTAAGGAGACTCTTAAGAGGATTTTGGCTAGGGAGAGAAGGAGGCACAAAGGATTCTAGAGATCTCAAAGCTGCATTGTAACTAGATATTGTCGAAATAAAAGATTGAGCAACCATTTGAATGTTGGTTTTCCCAATTTGGGTTTCCAGGGTAAAATACTGCGTCCATTAGGTGATTGATATATTGCTCCTACTTCATTTTTAATTACTATCAGTTATTTTAATGGAATATCCTATGTGTTATTAATGGATTGACCAGTGAATGGTGAGAGTGTGAATGAGGCAGATATTCTATCAAAATTGTGGATTTACTTCATTGTTGGTTAGTTTAGTGTAATAAAGGTCCCAACAACTCTTTTCCTCCCAATGTTGGATGTTACTTCAAGCCTAGAGATCAATGGCTGAGATCTCAGAGTTGTTGCATCAATGTAAGAAGTTGCCAAAATCGTTTTTAGTGACTGTTGGGTGAATTTCTCACTTTCCTGGGTATTTGTATTGGCTTTTGGACATTTCTCCTCTTTGCCTAGGAATTTTCTTATTGCTTGGGAATTTTTATATATTGTTGGCCAAATTCCTCCATTACCTAGGCGATTGTATACCTTGCCTGGGCAGTTTTAATGATTATTGGTTGAAATCCAACTTGCCTAGGCATATTTATTATATCTTGAGGTGAATTTGTCTTGCTTGGGGCATTTTTATAATTGCTTGGGTGTTTTTATACATAGCTGGGTGAATGTATCCATCCCTAGTAATTTATCTACTTTTCCTGGGCATTTTTTTTTCTTCAACCATGTCCATACACCCTCTTTTCTTGAACAAGGCCATACCCAATTGATTTTGCTGAGTGTTAGAAATATTTTGCGGGGTTCTGAATTGATTTTGGGTGAATTAAATAAAGTTAAGAGCAATTCAAATTGCTTAGATCTTAATTGAGTCATTGGTATGTTAGTTGGAAAACAATACACTGCAAACTTCCTTGGTTCAGTTTGATGATGGTGTAAATTATTTCATGTTATTGACAACCATTTTGAGACAACACAATTTAGTTTCACTAGTCCACTCGCCATCCATAAACAATTAGTGATTAGATTATATTTTTGATTGGAGTTTTCCATTTTCATATGTCAAAATTTCTACTAGCCTTTACATGTATCCTCTGTTGAACTATACAGTGTGTATTATTGGTGACTGAGCATTGAATGTTGGCTCAACATTATATAGCAATTGTTGGTTGACAGTCATTCATGTGATATACAAATTGGTAGGATTAATCTTCATTATTCATTTTTTCATGGTGTAATGAGACAAATACAAGTATATTTGTTGTATTCTCTTTCTAACTCAACGATTAATTGATAGCCACTTCATAAGACTGAATTATTCCCTCACATGTATTCTTCAAGAGGTCATCAAACAAAATGAATAAATGCCATCTCAAGGGAACTTTGTTGAATTGTTGAGACTATAATATTATCATACTGTGAAATTCTATGTCACAACAGATCTATGAGTTGATGGATACCTCACAAAGAAAGAATGTGCAGAAAATTAGAATAAGAGTGAAAACTGCAGTAAAAAGAGCAGAAGAATAATAATGCAGTAGAACTCAGATAGGAGCAGAATAATGTAACACTACTAAATTATTAGTATAATGAACAATTATAATACAATGGAGATAATTCGAATCTCAGTTGGTCTAACATAGGGATTATCACCACTGGAGTGCTTCGGAAGATTCAAAGTTAACTGAACTAAACCTAAACCCAGTTAACTGAAGTCACAATTAGTTAACTAACTAAGGAGGGCACAAAGTGAGTCTGTCATGCATGCCAATCATAAAAGGGTGCATCAGGCCATAATTAGTGGCATCCGAAGCTCTAAACCCCCACAAGAGTCAGATAACTCAGGTGGATTGCACCGGAACACTCAGTAGGTTCCTATAAAATAGGGAACTGACTAAAGTGGTCCTAAAATGATGCATGCAGGGCTCAAAAGGCGGTATATGGATCCTGGATGACATCTGCACACCACTAGGGGGCAAATGACATCATCAACAACTAGGAAAAATAAATAATGCTAGGTAGGACAAGGATGGAGTATTGAAATATCCTAACACCCCCCCTTAATACATAGTTTTGCATCCTGGTCCCTGGTTACTAAGACCAAAGGTCACCAATACAATCAAATAAATGATAAAAAATAAAGAACAATCCATGAACCAAGGAAATGGGGAAAACCTCATGGAAACCCCCCCCCTTAAATTGGACTGAAACACACCAAACGATTAATTGCTCAAAACTCAAGTAGGTGTGATGCTTGATCATATGTATGGAGGTATCTTCCTCTCGGGAAGAAGTGGATCATGCTCCCAAAACATGTTCTTGTATTCTAATTCAGTGGATTCAAGCGAATATGGATGCTTTCTGAACTTGCTCTTCAGACCGAACATGGTGAAAACAAATCCAAAGATATGAAGATCATCCTATGTTAGGATATTCCTATACTCCATCCTAGTCCCACCAGTATTTTGATCATTTACATTTTCAGTCATGCATGCACTTTTAGGGTTTGCATGCATTCTAGTCATCAGTCTAGCACCTAGCCCTTAGTTAGCCAGCCCTCGAGAGCTTCTCTCATATTAGTTTTAGCCCTCCTAGAGCTTAGTTCTCCCTTCCTCCTTGATTTAAGGAAGCCACTCGTCCTTTCTCACCCACCAGTCCAGTTTACTTCAGTTAGCCACCAGTCTTTCCTCGATTTGAGGCTAGACTGACTCCTCACTGTTGTTATCACTTCGATTGACCTTCGATGAGACATGACTACCTGTTTTGACTCCAGTTAGCTCCTCATGTGCCCTCCACTGAGTCTCCTTCATTTAGTTAGTATCTCCATGTGCCAGTTACATTCAATTACACCTACCACACTCAGTTAGTGTAACATACCCAATTATGTCAGTTACTAAAGTAGTGAATCTAAAATTTTCTTAACATACTTCCATGAGTAAAACAATGATTAATCAAATGGAAACATTCGTCATGCATAATCGATTCTATCTATGAAACATTCTATACCAGAATACATATTCATAAGCAATTAAAGCTCTTAATATATATTAATATAAGACACATGAGACTATAAATCGGCTATCTTACCATGATACCTTCATGCAAGATTTAAATATAATATAAGGAACCAAACAATAGCAATAATGCATTTACATGGTAGTTAACATAAGCAACGTTTTACCAACAATCACTTGACACAACCAACCATCATGATCATACAAGAGAGATGAAATTTCATGTGGTTCACCCAGAAGGGGCTAACGTCCACCAAAGAGAGTCATATCTTATTATTCATCAAAATTCAAGGGGTACAATTTGCCAAACAATGATTTCTTTCCCCTTGCTCAGGTCTCTCTCTTATAAAGAGAGCATATTCAAAACTTCCCAAAGTCTAACTTGGTGTAGAGTCTTCAAAGTAGAGACTGGGTAATTTTTTTGTAAAAGAAATGCCTCATTCTGAAACACATCTTGAAGGCATTCTGCTTCACCTTAAGCTATATGTATTTAATCATTCTTAAACAAAACCTCGGAATTAATTAATGGAAATGCTACTACATAGTTACAGAACATCTAATAAAGGTTAATTTGTCACCACATTTAACTTCAACCAATATATGTATATCTACTAAATCTGATATCAAGAAAAATAATACACCATTAATAATAGTTCTTTTAAAATTAATCTCTAACCTCATTTCAACGTTAATCAACTGTGTGTAGAACATATCATCAATTAAATGGGGATTACTGTCATAATCCTAAAACACTTATATTAAACGTCAATTTAATTATTATGACATAAAATCAATTGACTTGAAATATTAGTACACTTTTACTTAACTATATCATAAATTAAGTTATTAATACAATCCCTTTATAAATACATGAATTATATTACAACTTAATTTCTTCTAATAACTATATGCACATAACTATGCATAAACAAAACTTAGATTTGAATAATGGGAATATCACTTTATGAAAACATGGATTATATTACAACTTAATTCCTTCTAATACCTATATGCATATAACCATGCATAAATAAAATAAAACTTAGAGTGGAATAATGGAAATATCACTTTATAAAAACATGGCTTATATCACAATCTAATTCTCTTTTTAATAATTATATGCACATGTATTTTTGTAAATAAATCTTGGAATTCAATAATGACAAAGCCACACTATCATTACTGCGTTAACTTCAAATATAAGGGGATCTAAGAAATCAAATGTAATTACATTACAAGGGATTAAGCCAGTTGTGGGTCGTGAAAGTATTAACTGCATACTTATATATATATATAACATTTCAAGTTGGAAACTTAATTAAAAGACGCCAACCCCAATTTCCATTCATTTCCACTCTCCGCTAAATGCCAATAACAGATCTAGAAGTTCTTTTGCAGTTACAAAAACGATGGTATGGCCAGCTGTTGGCATTCCATTCAACTTGTTTAAAAAAAAGGATTCATACCATTTTAAAAGAAATTGGTATCATATATATCCATTATATATATATATATATATATTTATTCTTTTAAAGGATGTCCATTTAAATGAGATTTCAAGTTTGATGTTTTGAATATATATTATATCCGTCCATTAAAGTTACAACAAAGAAATCTAAGAGATGATACAAAATAAAAAGACGGAGTAATAAAGATGCCGATTCTTCCAAGCTAGACAACGATGATCCTTCTCGATTCAAGCCAACCAATGGCCAACTCCAAAACGGGGAAAACGCCACGAGTCGCCTGAGCGTGAATGTTGAGATCTCGTCGAGAGAATCCAAGTAAGTTGGGAAGAATCTGCGAGTTATTCTAAGCCACTCTACTGAATGACAACTTCACACTCCAAACCATTCGTCGACAGGGGTGGAAAAACAACGGTAAGTAAAGGAAAGGTTACCAGTAAACTATGAACCAGGTCGGCGGACAGATCTTTCAATGGCATAGAGGGATAACACACATCAATAATGAACATAAGCAGACTAAAACATGAGTGGAAGAGTGAAGGAAAAAGCATGTACTGCAAGGAAATTCATCCGGTGAAAAAATCTGGTGTAAAAGGGTACTAATTCTAAGTCCCAGCACAACACTAATTACGGATATGCCTAACTATGTTTCAGATAATAAAAACCCCTGAGCCGATAAGGCTTTCCCTTCTTCCAGCATTCGAGATCTATTATCAAACAAAGATTCAATAATCAAGAATGGGTCAACATAACTTCCTCTTCTACAACTGTTTGTGAACTGCAACACTCCAATAAGGAGACAAAATTCCAGAAAACTCTCAGCAAAAATAAATGGATTGAGTGTTTAATTAAGTTACAATCTCCATTCCATAGTCATAGCGTTTGATCGGCAATACGCTCCCTCTCTCTCTCTATATATAAGTTTATCCCCCCTACCTTTTTATTTAAAAAGGTTTTAATATCACTTACTTGTGGTAGGTATGGTTATAGTCTCTCTTTAGAAGAACCCCTTTTATTTATATGTATATATATATATATATTTCTTTCCATAATGTTTTTACCCAACAGTCCTAGGGCTATCTCCCTATGATGAATAATCTCATAAATGTATTGTGTCTCTATGTAATACAAAAATTTTCTTTGCAACTAAACTTGTTCAGATTCGTGGTCGTAATAATAATTAGGATTAGGCTATTATAATAATAATAGAATTTCCTTAAACCCTTGATTTCCCTAGCATTCATACCTCTCCTCCCTTAGTGGATTCAGTTGCCGTAGGTTAGTTGCGTCACTGCCCTTAGTCTCCTAGGTTTATAATTACAACTTAGCAATAAATACAACATACTTAGAAGGTTGTACTGGTGGGGCCTTGGATTGAGCTCCTCACCAGAACAAGTATACATTTACATATTTCCGTTACAACAAGTAAGGTAAAAGGAGGGATGTTACAGTTAGACTCAGTTTGACTGACGGTTGATAGTTACTTGTGCATTGATGACTCCACCGATGATGAGATAGACTACTAGTTGTGCTCCGATGACACTCCAGTGATCCTTTGATCACTCCATGAAGGTCAATTCGAATTGCCACCTTAGGCATTCGAATCCTCATGCATTGTACTATTTATTTGTCCATATTGTGATTAATTAACTAGTGTGTGTGAATTATTTTTTCTTCTATCCGAGTTCTATTGTATTATTATTCTGTTGCTCATTACACTGCATTGACCACTCTTCTTCTATCTTCTTGCTTAATCATAATTACTCTTGTGAGGTATACATCATCTCTTAGATTTGCTGTGAGGATTTTCACATGGTATTAGAGCATGTTGAGAGTGTTGTTTATCTCCATTCCTGAGAGTTTTTTGCAGGTTATTACCAAGATTTCGAGTGCAGCGGTTTCTGCATTTTTGCAGCAGTAGCAGTTGCAGATATTCTTTATTGTTTTTGTAGGTCTTCTACAGCTTCTATGTATTCATCAGGATTTACTCCTCTTTCTCCATTCAACTATGATGAATGGAAACCCATAATGATAGCATACTTGAAGAGCCATGATCTCTTTGATTGTCATTTTGAAAGAGAGTTCGAATCCTCTGAAGAGAAGATTGATTGGTTAAATAAAGGTGACGGAGCCTTTGGAGCAATGATGCTTTCTTTATTTGAATACATGATATTCCAATACCAATACCTTGATGTTGTTGAAACTCCAAAAGAGTTATGGGCTCACCTGGATGAAAGATTCGGCAGACAGAATGAAGGAATTGGTCCAAACCCTTTCGAGAACAAGCAAAGTGATGCATTCGCTCTCCTTAATGGTCTCTCAGATCATGAACCAGTATCATCTCATATTGAAGTTGTCCACAAAGAACTTGCAGATTCTACACTCATGCTCCAACTTTCTTCTCTTACTGTGCCAGCTCACACTCTAGATATTGCAGAAGGTCCTAAATCCTCTCTTACACCAGAGTCTATTGGTTTGCATCATGATCACATGATTATTTCGGAGGAAAAATCAGCTATTGGAGGTAATGCATTCACTCTCCTCAAGCAATCACCTCTTATTTACTACTATATGATCATTATTCCATGCTTTCAGAGGGTTATTGAAGAATATGGCCATTGCCATTCGCTTGAGATAATTTCTCATGCATTACTGGTTTTGATCTCACCTCTTATGGTTCAAAGGCGATCTAAAGAAACCATGATTCAAGTCTTGGATCTAATTTGGATTCTAAGCAATTACTACTTGGGATAATTTCTCATGCACATGATAGTTTTGATCTCACCCCTGCTGGTTCAAAGGAGATCTCAAGAAACTATTCATCAAGTCTTAAATCTGATTTGGATTTCAAGCAATCATTATTATTTGATGGTTCCTTTTGGCATAATCTCACCCATGATGGTTCGAAGGAGAAGACAAAAGACTATCTGCATATTCATGTTTTTGATCCTACCTCAACTAATTTGAATCACAGGTTCAAGGATCATCCTCATACTTTTGGATTTGTTCTCATCACATTCGATCTGAAGAGCAAGTACAAGCACATGCTTTTTGAGCATGATCCACTTCTTCCCAAGAAGAAGATACCTCCAGACCAAGCATCACACCTGCTTGAGTTTGAAGCATTTATTTTTTATGTGTGCCTTATAGTATGTTTTGAGGGGGGGGGTATGTTTCCCATGAAATTTTCCCCACTTCCTTGGTTTATTGACTGTTATTGTTCATTATACTGGGTGACCTTTGGTCTTAGTTACCAGGGCCTAGGATGGATTAAGGGGGGGTGTTAGGATATTCCTATACTCCATCCTAGTCCCACCAGTATTTTGATCATTTACATTTTCAGTCATGCATGCACTTTTAGGGTTTGCATGCATCATTTAGGATTTGCATGCATTCCAGTCATCAGTCTAGCACCTAGCCCTCAGTTAGCCATCCCCCGAGAGCTTCTCTCAAATCAGTTTTAACCCTCCTAGAGCTTAGTGCGCCCTTCCTCCGTGATTTAAAGAAGCCACTCATCCTTTCTCACCTACTAGTCCAGTTTACTTCAGTTAGCCACTAGTCTTTCCTTGATTTGAGGCCAGATTGACTCCTCACTGTTGTTATCACTCCGATTGACCTCTGATGAGACATGACTACCTATTCTGATTCCAGTTAGCTCCTCATGCGCCCTCCACCGAGTCTCCTTCATTCAGTTAGTGTCTCCATGTGCCAGTTACATTCAGTTACACCTACCACACTCAGTTAGACTCAGCTTGGCTGACAGTTGACAATTACTTGTGCATTGATGACTCCACCGATGATGAGATAGACTACTAGTTGTGCTCCGATGACACTCCAGTGATCCTTTGATCATTCCATTAAGGCCAATTCGAATTGCCACCTTAGGCATTCGAATCCTCATGCATTGTACTATTTATTTGTCCATATTGTGATTAATTAACTAGTGTGTGTGAAGTATTTTTTCTTCTATCCGAGTTCTACTGTATTATTATTTTGTTGCTCATTACACTGCACTGACCACTCTTGTTCTATCTTCCCACTTAATCATAATTACTCTTGTGAGGTATACATCATCTCTTAGATTTGCTGTGAGGATTTTCACATCCTGGAACCTGGGATTCAAACCAGTTGAGGTATGATCAACTCCATGAATGTGTAGATAGTTCTTTGATATCTCCTTTGAACCAACATAGGTGAGATCATAACCAAATGAACTATGACATGTTGGTGGTGGCTTGGACTTCAAATCAGCTCCAATAATTGATAGATGGTTTCTTGTGATCTCCCTTGAACTAGCAGGGGTGATATCAAAAAAAAAATATGCCTGAGACTTGAACCCAAGCAAATGGTAATGTCCTCCATCTTCAATGAAACTCTGAGAAAGTGTGCCAATTATTGAATAGAAGTACATAGAAGGCACGTGATCAAGGAGGGCGAATGCATCACCTCCAAACTCCGATTCAACCTCCAAAAAATTCAATAGATAATCATTCTGCACACCAGCAGACTCATGTGAAAGAGAGGATTTAAGAACCTCTTCGGATTCTATAGTATGAACTGGCTTATCTTGCTCATAATTTGAAATAGAAGACATTGAGAACATGAGTGTTGAATCTGCAGCTTTTTCTCCATCTTGAACAACTTCATCATGAGATATGATTGAGGCCGAGACATAGTTAGAGATAACACTTAAGGAGGTATCATTGGGCTTGTTCTCCAAATAATTTGCACCAATCCCTTCATTCTGATTTCCAAATGTTTTTTCCAGTTGGGCTCATAGCTCACTTGGATATTAAACAGTTTCCATGAGCCAACGCATACTATGATACATAGCAATACGCATTGCTCCAAAGGCTCTGTCACATTCATTTAGCCAATCATTCTCTTCTTCATAGGAAGCAAAATCTCTTATATCACCAAGACACTTATAAAAAAGACCGTGTCTCTTCAGATATGCTATCATCTTTGGTTTCCACTCATCATAGTTGAATGGAGAGAGAGGAGGAATTCCTTTCAGATACATGGAAGCTATTGTAGAATGTATGAAAAAACAATGGAAAATATCTGCTACTGCTTCAAAACTGTTGCAACTGCAAAAAAATACTGCAACTGCATAAAATTGTTGCAACTGCTCTTGCACTCAAAAAATTTGAATAACCTGCAAAAAACACTCAAGAATGGAGGTAGAATACTACTGAGCATTGCTTTAGGACAATAGGCACTTTTATCTGGATCCTTCACACCTGGATAGACCTCATTGCATTTCTCTAATGAATTCAATGCAATGGCACCAGGATTTGTTGTGGAAATCCAGAGGCTTCTGGTGCACCACTAAAAGCAGCTGCTCAACCTATTCGCTCAAAAGGATATGATACCATGTGAAATTCTATGTCACGACAGATCTATGAGTTGATGGATACCTTACAAAGAAAGAATGAGCATAAAATTAGAATAAGAATGAAAACTGCAGTAAAAAGAGCAGAAGAATAATAATGCAGCAGAACTCAGATAAGAGCAGAATAATGTCACACTACTAAATTATCAGTATAATGAACAATTACAATACAATGGAGAGAATTCGAATATCAGTTGGTCTAGCATAGGGATTATCACCACTGGAGTGCTCCAGAAGACTCAAATTCAACTGAACTGAACCTAAACCCAGTTAACTGAAGTCATAATTAGTTAACTAACTAAGGAGGGCGCAATAGTGAATCTGACATGCATGCCAGTTAGAAAAGGGCGCATGAGGCCACAATTAGTGACATCCAGAGCTCTAACCCCCCACAAGAGTAAGATAACTCTGGTGTGGACTGCACTGGAACACTGAGTAGGTTCCTATAAAATAGGGATCTGACTGGAGTGATCCTAAAATGGTGCATGCAGGGATGAAAAGGTGGTAGACGGATCCTGGATGACATCTGCACACCACTAGGGGGAAAATGATATAATCAACAACAAGGAAAAATAAATAATGCTAGGCAGGAAAAGGATGGAGTATTAAAATATCCTAACACACACCAGTGCTACACTGAGTTGCTTATCCACATAAGATCGACGAAGGTGTACCTTAGTGTATTCAAGGTGAAGTGGATTTGAAAATAAAACCATAGGGCACTATTATAATAAGACTTATTCCAACATATAATAGGGTCAGCTAAGTATTGCATTCATAAGCTTGGATGATAGCTTCCTCTCATATTACATTTCCAATTGAAAATAGAGCATTTCCAAACAAGAAGAACTCAGGCCTTGAAGTAGTGAAGTATAGGCAGTATTTTCCAACCTACTAGGTGAGAATAACATAAAACCTAACCCAAAACACTATTCATTGGTGACAATGGAGTTTGTTTTTGTTTTGCAGGCTATGCCAAGTGTTGAGGCATTGAATCCATTCTGACGAATAGAGCTCTCTGTATAACTTTAAGAGTAGAGAATAAAAGTTAATTTTCACAAGGGATCCATATTGTTGAAGTGAGTGGGATATAATTCCCTCATTCATGGATCATGGGAAAGGAAATAGGCTGATCTTTCAACTCCTATTCCTCTCTCCTATTTTCATTTTCATGGGAAGATTATCACCTCCTCAGATTACTTCATCGAATTCACCGATGGCGCAAGTTGTTGGTCAAAGAATTTGGTGTCAACTGCTTGGGCCATTTATACCCCAAATCAAGCTCTATACCACATAGGTGGAATATTCCTGGGAGCAGCCACTAATAACCAAGAAGAATATGATGCAGTCATCGGGTTATTGAACGATTCCCTTCACATCGGGATACAACACCTTCATTTCCACTTAGATTCCCAACTCATTGTATCACAACTAAAAAATGTATCTCGTGTCCTCAACCCACTCCTTTTTCACAATTTTTTGCGAGTGCACCTCTTGGTACGACAATTTGAAACCATCACGTTCACACATGTCCCTAGGAAAGCCAATACATTTGTTGATCACGTTGCTAATGAGGTCCTCAATTGGCACCTTCTACATTGACAATCAATATTATCCTGCAAGCAAGTAAATCATATATGTTTTTACCAATATAAGTTATGTGTTAGTACCTACAAACTACACATCAACATAAAGATATATATAAGACATCGTCACAAATATACATCACACATGTATACACGAAACACATAGGTGTGACTAATATGCTGCAAAATGGTATATATATATATACATATATATACATACATATATATATCATCAAAAAGGTTATGTCCATCGTGGGCCTCATGGGCCATACATACAAAAAATGCGCCTTATGGGTGTACATCAAAAAACTGCCTCCCATAGGTTATGCTAATAGTATGCACATCATGAGGATCCTAGTCCTATATAAAAAACTAGAATACATGAGTACCCCATACTTAGGGAATCTCTCCTGGTAATGGAGCCCGAGGCACGGAAATCGCCAGAGGGGTAGTGGACATGGAGCAGGCCCTTGACCTGGAGCTGGTGCTGGTCCCATTAATGGAGGCTCCTATCCTCCCCGCACTTCCCACACAATATGACCTTCTATTGCAACCATGCACATTGCATGACGCCACCCTGTCCTGCACTCTACAGGTAGCCCCACCACCTGGGCTAACTGCTCATCATCTATAGTAGCTAGTGGAGGCTCATCCATGCCCATCATCAAATTCAACAATTGCCTCTTTAGGTCAGCCAATACTGCATTAGTACGATCACATGGAGTATCCCCCACCAAGGGAAACACTAGTTTCCACCTCATCGCACCTCCTATGACGACGAGGCTCGGTGGGGGGTGGAAAATCAGTAGTAGCCGACACTCCAGATGGTCTCATAGGACCAATATTTGCACCAAAATATGATCCAAAGGTAGTACCTGATATACATATATAAATCATGTGCATAAAATAATATGTACAAAGCATGTATAAACACATGTCGCACTTACCTCGGGAATCCCACCACGAACATGAATCAACAGCTTTGGATCCCTAGGGAAGTCCATTCCACTATAGGGATACTGCTCCATCGCCCCAATCCTATGCCTTCATACCTGGAGATAGTGCTCTGTAAAAATGGCACCCACCTCACCTCCACTAGCCTAAATATCATATGCCCCTAGTACGCCATCCGAAGCTCTCTCGATCCTCTCAGGGTCACTACCACTGGTGGTCGCAGTGATGGGAATTACTTGAAGAAGTAGGAGAATAATACACTCCCATATGTGAAAGTCCTAGCACCCCATAGGGACTTAGAATTCAACATCTCAAGCAGATGTTGTGACAACATATGACCCGACGCTACTTTATGGCCGACCATAACCCACTCCACCAGCAAGATCTAGCCACTAGTAATCTTGTCGGTTCTCGTCACACCGAGCACCCGCACCACCATAGATGCTACCGCCTGGACCCACAAATCCATAATGAAAGAAATGTTGATCTACCTCAATACCCGTGACAATGGGTTCCCACCACAGTATCGACCAATCAACTACTCGATGGTATGATATCCATCCAAATCAGAATTGGTAGGCTCCCTAATCCCATGAATCAGGAGCCCCATTAGAAAATATATATCGTTACCCTCAATGGTTAGGTCCTCATCACTTATGTGGAAACAACCTTGATTGAATTCCCACATCTAAACAATCGCCTATAACAAGGCATCCGGGACCTCATGTATGGACAACAGAAGAACTTGAGCATCCCTGGATCCCACAAGGAATGATTGGCCACTGGAGACCTCGCGATGTGTTGGGTCAACTCATCCTAATGGTGCTCTTTCCATTCCACACTGGCCATAGCCATGATTTGGAGGTACTCCCAAGCATAAATAACACATACACAAAGCCAATTTCAATCCCATGAGAAAAAAATGGACTCAACATAGTGTGAATTTCCTTAGACTAACTCACGCTAATTCATGTGGCCCTACCATACACACTTTCCCATCATATTCACATAGGTACAATAAATCCATAGTTGTGCTTAGTGTGATTGTATCTTAGTACAATTGTGCTACATTTCCACGTGGGATATGCATGATTCGGCTACAGAGATGCATGACTGTTCACCAAACAGTCCCGCGATAGAGGTGCACATCCGAAGCATGAATATTCTACACTTAGTGCGACTGTCAAAGGGAAAGCTACACAGGGTAGTGCGGGAGACCCTTAGAAACCTGTGCGATGGAGAGAAACCATGAACGGTTGGTCGTACGACCCATTTAACCTCCTAAGCTAAAAATTAAGCAAACAAAAATGAAGAGGATGAGTTTACCACTTACCTGGAACTCTTGGGATTGAAACTTGATAGTCGAATCTCCCAGAAGCAACAAAAGAATATCTAGGACATCATCACATCAAGAGGTAAAAATTATTTTGAAAAGTGGGATCCACCCCTATTTATATCTAGTTTACCCGATTTTTTTGAATAGCTCGTATGCACAAACCGTAGATCCATTCAAAGAACTGTTCACACCACCGCGATCAACATCATGAACTCTTTAACATGGTACCAACCATTCCATTTTCTGGGAAAATTCATCCGATACCAATTTTTATGGTCATTTCCCTAGGTGCACTCATGTTTCTTTCCAAATATTCCCGTATTGTCAATATTCTTGTCATAATCAATATTACGCCTGGGTATGTGTGCCATGTGTGCAGGATTAGTAGCAAGAAAACAACTCGTCACTTTACAAAAATGGTGTTGGGGACTCCAATTGTAGGTACATCATCCTGATCATGACATAAAGGTAACATTTTCCCTCTATTTACATTGCATTTAACTACTCATACTTTGGCACCCATGATTTCAAACCCCCACAAGTCCGAGGAATCTGATCATTCACCCAGTTTTTCAAGTTGAAGCCACATAGCATCACCTTGTATTCTGCTCATTTCGCCCCTCAGATTCCTCGGCACATGTCACGATTGTGATTCATATATTACCCCTCATACCCCCATGAGAAATATACCATTTGAATTCCCTTTTGTATCATCAATCCCTGATAAGACACCAATGGGTCCCCCACCCTTTGTAGACACCAATCCCACTCGGTTATTCCTGTAGGAACATTCTGCATGACATTGATTCATGGGGAACCCATCTTCTTATTCATACTAAAACATTACATCATCATTAAATCGATTCCTTGAATTAATCAAAACCATGGGAATCCCACCCATACAAATTGGTTCCCCAACCCACTCAAAATCGTGGGATCTGCATCCATAATTCTTTCTGTATAAATCGTTCCCTGATCCACACAAAATTGTAGCCATCGCACTATTCTTTTTGGAAACATCCCTTGGCTTCCCTTCATCGATGTATTTAAGTCCCCCTAACCCCATCATTATCAGTTTTATCATTCACATCAACATTGTATCTCCAATAAATCCCTTCATTTGCAGTTTATTTCTCTCCGTTATACCTTGCATCATCAGTTGAAGAATGTTGTCGTCAGTCACTTACCCCTATTTACATTGATCAAGGGAATTCATGAGCCCCATGCTTATCAACCAATCTTGTGTTAGGTTTGTCAGTTTCCCCATTGATTACAAAATGATCTTGGTCCTTGAGATAAGGCCCTTTTCTGATTAGATGCTTCAACTCTCATCGGAATCAATTCACCATATCCTGAGAGTTGTGATGGTTACAGTTGTACCTTGGGGTCCCTTCCCATCCATATAAGGGATTGAATCGAACTAAGTAGGGATAGTCATTAGTGCTCCCTAGCTTAGTGGTCTCCCATATGCTCGATGCCAACAAGTCTATCACATTGGGTGGAGTTGTATGCTCCGGTGGTAGCAGTGATCACATTTATGATTCATAGTAGCAACACATCTAGTATAGTGAATTTATTCCAACAACATCACCATTATTCGTGTTAAGATCCTAGTGGGCGGCCTTCACTAACACCTCAAGGTTTTGGTGTAACGGTTCGTATCATTTGGTATCAGAGCCTCCACCCAGGTTCAAGTCACAGAGCGGGTGGCAACGTCGGCATTGCAGTGTTCGTCCAGGGCTCGTATGACTCAAAGGGGACACCACTATATGGGCGCACATCCAGCCCAGAGTCTAGACTGTGGAGCGTGGTGGGATGTTAAGATCCTAGTGGGAGGCCTTCACTAACACCTCGAGGTTTTGGTGTAACGGTTCGTATCATTTGGTATCAGAGCCTCCACCCAGGTTCAAGTCACAGAGCGGGTGGCAACGTCGGCATTGCAGTGTTCATCCAGGGCTCGTACGACTCAAAGGGGACACCACCGTACGAGCGCACATCCAGCCCAGAGTCTGGACTGCGGAACGTGGTGGGATGTTAAGATCCTAGTGGGCAGCCTTCACTAACACCTCGATGTTTTGGTGTAATGGTTCGTATCATTACCTCGCTCTGATACCAGATGTGAAGCACCTGCAACAATTAATTAATAAGAATATGCAAAATAGCAGGAATAACAAAACTCAGAATCACTTTTATATTGATCGTAGGCCACTTCGAGGGGGCAACCTCCTTTGAGCAAGCTCAGTACAAATAACTTCACGGTGCCTTCATAGGCCTCAACACACACTTATATACTAAGTCTAGGCACCAATACTATGGGTCAAAACCATGGGCCACTACAAACTATGGATCAACAATACTACGGGTGACTTACAAAGCATATGCGTCCAACAACAATATACTAACAAAGTAAAGACATGGGTTCCTAACATCCCCTCCCCCTTAAAAAAAGCTTTTTCCTCAAATATTTAGATGTGGAAATTGTTGTTGAATTTGAAGGAGTGGTTCCCATGTAGTATCCTCTGGTTGCATGCCGTGCCACTAAATTAAGACCTCTGTGATAGAGAGAGAGCAAAGCTGACGAGTGCGCCGATTAAGGATGGCCTCCGGCTCCAAAAGGATGGATCCTAGTGGGCAACCTTCACTAACACCTCGAGGTTTTGGTGTAACGATTCGTATCATTTGGTATCGGAGCCTCCATCCAGTTTCAAGTCACAGAGCGGGTGGCAATGTCGACATTGCAGTGTTTGTCTGGGGCTCGTACGACTCAAAGTGGACACCACCATACGGGTGCACATCCAGCCTAGAGTCTAGACTGCAGAGCGTGGTGGGATGTTAAGATCCTAGTGGGAGGCCTTCACTAACACCTCGAGGTTTTGGTGTAACGGTTCGTATCAATTCGGGTCCCCCACCCCAGTGGGATGTTAGTGGTCATCAACAGTTTCGCTTCTTCATGAGCATCAATAACACCATTTCTACGATTCATTTACTCATTCAAGGATCAAAGATTCCTTCATCCTTACAATAGTAGTATTAAGAGTTGACCCCTCGATCCCCTCTTCTCGTAATCTATTCAAAAATATTTTCATGAGCATAGGTATGCATTTCCCATTTGTATAAAACACCATATATTCTTTACAGCTTCAACAATCATCACCAACAACCTTGAATCCCCTATGGGCAAGTCCTTTCACGTACAAGCGCTTGATAACTTATTAGAACATGGAGAGAAATAAAGGATGATGCATTTTGTCCCTAGAGTACCCTCTAAACCTTATACATCAAGGGACATCTTTTAACGCTTAAATTTTGTATACTTGCGACATTTCGGCTAATCTTGGAAAAATAAATCGTTAACATACAACATGTAGTGCATCAAATACATCCCCATCAAATACAAAATACAAATTGAGTCCTAAAATGTCAAAGGTGTTCGATACAGAACTATCGGGCAGCTAAAAACATTGGACACCCGCACTAATTAGCGCGATCTTCCTATTTAATTTCACGCACATAATCAAGTAGAGATTCTTTCAAAACCCATGCGACTGTCAAAATAGAGGGACCTCTTCATTCTACGGTGCATTCAAAGCTCAAAACAACTCTCTTGGCTCCAAATTTCGAACAAGGACTCTTCACATGCTTGGGAGCAATCAATAGCCCCCCTCATGTACTTGGAGAACTAGTTCAAGGAAAGAGTGTTCACATTTGGATCTAGATGTTTCTTGGCTTCCATTTGGCCTATAAAAGGAAGCCATGGGCATGCATTCTATAGGAGAAAATTAGATCAAATTTATGCTCTTGGAATTACATTGAGAGATCATATTTCAATTTATTTCCTTCCTCATATTGGCATGCAAAATCTCCCTTGCTTTCTTCCAAGTGTTTCTCCATTGTTCCATGCTAGTTATCTTGCAATTGTGTGGACAAAAATGACCTCCCTAAGGAAGATCACTGACTTCCCTTCAAGATTGCACCTCCTAGGTGACACTATTGTATTTAGCTAGACCATTGGGCAATAAAACATTTGGTTTGGCATACTCTTGTTCCATTTCATTTCGTTTAGTTCTTGTCCCATTTATTTCTTGTTAGTTTTCTTTGATTTATTATTTAGAGTTTGCTTAGCCATTTGGAGTTTTGGATACTAATCTAATAACACAATACTGAGTCCTTGTTGAAACCTCAAGGATTATTTCTAAGCATCGTGGGAGGAGTATTCACCCTTGGGGCTATTTTTCCCACAACACTTCACCTCAATATAGGGCTTAAAACCTCGATGAAAGGTCCAAATAGGTCATTTTTGCATGCACAAATTTCCAAAATGTTGGACCAAGCTTCATGGATTCAACCCAACATGGAGATCAAGATACAATCCTTATATGGATTGTAGGTTGAATAACTTGCTTATTGGGTGAATACACATCCTAGACCACTAGATTTTGAGGAGGTGAAGGAAATTGTTCTTGAATTCTTTCTCAATGTTTTATTTTCAATAATAAATATCTTCAAAAGTAGAGTTCAAAAAAATTATGAGCATTTCTACAAAGTCACAAAGTATGTTATAATAATTAATGGCTTGAATTTCTACCTTTTGAAACATCTAATAGAGATAATATTATTGTAAAGGCCGTTATTTGGAATTATGAATTAAATCTAGCTTCTACATAGAATTTTAAAGCCTGAGGTATATATAACACAATTTTGGTCTCTCACAGATGAATTAACATATACAATGCTTAATTTTTTAATGAATATGCCAACATATTTAGTCTTCTTGGAAGCATGCCTACTTCATGTTAAGATGTAATGTTGATACTAGAGTCTAAGGTTACATTGACCTTTGAGAAAGCATGTTATGGAATTTTATGATCCTCCCTAGGGGTGAAATTGGGGGATGAAGGGCCTATTAGATTAATAATGGTGGAGGCCATTCAACATAAGGTGGACTAGGTCCACTATGTGTGTTCAATAAGGACCACTATGGTAGTTATTGGTGAATAAATGCAATGGGGCCTCATTAAAGAAGGTCCACTAGGTAGTTAGGCAGTTTTTATGGTTAGATTTGTATTGTGTTCAATAAATAAGGATGGAGTCCTCAGTATAAGTTATATGTAAGGAGTATATTCTATTTGGAGCTTAGCTCATAGGAGGCTTCCCTCTTGAAGATGCAAGTGAATAAGAGTGGATTCCTTCCATAAAAGTATCAATTGTAAGGTGTTACCTTAAGGGTTTTGATATTCATAAAGTTGGAGCATACTTGATATCTTGTGTGTGATTTCATATTCATATTTAAGGTACATTATATATGACATGTTCAATGAATAGGTCATAAAGGAAGATGCTATGTTAATCTTGGATAATACATCAACAATATTTTCGTCACGAAGTAAATATATGAGAATGAAGAAGAATAATGAACAACTTATTAATCAACAAAAGTCACATTTTCTATTGGAGAATTCAAAGGGAAATAAGAAGAATATGAAGTGCTATGGTTGCAATGATATATGGAAAATATAAAAGAATTGTTTTAAGTTCAGTGATGCGAGAGGAAAGAAGAATGAGGAGGTTGATCTCTCTTCAAAACAACTATTCACAACAATAAGTATTGAAATGATTATTGTTTCTAGAAGCTCATATTTGAATTATGGCATAGAGAAATCCATGATCTCTAAAAGCACATGTTTGATTAAATATTAGTTTGTTGAAAGGAAAATAGATGCTATTTTCCAAGGTGGAGAAAATTATGAAGTTGTATTAAAGGGAATTGTCTTAGTTCCAATGTCAGAAGGTTCCTACAAATATATTCACATGTCTTGCATGATCCTACAATGGTTGTGAACTTGCTGGCTATGAGTTGAATTACAAACATTGGATTAACTGTGGAATTCATTGTAGTTGGAGGCTAGCTGAAGCATCATAATGGGAAAGTGATTGCAAAAGAAACAAGGAAGGGTGATTTTGTCTGGATTTAGTGTAGATGTTTCTAATGTGGCATTGAATACTATTGATGAGATCAATAATGTAGTTTTTGACCTCATATACATGGGGATATTTGTGCATACTTAGTGGAGACCGTAGGGAGGGAGAAGCTTGTTAAATGTTTGGATTTGAGACTCCCTTTGAACATTTGTGAAGGATTTTGCTTCTAGAAACAATATAATTTACTTTTTTGAAGGATGATATCCATAGATTGGATAAAAATTTGGACCTAATTCAATCCACATATATAGTAAACTAGGTCACATAGTCACATTAAGGTACTTTTTAATATATTTTAAATTGTTTCAAGCCACCTTAGTGGAGAAGGAGACTAGATATTTGTTAAACATGTCGAGGTGTGACAATGGTAGTGAGCATGCCATTTTGCGAAAAGAGGACATCAAACTTGAATTCACAATGTCCTATATTCCATAACAAATTGGGGTAGAGAAAATCAAGAATCGTAGATTGGTGGAGAGTGCACAATGGCTATTGAAAGTAAAAAAAATCCCTATGAAGTATCGTGTGGGAGGAAGCTAAACATTAATCACTTGAAGGTGTTTGAATCCCTTCTATATGTACATGTTCCCAATGAGAAGTAGAAAAAATGGATGGCATAGCATTAATTGCACCATGGTTGGTTATGATTGGTGATGCTGGAATCTATAGTGCTTTTGAAATAAAGATGTAACTTAGATTATAAGTAGGGATGTGATCTTTGATGAAAATACAATGTTGCGAAGAAAAGTAGGAAGTGAGAGAATGGAAGATGTTGCAATGGAATAATCATATGATCGATTTCATGATTGATGCTATTGACACTAGTTCATTCAAAGGCATCAACATGGATTTGTGGATTCAACCTTGAAATGGTTTGTGCATGGAAGAACTTGATTATTGGGAGATTTTTAAGGTGGGGCCACATATTAGACAACTAAATTCTGAGGTGAAGGAAATTGTTCCTAGACCACCTATTCTTAGAATATTTGTAAGATATTGGAGGTCACCAAAAGGTTTTTGGGATTGTACTTTGATGTCAAGTGGGGTATTGGAACCCACACTTGAGAGTGATAGGAAAAGCATTGGAAACATTGGAGGTATACAATTCATTATCTTGGGATGGTTGGAGTTTCATATTATTCTTGTGTATTTTTTGTGCACACATACGTTAATCTATAACAATGAAAAATAAACAATTTTTACTCAATTTGTGTGCAAAAATGTCCATTTTTAGATTTGTGAATAATGTTTATGCTTGTTCTAATATTTAATGTCTTTGCATCTTATATTTATATTTTCAATTTATTTTCTTATGATTATATTATATATTTTTTTCAATCTATATTGCTATGAACATTCTGTATTCTAAAATTTTCAAAAACTCCGTATTTTAAATTTTTCAAT